>OX382344.1:12315534-12915534 GCA_947507615.1 Hemithea aestivaria
GAACTAGCAACTTCCGTCTCACTGTCAAGAGTAATCTGACATACATCAAGACGCTACTCTTGCTACTCGCACATCATTGCATACAATTTGTAGCAACTACCAATGTCATTGTGCTCTTACAAACGTCAATTACACTTGACAGTGGGACGGGAATTACTAGTCTTATGTCAATGTTTTTATGTGCTCGGGCCGATCACCACGACGATTTTCTACAATGACAATTTGCTAATAAGTCAATATTGTGACCAAAAATGCCTGATCCTAAAATACATGTCAAACTCATAAACATCGGAGCGACAAAAGAACAATGTAACCCAATTTTTCAGCGAGGGCAAGCCGTCCAAGTAGGTACATATCCGTTACCGACTGTGCCAAGAGTCTTCTGCCAAACTCTGGTACATGTCTTGTACCATTGAGGGTGGCTGTAGGGGTGTCACTGCAGTTTTGGCTTTGAAATTTAAGTGGACTTTGAGAATTGTTGGCTTTGAGAAATTGAAATTTAAAGTGCTTTTTGAATGTAGGTATATTGTTAAAAGATTTCTTTAGAGTTTATGTTATAGTTTTTTGTTATTAATTTACCGAGTTTTAGCTTTATTGTATTCTTATTCGTTGTATATCTAAACACTACTCTAATCCTTTTATTTTAACACATAAAAAAATCTAACTGGACCATAAAAAATACCATAAAAGCCATCTGTAAAGGCATGTTTTTGAAATCAAACTTATTATAAAGTTGGAAAGTCTGGTTATTTAAATATATAAAAGGAAAGAGTGACTGATTGACTTATCTATCAACGCACAGCCTAAACCGGTGGACTGATTGGGTTGAAATTTGGAACATAGAAGCTTTTATGACGTAGATCTTTGCTAAGAAAGGATTTTGCCATGCGGGCAAAGCCGCGAGCATAAGCTAGTTTAGTATATTTCTGCAGTATAATAATATTAATGATCATTGAAAGTTAACCATCAGATACAAGTTCATTTTTTAATTCAGAAGTATTGACACACTGTTTTAGAGTAATACGTAAAAAATCCAACAAATTGTGAAACTTTTCTCCTGAAACCGGTCAATGATGAATTAAAGTTATGTGATTTTACTGAGACAGTACCCAATATTTTTTCTAAACAAGGGAGAGACAACCCTGCAGAGTCTAGAGGGTGTTTGGCAGCAATTCAGGTCGCTCGCATATTGAACATCACGTTTTGTTTGAGAAGCGAGATGAGTGCGCGCCAAATATATCGTTCTGCTCCCAGTTTTTACATTTGTGCGTACTGTTCAATGGAATCTGACATGGACTACTTGGCGGGGGCTTAGCATTGTTCAAATGTAGGCTAATATGATTATACTTTGTGTGTTTTGTATCGTTAAGTGTATATTATATACTCGTAGAGACGGAGGGGATAGGAGGCATTTGTCCCGCCTTCTAGGTTCAGTCTGCTACCATCCAAAGCCGCATCGTTACTTAACATCACGCGAGCTCGTGGTTAAGGGCACAGTATATATTTTTATTTTTTATTAGTATAATTAAATAAAAAAAATAGAACTGTATGAAATTATATGTGACACAGGGCTATAATGAGCTTGGTGATACGGTTTTGTTGGGTTTGGTTGTTGTTGTTCGGTGGTAATAGCCACGACTGAATACTAAAAACAACTAGTCTGCGTTTTGTGGAAAATACTTTTCTAAAAAATACTAAACATATACACAAGAAGTTTCACAAAATTTTGTAGAAGTAACTCTTATTAATAATATCGTCGGAATTTTTTTAACTTCATAAAATTATGTACCAACTTTCCACTAGAGTTTTATTTGCGCAGTGTTAGAATTCTTTCTCTTTGACTACGATTTTATCAATCTCAAAAACTTCGAAGTAAAATCTCACTACATTCTTGAGAACTACTTGAAATTTCCACCCCATTGTGAATTCTTGAAAAGTAGCCCAAACTTGAAAATTGTTTTGTAAAATTGTATAAATATACCGCCGATTATTAAATTAATGCGGATACCACGCACTCAAAATAAAATACGACATTAATTTTAGTTTAACTACTTGAATACTGTACAATTTTATTTTTTTTATACAACGAAGTAACAAGACGAGCAAGACGCTCTCCTGATGATAAAAGATAACACTGCCCATAATTAGTACCTACAGTGCTACCCCAGATTTTATAAAGGAAAAATTCTGGGTGCACTGCGCCAACGCTTCTTAATTGAGAGTCATAAGATGTTAAGACTCTTCAGCCCAGTAATTTCACTAGCTACATCCTACCGAAGCACATCAATGTTTGCACATCACTGCTCAGGCGGTAGAATAACTGGCACTGTTGGGGTCGACCTAGTCGACCTCCTGCAAAGGAAGTCTATCCCCGGTGGTTTTTTGTGAACTAAAGAGTTTAAGGTCGATTCACACCTGAGCGATATCCCTCAGGTTTTGGAAACTTTTTCGCTATTTACATACATAAAAACCAAAGCTAGGCATATTGACGCAGGCATTCTTTTCTTAACACCGGCTTTATGTGGACCGGGTTATGTGCGGGTTTTTCACTCATTGTACTGGTTTAGGCTTTGGCCGTGGCAAGTTACCACCCACTGGACAACACCGTGTCGCCAAGCGGTAATTATGACCGTTTTCCGGCATGATGTACAGAGAAGCTAGGGAAGGATTTATCCCGCCTTCTAGGTTTAGACTGCTACCTTCTACGGCCACTTAAAATGAGGCAAGATCGTGGTCGAAGGCTAACCTATAACGAATAATAAAGTACTCTACAATAACGTTACCACACTTATCAGAAAACTGTATCTATTTTACTACGTATTAAGCAATTATGTCGTTTTTATAGGGGCGTCTGTCTTTATTTCTCTCAGTGAACTAAACACTCCCCAAAGAAAAGAGTTGCTATTCCATTCACTTCATAATCGGCCATTATCCAAGCGTATTCTTTAACATCAAAGGAAACAAAGCGACTCTTGTGATAAATACTTCGTGTTTTTCCTTTTACTCCGACGTTGAGGGATATTTGCATTAAGTCTTGTATACACTGGGCTACAATTGACGTGCAAAATAGTCGTCAAGTTTATGTTACCTTAATAATTAAGCATTTTTACTGGTATATTGCATTACATTTGATTACCTATTCCTAACACTGAGTAAAAAGGCATAAAAATATCTGAATTATTTCGAAAATAATGGGTTTTGGAGACAATAACTGTATCGCGTAGGGAAGCAATAAATGCAATTACATTAAAACTGTCAAATAGTGCAACATAGTCAAGGACACTCACCAATTTTTCGTTTTATTTTTAGCATGTTCACAAAGTCAACCAAAATGTAAAAGGTTATACTTAAAAATGACAAAGTAAAATTTACATGCTACAAGTCGCTTAAAAGTTGCTCGTGTAAACAAACCTTTAAAAATAAGTGTGCCAAGACGGGAATGGATTATACAGTGACGGAAACTCGTAGGGCTATTTGAATGGAAAAGCTAAGTTATTAAAGGAACTATTATTGTTGGAGTGGTATTATTAGATACAATGGTCTTATTGTTTTGCAAATGTATTGAGTGGATACTCCGCTAAACTAAAGGCGTTGACAATAAAATAAATTAGGCGAGGCCACTTAACGTTAATTTTATTTTATCCTTATATTATGTAATACGATCGTATGTGCGATGAAAATAAATATTTTATATTTGTTTGGGTAACAGGTTAATTCCACTTTAAACTACTGAGGGACTTAAGGAACTACTGAGGCGAGGGATGTTGACTCGGACCCGTACACGAAGGGATGAAAATTTCAACTATCTCACTATCACGGTTCATGAGATAGAGCCTGGTGACAGACAGATGGACGGACGGACACCAAAGTCTTAGTAATAGGGTCCTTTTTTACCCTTTGGGTACCAACCTTAAATTTTTTTTAAATATATTATGTAGGTAGGTCTACTAATAATACATTCCTTATTCAAAGAGGTATACATACATGTTCTCATTATTCCTTCCAACCAGGTTGTCTGTAAGAGATTGCTCTATGCGATAAGACCGCCGATTGTATACCTTTAGCTCTATGTGTATTGTCTACTTTTGTAACAATTTCATGTAACCAGGTTTGCAATAAAGTATTATTGTATTGTATTGTATGTAAAATTAGTATGTCTGTTTACACAGTTTAAGCACGGTAAAGCTCTTTACCGTGGTATAAGTTAAAAGTTGACCTCACATTTATTATTAAAGTTAACAAGTCATACACTGATGTCATATAATAAACGTCAAAGAAATAGTTATAAATTGTTTTAGGTCTAAACTGAAAGTCTAGACTAAAGCCCAGTAACCTAGCCTGTACAAATGTCATGTCACATGTCTAGCCGATACGTGCCTTGGAATCGTATGCCTGCAGGCCTTTCTCGTAAAGCCTAGCTTTAAGCTTTTAATAGTAAGGTTTCACAATACCTATATGTTGGAATATCTAAAAGCTCCGGACTTAAACGTGTTCTTCGTAAAATGTCTCCCAAAAGTCTAATTTTTTTTCTCTATAAGTGTGTTTGAAGAGATCAGTTTTAGTTCCAAGACAATACAAAGTAACTCTTTATAATAAAAACAAAATTATTTCAAATGTGTCATGTAAGTTTTTTTTTGGTGATGGCGCACAATGCATTGCTCTCTAGTGTGAAAACTCGCTACTTCATAAAAAAATGTACGCTGGTCGATTGCGATGTCGTTGATCTACAGGTGATCTGCCAACGCTGTTCCTTCCTTTTTGAGGGGTCTATAAAACACTATTTCAACAAATCCTCTCGCTAAACCAGCAACAAGAACCCACACGATTTAGATTGGCAGCGCTACCAACTAAAAACTGTAGTGACTTAATTAAGATCGCCAACGATGCCAATTACGATCGCCTACGTGACTGCAGTTGTCTGGAGAGGTTCTGATTGGGTGCCAATTTTATGAGAAATGGAATTACTGTAGACTTTACTGGTGTCACTATTGTTCTAGTTGGGACTTGAGAATACGATTAATTATAATAATTGTTTAATGCGATAAGAGAGGCGATTATTTACTTAGCATTATAGATATAGCTTTGTAAGTTTTATTTTAATTCTTAGGCTTACAGTAAGTAGGTTTTATGACCTGAAACTGCAGTATAGGTTAGCCAAAGACCTTAAATAATTGTGATTGTGACTTGATTCTAGCAGTGTAAATAGGTTACCCATTTTTATGGAGTATCAATCCAATCAGAATCGAAAAGAATAATACTTTTATTATTTTTCTATTCTAAAAAATTCCTCCTTGTATATAGTCTTATTGGACGCAATTTCGGCTTAAATACGTGGTAATATGTATCTCACTATATTATAACAGTCCATGATCCACTCATAATTGGCGACGTGGTTCAATTCAAATGCATTCCTGCTTCGGCCAGCTTCGCTCTGGTGTATTTTACTCGAAGTTCCCTCCAAACTT
Source organism: Hemithea aestivaria (assembly GCA_947507615.1). Classification (NCBI taxonomy): domain Eukaryota; kingdom Metazoa; phylum Arthropoda; class Insecta; order Lepidoptera; family Geometridae; genus Hemithea; species Hemithea aestivaria. Next base: position 12,321,000 of record OX382344.1, read on the forward strand.
CCGAAGTACCGAATCGCTGAACTAGATTGGCGTCGTTGAGTGGAATATTAATGGATTATTAGGCTATTATGACGTTGAAAACAGAAACAAGCGAATTTCGTATCGGATCCGGTGTTTATCGAATTTGGAATTGTTATCTCCCTTGTTTTGTTGCCAATGTAGAAAATTAACCCAGGTTTCGGTATCTGTTGTAAGCTTAAAGATAGAAACTCACTACTATGGTGTGGTGTGTCTTTGCGCCCTAGAATCTCAGTGGTTTAAAATATTTATTATGACAACAAATAATAAGCTAAGAGTTAGAACCATGAACCATGATGTGATTGTCTTTGCATCTCAAAATCACATCGGTTTTATAAATTTATTATGGCAAGAATCATAATAAATAGATATTAATGTTAAATATAGTAGGCACATACACGCAAGGGTGCACCCGAAAGAGCCGCACATACCCACAGTTACACGCGTCAAGCAACTTTGATTTTAAATACTATATTCGTTTATTAAATTGTCTAACATGACTAATTTTATTTCAATTCTTCTTTGATCATCGTCACATTGTTTTGAGTTCTTATTTGTATATTTCTTCAATCATATTATCTCTAAGAATAAGACTTTCACATTATTCTCTAAACTAGCATCTCCATAACTTTATTTCCATACATTTGTTGATTTAATAGACGTGCGAAATGCTTTCAGATCACAGATAATATAGCAGGGTAGGTGCAGCGAGTTTAAATTGTAAGCAAGTCGAGTTTTTTGCAACTATCGAAAGAACTGCTGCAGGTTTGCTGGTTGCTTGCGCTTTTTTTAATGTTAACAGATGAACGAGATGGCTATTATGTTTATTGATAACGGTGGCCCATGGCCCAGCACAGGCACAGAATAAGAACATAAATGACGAATCCCTACGCAACACTGTACTGCGCTAGTCATCCTGAGACATATAAAATTATTTAAGTTTTAGTTAGATTAGCTTTTGACCACGATCTCGCGTAATATTAAGCGACACTGCAGCCGTAGATGGTAGCAGACTTCAACCTAGAGGGCGGTTTAAATCCCTCCCTAGTGTGATTGTGAATCCATTAGTGTAATTGGATGTGGAGCTACATACTTAAGACGCGCAAAACTGTTAATCTTACGGCATCAAACCCGGTAATCATCAGTGTTTCAGATCTTCAGATCCTGGAATTATTCAACACTTCACCGTCACGCTTGTGTGTGTCACAAAGCCGTTTGTCACATGTTTTGTCACACGTTTTGTCACATGTTTTGTCATTCGTTAAAGATATCAAAGGATAGAAATGTTTTGCGTTGTCTTGTTATCTAGCTAAGGACGTGTTGAGCGAAGTGGGTGGTACGGCTAAATTGAGATTTTCATACAAATAGTTTAATTTAAGGAGTGTGCCTACTAAGGATTTAAACTGTACATGAAATCAGTGCCTTTTTTTAGAATATTTTGTGAAAACTTTAGTTGTTACTTTCTTAAATTTTCAATTGTGGACTTACAGCGTATATGGTCAGAATTTTTATTACTGATGCTTGTTCATTAACGAAATTTTAGTCTGTAAAAAATCTTGGTTTTAGTTTGATGTTAACGTGAATGTTACAATAAATGTACTATGTATTGTTTATTACTCTTTCACACCTAAACGAGTGAACCGATTGAGCTAACATTTTGTATAGAGATAACTCACATCCTGGAATAACATCAAGTCTGTACCTACAGCGGGTAAAACCGCTGGACGTAGTTAATGGGCATAATAATAAACATATATATATATATATATATATATATATATATATATATATATATATATATATACGCTGTGGCTGTATATATATATATACGCTGTGGCTGTATATATATATATATATATATATATATATATATATATATACAGCCACAGTGCAAGAGACACAGAGAGCAATCGATCGATTGACTTAGTACCATGTCTACCTATTCTGTGGCACATGTACGAACGACTCCCCGTGAGAAACGCTCGGTTTTATTGGCGACATAAATACGCCTTCAGCATTGAACAGGCAACTTGGCATTCTGTAAGTGGGTGTTTACTTGGACTTAAAAATAGTGGTCCTATAAATTTTGTCTCGTGTTTAGCAATTTCTGTAGGGGTTCATCTTGGTGTGTACTTTACGGGTAGCTTTTGAGTTTTGAGTTCAAGAACGTTAGGAAGGATACTTCCTTCCTCCAACCAATCCTTCGACCAATTTGAAGTTAACTTTTTAATTCTTAATACTGAATTGGTAATTTTCAAAGAAGAGTTAATATCAAGAAAATATCGAATAATTGAACTAAATTTTGTTTGACATGTCCAACGATGTAATTTCAAAGAAAATATCTAAATAAATGTTGATTTTTGTGAGTATACACGTGTTCTTTCACCCAAAACATTTACTCTATAAAAAGCGAAGCTATCTAAAGCTAATAACTAAGTATGTGCTATTCCAGGATATTTTTTCCTATGGTAAAAGAAGATCTAGGTACATAAGTGATAGTATTTGATTTTAGCCCTGTCGGTCCAGCCATTTGGTAGAGTAACAAACATCTATACAAACTAGATATTATGTCAGAGCCCGGAACAAAAAATGTATCAATTATACAATAAATCTAGTAGGTGCAAAGTACAATAAGATGCTATCACGACTCGAAGAAAAGGACAAAGCACGCGCCTTCATGTCTAATGAAAACAACTTTTTACCCCAAAATAAACATTGTTACAAAAACTGACTTTTTGTGAACTAGATTACGACATCAAGCACATCGCCTGGAAAAGAATGGACAAAATATTGTTAAAAGGCAGACACCGCACGCCGTAACATAATAGAGAGGAACAGAAAAGAGAAATTGGTGAAAACGCTATCTCTATCTGACAGCGTTGGAAGTTAAATAGAATTTTAATAAAATTATAATATGACACTTGTTTTTCGTAACTGTGTTGCACATATCACATAACGTAGAAGTGTAGTAATACAAAGTCGTTATATCAGAAAGACAGAAAAACACGAGTTGTATAAGAATTATTACAGAAATTTGTTATCTTGTCTTACATTAAAGAAAGTGCATAAAAAAAATAAAAATAAAATATGTAATAAAATAATATGTTAATATGTTTTAATATCCTGTGTTTACCTAAGTTCTAATAATAAATAATATATGATATTATCTTCTCTTACATAATATATTACATATCAAATCGGTTTAGTTAATTAATAAGTTGTGGGTTTAGGTAGTTTATCAGTACTATGTTCGGTACAAATTAGTATTATATTTATTAGGATTCAGTTCAGTTCTTATTTCACCGATATCTGCTATTTTTAAAACAGTCTGTACGCACAGATTTTAACGCACGTACAATCAGAGAATCGTGATTCGATATCGATAAAAAAACTGAACTTTTGGACAGTAGTTGCGCCTTTATTTGAAGAAAGAAAGAGAGATAAAGTAATATTGGAAAAGATAGAAAAGGATGAAAGATTATCGTGATACAGTTACTGTTTGTTTGGTCTTGAATTCGGTACGAATTGAAATATCTTTGGTTGTTAAGGTAGCGGTGTGGACTAATAAAACCTATTCATTTTTTCTGTTATAATTGACTTCATAATATTATGTACATATTACAAATACGACACGGCTGTACTCGCGTATTATTATTTTTTGCTTAGATGCATGCAGTGATGATGAAGAACATCATAATTTTCCGAATCTGCGGTTGAGATTATCGAACATACATAATGAAAATAATACGTGAGTACAGGCATGACGTATTTGTAATAAATACCACTCATGGTAGTTACCGAAATAGATCCAAATAATATTATAGTTGCGATCAGCGGTTTTACGAGCTAAAAGTATATAAAAAGGGCGGAGATAGGGCGGAAGGGAGTATATATAGGGCCTAAAATTTTGGTATGTAACCTATTACTTATCACAATTTAGGCCAATCACTATAATATTATCACAATTTAGGTCAATCACTAGAGCCTAGGTAGAAAGGCGTAATAAACTCCGTAAGTTACACAAACATACACACAGATACACACGCAGACATTAATATTAGATAGATTGGTAATGTCTGAGGGAAAAGAGTAATTAAAAATATATCACCGAAAAGCCAACGAAAAAATAGTGTTTGAGTTTTAAAATTGTTGAGTTCCGAGCAGAGACAAAATTAATTTTTAATCAGCCAAAACTAAAATATTTCCTCATTACAAGGTAATAATTTACGCCAACACGAAAACTTTAATACAGAGCCCAATTTTGTTTTGACCCAAAGTAAAAATGCTAGCGGGGGAAATGATAATATTTTTAAAACATTATGTTTTACATTGAACCAATTTTCAAAGAAAATATTTAAAAATGTATTTTGAATCTATTATTATTCTGCTAAATAATCTGCTCTTTTTAAGATTTATTTCTTTAGTGCTTTCTATGGCAGTAGGTACCTTTCACTTTCCTTAACATTGTCTGCCTTCTTCCTGTAAATTTTATGTTTGTTTTTTAAGATACACTTTATATAATTTTATGTATTGCAAAATTGTTTTTACAAAACTTATGACTTAACCCAAAACGCTCGAACTTTTTACGCCCAAACATGGCCTACAGATTTTCCAGGCCGGATCTCGGGTCGGTATTACCGCAAAAACAAACCGAGTGGATCGTAAATTGTGGATGAACGCTTTTGCTTTTTTCTTAAGTTTTCCAAATTGAGTTTGAGCGGAATGGGGATTTTGGGATGTTGCGCTTGTATTTCAGTGGGCTGCGGTCTGTGGTGGGGATCATGAATTGTACTTTATGACGATGTTAATAAAGCTCATTTTATTGTGTACAAAATTACAACAGGTTACCACATAAGCAAAGGTTTGATTCCGATATTTTGTTATTGAATGTCCAGGGAAAGCAGCCAAATATCAATCTGGCACAAATTGCATTAGTTTTTTTGGCACTTAGAGTATAGAGATATATCAAATTGTGGTAAGGGGGAAAACTTGCTGTCCAAGATAATATGATATTTTAGAGATATTTAAGAGTGAGAGTGCATATTAAAGTTACAATTATATTTTTGAATTTTTTTGATGGCTTATCGCCAAAATTAAATTACCATTTTATTAACTCCTGAGCATTATCAAAAACCTTAAAAAATATGAGATCAGATCCAATCATCCATATAATATTCTAAGAGAATAAAAAACTCCATAAATGGGCATCGACCGTAAAGGCATTTGGTCGAAACAATGAGCCATCGGCAGTAAAACGTCGGCGTCAAAGCGAGAAGCCTTAAAACTTCTATAAAGAGATTGACGTAAAACATATCCCACATTTAAATTGGCTGCGAACTCGCTAAAACGACATTCCGAACCCGAAAGCGTTAAAAGCGCTGCTTTTTCCAGTGTAAGATCGCGACGCGAAAGTCGTAAATCTGCGAGTTTTTCACCGGGTGGCTGGGAGATTGGGAAAATTCGGGACCTCCACGGAGTTTTGAATGCACCTGCTTTAAAGTTGAATAAAATTAATGGTTGCCTTCCGAATACATCGTCCTGTTCGCGTCTTATTGAAATTAAGCGCTTGGTCCGCTGAGATTTTTTGCAGCTGCTGTTATGTACCTTCGTATTTTGATGCGGATTTATATTCTTCCTGATCATGGATGAAAAAGATACTAGACTGACATTGCTAAAAGTAATGAGGCACTAATAGTAAGCCTATTTTTTGTACACATTATAAAAATAAACACAATGCTCGTCTTCAAAACCATTCTAGAGTCAAAATAGCTTTTTGTTTAGAGGTATAAATGATAATATTTATTGTTTTATTGTATGTATGCGTGCACATATTATATAATACAAGCAAGTGGGCTTATCAATAAATGGGTTTCGCTTTAGTTCTAATACATCAGATTAGAATCTACTTCTGGTTTTTATTATTTATTCCCAATGAAGAATATCATTGCAATATAATTTCCTTTTTAAAATATTTATAAAGTCAGATGATTATGTTTATTCGTTTACCCAATATAGCTGGACGAACAATTTTGGTTCTTTTACAATTTGAAATTCAATGCGTCATTAGCCATAATAAAACGAACATTTATTACAGGTAATGAGGTTGATATAAATATGTAAAACCATTATTAAGTTATAAAACAATCTGAATTGATTTGCCTTTGAAATGTATTGGAGCGCGTTTTGGTTCATCACATATTTTTAGGATAGAAATGTCCAATCACACAACACATTTTGAAACAAAACCAAACAAAAACATTTTGTTAAATGATGCCTAAGACTAGATCATAATAATATATTATTTTCACTCGTACTGTTGTACAAAGTTATGAGATCTGTTATAGAGCATGGAGTAAAAAGCTTTTTTTACTCTACATTCCCTAATTTTTTGCAAAGGAGAAAAAGACGAAGAAGACGCTGACTCTCCTGATGTTAAGAGATAAAGTTGCACTTAACAAGTGCAGCCTAGGAGCAACCTAGGATTTCACAATTATTTAAAATTCTAGGTGCACTAACGCTTCTTATTCAAGAGTCATAAGACGTAGAGGCTCTTCGGGTCAGTAATTTTTAACTTTATAAGCGGTAACTTCACAAGCTCTTATGATTAAGCACACCACATGGCCACATAATATTTTTACTGGCCATTTCTTTCTAGCATTGGTGGATTTACAAAAAGCTTTAGTTCTTGCCAGCTATATTACCTAAGGCTTTTTTTCTACTGCTCTACTTTTCTCAATCAAAAAGCTTTCGTTTCCATCTGTCTGTCACCGGTCTCATCAATCGAAGTTCCAGCCTATCTGTTTTTTCTTTCACCCTATCAACGCGAACGGAGTATTGTAATCAGGTGGACATCGCACATGAAACTGAAACCAAGTTAAGTAATACATTGTATATAATAGGAGGTCAGACACCAGAGAGAGGTATGTATTTTATAAATATTTCCGATAAACCCAAAAATTAGGAAGTTGTGATCTGCTATTTTTTTTGTGAAAACAGAGGGTCTATTATTGCCTAATCAATCGTAGTGGATTCTCATCCACTACGATTGATGACAACTTCAGTGTACATTGCTGGGTTTGTCATTTTACTCATATTAATGAGGGGTTAAGAGGGGCCATATTAATGAGGGGTTAAGAGGGGCCATATTAATGAGGGGTTAAGAGGGGCCATATTAATGAGGGGTTAAGAGGGGCCATATTAATGAGGGGTTAAGAGGGGCCATATTAATGAGGGGTTAAGAGGGGCCATATTAATGAGGAGTTAAGAGGGGCCATATTAATGAGGGGTTAAGAGGGGCAAGCAATGTACACATTTTTCTATGGATTATTCTAGTGTCTTAAATGTCGTTTAGCGATAGCCCCTCAGATCCATGTATAGAGTGAATATAACTGCACGGTATTAGTTTCTAATTCAATCTGATCATAAGATCCATGGACACAAACTCGTAATGGTTGGTGTCCGTCTTTTCTAAAATAGACAGAGTCGAACAATTACTGAATCGTTTGTCAACGAATTCCTCCGTTTGATTTCGTAAGGCGGATTACGATTGATTGATTAGGTGTTTTTGTTCTTACAAGTCGGATTGGGGAAGGTGTCAGGTCAGGATTAAGACGGAACTTGTAGCAGCTATGTCTTTAACCGTTTTTGTGCTCCCGGATTTGGTGTTAGGACATTAGATAATATCTTTATTTTTAGGGTTAAAACGGGATTTCGGTAGCAGAGAAATCCAAACAAAAGAAAGCAAAATTAACAGGATTTTATTAAGATGCATGTGAACTACGCTTGAAGTTATGGCTTTTATTGATTAAAATGAAAGTCCATAATGGACATGTGTATACCAATTATATTCATCTAGCCAGGCAACAATTATTGACGAAAACTTTACTATAAGTACATAATATTATGGTATGTGAAAAAAGAATCACATAAAATAATGAGTTATTAACATAAATCCGTTAATATAATTTTACAAAAATATTTTTCTTCCAACTCGAAAAATACCTCTCGACGTAACCTAATAATCCTACACACGAAAATCTCTTAAGCCAAGTGAAAAATGGCTCAAAACAGCTCATAAAAATTCGTTTAGCTGAAACCCAGTTCCTAGCCAGAGCTTTTACAAAAAAATCGTAACGGAAAATGAGAAAGTCCCCATTTAATCATGAAAGTCATCTCGGTTATTATTAATTACTGTGCGCAAGTAAAAATGACTCTTAATCGCTGGTATCATAGCACAAAAGCCCCTGAGAAATGTTCTTGATCCTACGAACTAGGGTTGCTACTTATTAATCACTTAAGAATAATTTTCTTCAGAATTAAGTAAGAATTTTTCGCAGACGTTTGTAAAAATTGGACTTTGGACGTTTCTAATTTGATTTTATAATTCTATAAGACTTATAAAAGTAAGTATTACTTACAATGATCTTATTCGATAAATGAGTGAACTCGTACCTTTTCAATATTAATAATTGTGCATCTATTGCTATACAAATATTAGTAAATGCTTGACTCAGTCCCATAATAATTACTTAACAATATACTTTTTAATGAGCAAAACAATATAATATTATTAATATTATACACAAACGTTAGCGTTCCAATACTAGTCTTATTACCAACAGAAATCTGTATAACAGTAAAAAAATCAATCAAATTAAATCCGCTCACTAAGAGATAAATTATGACCTGTCAAGCTTTTCAAATCGAGTTAATTGAAAATAGAGTTCCAAAATAAACATGACGTGACAACCCTACCGACAGCCCGCAAAAAGGAAAGACAGGCAAGGTTAATTTGAATCCTCGCGTTTGTAAGCTGAACAATAAATTGGATTTGGACGTCCCAGTTGACAGTTCATTTCGCTGTTTCGTCCCTTGACATATTCCGTTAAGATTATGAAAAGTAGAGAGGACCTGCTACCGGCACTTTTATCGACAAGTTCCGGTCAGTTTTATCGAGTGTCGAGTGATTTCTCAATGCTTCTAGAGCTACCTATTACTTATAAGTTATTGTAGTTACTTAACTGTTCTCTACAGTTAGCTTAAGTTGCTTGTCATAATACTATCATAATTATAATATTTAATATCAGCAAACGATACAAGGTTTTATAATATGAACAGTTCTACGAGTTGTGTCTGTGTCACTACACTTATCCAGTATCCAGGTTATGCAGAAAAATATTATTGAACTAAATGTGCCTAAGCTTCTTTAATTATTTTAACGACATAATATAGAGATACATAATATAATGAGGGATGAATGGTTACCGCCGCCTAAAGATGTCTGAAAAACTAGTTATATTTCTGACTCAGTGTCAATCATTACCGACGCGTATAAAAAAATATGATGTTTGTTTATTTTGTACCCAGGGAAAACTAATGCTCACTGAAAGTTCAATAATTATACAAACTATTGAATAGACCGGCAAATTTGTATCCATCTCATCTCTATTAGCAGATTATGAAAAGTTATTCCCAAAGATTCGCCGTCTAATTTGGATAAGAGCCAATTATACCAAACTTTTTCTCTAAGTTTTGTGTAACGCAATTCCGCGGCTTGATTTATGTTTTAATTTGCAATTTAGACTAACTTTACAACTAAGTGCTTCAATTATGTACTTTTAATTGTGTATTTGGGGAACCTTTGCTTTATGTGTTTGGGGGAGTGGAAGAAACTGCTGTGGGAGATGATTTATTAATGGTAAATAAGACATAGATGTGCAATTTGAAGATTAAACAGCCAGGTACTTCCCGGTCGTTCACACCCCGTCATAAAAACTCTTCACGAACGGGAAAGAGTTTAGCTAAATATAATTTGTGTTAAATTGATCATTTTTAAGCTTGAAGGGCCTATTAGGTATATTGCTGTGGTGATTATCCCTATTAACCGACAAAAATAAAATGTTCTTTGTGTCGTAGACCCGCTAAGGTTAAAAGACGTTTCATAAATTTGTCGTGTAATGCGACAAAGTTAAAAAATCCACTTTGACTTCACAGTTATATGTATTTCACAACACTTTATTTGGATCAGTTATTAGTAGGAGTCACCAATGTGCGAAACCCAATAAGTCTTCAGGTTGATGAGTTAATCAACTTTGTTCCACTCCCATAAATTCCAAGAACAGGATCATTCCAGATCCCATTGAACCAAAGTAACTTGTCAACACCGCAAAAACAGGCATCGGTTGAACACAACTTTTTGCAAAGGATAACAAGTGGGGGCAAAAACGGCGGTATCAAAATGTATGACACTCAGTTTGCTTTCGTGGCTGTCAGTTTTTGCGCTAAAATAAAAACTTGGGATTGCGATGTCGTGTTCCTATCGAATGCGACATGAGTTGAAATTTTGACAAAAAATAAATAATAATCAAATCCTTCAAAATATTTCAAAGAAAATCTGACTCACGTGACTGGTCTATCAACGCTCAACACTCTCTAGCTAATTTGGAACGAAAATAGTTTTTACAGCGAACTTTCGCTAAGAAAGAATTTCGCCATGAAGGCAACCCCTTTTTTTAGCTAATAAACATGTTGAATTGAAAAAAATAAGTTATATGTTATATTAAGACTCTTAAATAAATATGTTACTTTTCAGCCGATAAAATGCTTGGTTCAATTCCTTGTAATAATTCACTATTTCCTTTCTACTTTGCTACAATATACACACTCTCTCCAATAACTATTGATAAGGCTAGTGTTTCCTATTTCGTTTCTCCAATTCGCTGTCCTTGGCCTCATTTTTGGAAATGTATGTACATTATTTTATATACCCTTTGCTACATATCATCTAGATTTGGGTCTGTCTCAGTTTCTTTGACTGGGGATGGAAATTTGCGTGTTGATTTAGATTTGTATTTTATTTCTTGATCTCCGGTTTGCTCTCACCATACTAGTTTACATTATAATGATGTAGCTATGAAGCCATTTTGCCAATGGACAAGTTTGTATACAAAACATAGTTTTAAGAAAAGCCGGGTCGTTTAAGACCCGAAAGTCGTTAAGTGTATGAGATTTAACTTACTTTAATACAAATATTAACATTTTAAACTTGTTTAGTTCTTTACATAGAGCTTAAATAACATTTTAAGGGTCGTGAAGTAAGAAATCATAAAAATGAATACTTGAAAATTGAAAAGTAATCTGCATTTATTTAAGACAATCATTGATCTAAAAATACCAGAGTTACGAATCTCATGATGAAGGTAAATAAAGTCTAAAGAATTTGTGATTTTCATATTCAGCTAAGTTAGATAAACTAGTTTACCTAAACTCTTATTACTTACAGACACATAATCCGCAATTCACTTTATTTTTGTGAGACACACCAAAGCCTAGGCTTAAGAGATTTATCTAGCTTAGCGAATAAAGTTGTCAAGTTTGCGAGAACTTTCATTGTGAGGACTTAATTGTTTTATCTGAATTTCTTTCTTACGATGTCTTAGTTCTAGACTTTGAAGAATCTGCTCGTAGATTAGTTAAATTGTTTTACCTGTCATCGTTACTATAGGTATACTATGTCATTTGTTCGCCCCTGCACTTCCCAATCTGGTGGGATGTGGTTAAATTTAGGTCTTATTTTATATTAAAAAAAAAACAATTTAATGTCAATGATCTGTACTTCATGCAGGTAAGTGCCTATTTTACACACCTGCATAAGGTCATTCATTCATTCATTTTGTTATGTACCAAATCGAGTTATTAAATAACTAATGTCTCTGTAAAAGATTACTCATGTCAATGGTAAGAAAATTGGAAGATTATCAAATATTCTTCCATTTCTTCTTATCTCAACGGATAAGTTCCACGCATTTGTAAGGCTTGATCAATGACCGTACAATGATTTATTCCAAAACAAATATTATGTGGAAAGAACAAATGACTAATGTCGATAATTTATCTACGTTGCATTCATCAAAACACGTTGGCATTGATTATAATGCAATAGAACATAAGTGATGAGTTGTTGAACGAATGTTGAGAGTATGGATCTAATAATATAGGTACGTAGATCATCTGACAATTGAAAAAACGTGAAGGTTTTTTGTCAATATGTCAAAATTACAAAATTCTGAGGTGTGCTAGTGACGACTTTTCAAGCAATTTTTACTACTTGTCAACCAAAAACGGTAAAAAAAACAACGATTAACTTTCCTTTTCTATATTTTACATATCTCTGAAAAAAAAATTCTATCTCGAGGCTTTGTTCTTCTTTACATATTATCAGCATAAGGTTGAAAATTTCTTGCGTCAGGTTAAAACAATTTCACAAATTCATTTTCATTTTAAATTTCTCGTGAAGTGAAAAGCTACGGAAATAATCCAATCACAGTCAATAAACGGGAGCAAAGTAAAATTAATACCAGCCTTAGCTCCAACGACAAACTCGATCTTGTTCGACTTGACAGATGTCTTAAAGATGAAATATTAAGTCTACACGATGAAAAAATTCAAGTATCATCGACTCACGAGAAAGACACTCCACGTGGATATTTTCGTAAAACTGTTTAAGATGCTTTAAATCACATTACGAAAATAGAAGCTACAGACATTCTATGATTAGAAAATAAACACAGACTCAAAACACACATCAAGTGTTTATTAGACCAAAAAAATCACGTCGGGCCAGTTAAGGCCACCCAAGATGAACAATGTTTTAAATATTTCCGTATCGTAAAATCTTGCTTTTTATCACAAGCGTGCTCGTTTAGGCGCAAGAGAATTGGGAAAAGATTTAACACCCACTCAACCACTATCGAAAGGTTTACAACAGCAATAATCAAATACTTAAAGCTTCAGAAATGATTGCAGAATTTACGACGAATCTAATGTTTATTTGCGGCCATTAAAAGATAATGATTTGATTGAATTTACCTTAAGGCTACATTGATCCGTTTGCCAAACTGTAAATTAACTTCTAGTAGTTAACAATGTCTATAAATAATTTCGCAGTGTCTCGGATATTCTGTAAACGTCTCACTCGAGATGTTTATTTAATTTATACCAATAATTCTCTGTAAATTATGAGCGTGGGCAGGAAGACGGTGTTAGATCGGATATTTATTGTGAAACTGCTCGTCCATTTACAGAAGATTTATAGTCAGTTTGGAGGGAATCACGTGCTTTCGGTGACTTCGAGAGACCTATTGCGTCTAAAACAAACTAATTGTGACGAAACTGGACTGAGGGTATGTCTAAATTAATTGTAGGAACTGGTTTATTTCTAATTCTGAGACACGCGAGATATGCTTCGCTATACTTTTAAAATATGTGACTCTAGCCGTGAATGATCATGTTAACAAAATACTCTAAGTTATAAACTTCAGACACAGTTCCTACTTATAAATCCCATCTTCACATAAACCATAAAAACAGTGCGATAAATAAACCCCACCAAGACCTAGGAGTTTTACTGTCAATATTATAAATGAAAAAGCCTTGGCAAGTGCTTTGATGGATGTGAAACTATCCTCAACAAGAGACACATTCACATAAAATTGGCTGTCATTAAACCTTCACGCTATAAACCTCAATAATAAAATTTTTAACAACATTCGAAACAAAGGGGATAAAAATTAATTTGCTGCGGAGGAGCCATCAGTTTTTCGAACAATTAATTGGAAACGCTAGAACTTCCACTAATTGCGTGACAGCCGAAACGTTTAGTCACAGTATTGTTCGTATATAGAATAACACAAGTGGCGTTTGTTACACGCGCTAATTACCACTATAATAGATCGCGTGACGAGTAAAATTAGCAACATTATTGAGCTCTCATTCTATTGATTACGGCCCGCCAATTGCACAGCCCAATTTTATCTACAAAACTACATAACGAGCGAAACAATTCTAGCCCCTAACTAATGGTAATAAGCCACATATTCCCCTGCTACTTTTCCCAGTGACAAAGCTTCATGTTGTCCTTTATTAGTGGACGTATTGACAGAACGAGAACAACTAACGACATCGACAGAATCGAAGCAAATATTTGGTTGCTCAATTAAACAAATGAAATCCTATGTTAGGCAACACTTGCAAATGGATTTTAGGGAAAAATAGAAATACAAAAGGCTGTACAAACAAATCGTGAATGTATGTTATGACATGTGCCAACTGTTAGTTACTTTGCAAAGTAAAATAAATAACAGATATGAAATGTCAAAAAAATATATTGTAAGGTGAATTTTATGAGCTGCCAAAAGTAAAAATATTGCCGATAACGCAGGAAAGATATAAACAGTTAACAACAATAATTTACGTAGCCTCGTTCCGAATCATAAAGTCGACGAAGGATATGAAGCCATAATTCAAAATTACACCAGCGAGGCGTACACGTATCTGGCTTATAAAGAAATTACCAATTTCTAAGCTCATTACCTGTTATGGGACCATCCAATCTATAACGGTCGGTCACTGCCCACTCCACAAAAAATAACAAAACACGACAGCTGTAGAGGTACGGCTAATAATAAAGTAGGAATTTCGTCGGACATTATCCATTATCTTAATTTTGATACGGTTACAAAAGAGCGTTAACTCGAGCGACATATGTGTCGGGGTTCTAACAGCGCTCGGGAGCCGGATTATGGAGATAATATTTATTAGCATTTTACAAACTGCACCTTATAAACCTTACAAAGGTGAAGTGGGTTGATAATCGTGAGCTGATAGTGAACAATCGCTTTAAACTACGGCTTAATTAGCTGATGAACATAATATTTTAACGATAAAACATCATAAGGATAAAGATGTGCTCGATAATAAAGATAATAAAAAGCTTTAGTGTTTAATAAAAACAAATTCCTATAAAAGACGACACAGCTTCAGAATCAACTGAATAAGTCATATTTGTAATGCGGTAACATGAAAAAGCCCTTATGACGAACGTAACAGATAAATTGCTCGGTGACAATGGAAAATTTATTGTCGGTAACAAAACTCCGTTGACAGCGATCGGCCATTGATAATCCGCCGTCTCCCTCATACATGGCGACATGTGGGTGAACACTGACGAACTAAAGGACCCAAAAAAAATAAACAGGTACCTTCGTTAGCGGTGCAAGCACAAAGCGAAGGCACAGATACGAATCTTTCTAAGAAGTCGAGGCATCCGATGAAATTTTTCGACCTCTGCATAATTCCGCCTTAACTGTTCACACTTTATGAACTCGAAAATTGAGTAAAGAATGAGTTGTCAAATAATACTGTCTAGATTGAAGATAATGTGAAATATAGCACAAATACGAATGGGAATGTGACCCAGGCGATGGTCACTGGTCACCAATGAGCCGTGATAGATACTATCTAAGAATTTAGAATTGTCAAAGTTCCAAACGGCATACACAACGATACGATGATGACATAAATAAAGCGTTTGATCATAATCGAGTTTGGAACATTTAACTTTTGTCTCGTTGGAGTGTTTCCAGGAACAAATTGATTTCTTTGGCCGAAGGCTGTATAGTCGACTTCATAAATGAGATGTCTATTCGCCCCTGTATTGTCACCTTTTTTTCTTAAACTTTATGGTGCTCAGGTAAAAACCTCGTAAATTGGTTGAAAATGATTGATGAAGAGATAAAATGTATTATGTAACGCGTCGATGAATTCGATGAAATGACTCATATAAGGTGATGATGAACAATAAGTACCTAAATATATTTTTGGAACTGTTTGTGGAATCGTAAAGGTTTTTTACTGCATGCCATATGTCGTGTATATTTTCTTACGGTTATTTCTGAAAAGAGATAACGCACAATATTTTATTGATTTGCATTTATTAAATGCCAGTTTTTCGAACTCAAGTAGTAACCGTGTAATGCTTAATATTATTATGTATTGGTCCTTTAAGACTAAATATTTATTATTGAGCAATTACACCTCCAGTCAGTCTATTAAGAATCTCCCCATCTTTTTCTGGGCCAGCCTCGGCGGTACAGTCTTACACTTACATAGGTCCCATTCCGTTGTAAAAAATAATTTACTTAGAAGAACAATAATTTCTCACAAAATTCTTTTTTATTCATACAATGGGCGGACGCGATGCATTTAGAAGATAAATTAACCATTTTTATTGTTGTCATTTTATTATGTTTCTGATCGCAGTTTATAGATAGATAACTCTTTATATCAATTTAAATCAATATGCAACGAGATCCGTGGATTTTATTGATGTCATAAATACGTCATAGGAATTGTTTTTTGATGTAATATCTACGAAATGAATGTGTATTTTTATTTATGGTCAACAGAATCCGTTTTGAATTTTGTTATTTTCTATTTTCATCATTATAATATGAACCTGTATAATGTACCTTACCCAAATTTTTTAATCAAGCTACTTACGTAAAAGCAAAATTAAAAATAACTTAATAAAGAAAATATACATAGATACAAAATGTTTTTTGTTCAGAATTGTGCTCTTTCTTGCTTATTAAATAATAATCAAATGAGTTTATTAATATATTTGTCTCTTAAATAAATATACATAAAATACTATAAAAATTAAACACTTATCACCTATCACTTTATATGATCCCTAAACCAATTTAAATGACAACCAGTCAAGACAACTTTTTATTCCAAGCAATTTAACTAACAAAACTCAAATTTCACATGACAAAAGGCAGAAAAAACTCATCAAATCTGACATGTGTTGCTAATGATCCAAAAAACACCCCATACAAGTCAACCCTAAACTCTTCAAAAGGGTAATAAAGCAGTCTTCGGTAGCAGTCCTTTGCAGTCATTTTGACAAGTGGTAAACAAGTTTTACTATTTCGGGTACATTTTTACTATTCCTACTTTTTAGTAGCATTGTGGCGCAGACTATTGTAATTGGGACAGATACCGCATTTAAAATTAGCTACTGTGATATTTTTCGCCGTATTATCAATTTGAGATGATACGTGCTATGCAATGTGCTGTGGACCATCACAAATGGCGGCAAATTATCAAGCAAAAGCTTCGACGGGATCATCACGACGCTCAGAATTGAGCAAACGATTAGAGGAGGATGAGGATGTCTCTGTTCCTTCTTACAACTAGTTTTTTTTTTTTTTTTTTTTTTTATGTGATGAAGTAGAAGACGAGCAAGACGCTCTCCTGATGTTAAGAGATAACGGCTGCCCATAATCCGTACAGTGTTACCTAGGATTTCACAATTATGTGAAATTCTAGGAGCACTGCACCAACGCTTCTTACTCAAGAGTCATAAGATGTTAAGACTCTTTAGCCCAGTAATTACACTAGCTACAGTGCCCTCCTACCGGAGCACAGTAATGTTTGCACATCACTGCTCAGGCGGTAGAATAACTGGCACTATTGGGGTACCCACCTAGACGACCTCCTGCAAAGGAAGTACTTAAAACTACTACTTAAAAGCACTTAAAAGCTGTTCCTATCGGTTTTACTCATATAGAAGAATGAACCTGTATATTTTTCTGGATCTAAATTATATGCCTATAATCAAATTTAAGCTCAATCAGTCCCGTTTAGAAAGGCAACTAACGACAATTCACATGCACAAACTTTTCATTTTTTTTATTATTATGTATCCTTATAATATACCCTTTATTACTTATATTAACAGTAGTAAGAGTAAATTAATTTTAAAAAGTACTTCACAGTGAAATTAATAATAATAGTAGGTTTTTATTTTACGCGAATTTATTTTTATAAAGTTCGGTATCTGTTTTTACAATAGTATGTCCCATAGGGCTACATTTTAGTACCATATGTATGGCGCCATGGGAGTTAGCGCCATGTGATGCTAAATGTCTATTTTTATGACCATTTCTATTATAGCCGTTATTCTGGCATTTTTTTATTTATTGGCTATTCTCGTATTTCGTGCACTGTAGTTTTATTTTATTGAATAACTAACTACATTTGGAGGTTATATCCGCTCAAAAGTATTAACCTGTTCCTTATTAATTGGCTGAAGGTACCTATATTCCAAATTTCAGCATTAGATGATTAGGTAAATAATGCATAATAATTATGAACACATTCTTTTGAGTTTATTATATTAAAAGGAGTAAAAGTAAAAAAGATCCATTTAATTAGTGAATACTTTCCTAACAAGTGAATTAAATTAAAAATTTAAAAAACCCCCAACGCAATACGTAATTCACCATTTTTTGATGGCGGCCATCTTGGATTTTAAATTTTATATAGTGGGCTGTATTCTACTCGTTAAGCCCTTTCATTTGATACCCATATCGATGGGGTCATGGAAGAAAAAAGTAATCCGCCATTTTGTAGCGGCGGCCATCTTGGACCGATTTTCACCAAACATGGCTAAGAACACTCTCGACTAACTCTACTTTCAAACAAAAAAAACTAAATCAAAATCCGTTCATCCGTTTGGGAGCTATGATGCCACAGACAGACACATACACACACACACACACACACACACAGACAGACAGACAGACAGACAGACAGACAGACAGACAGACAGACAGACAGACACGTCAAACTTATAACACCCCGTCGTTTTTGCGTCGGGGGTTAAAAATATGTTTTTAACATTGCTTTTTAATGTACGAATTCGTATTAATTCATTTATTACGTAATTTTTATGTGGAAATTATCTTAGAAATTAAAAGCATTTTAACTCCAATTAGGTAATTAATAAATCTATTTTTTCGAATTGAACATTCTTGCGTACATAATAATATTTATTTGTGCATAATTTCAAATTTATATATACAAAATTGCTTCACAAAAATCACGCAATCCATTACTATTTAAATAATTTTATAATTAAAAAGCGCAATAATAAAGTTCTCACTCGCTTATATAATTATTATATTATAATTATATTTTATAATAAAGATAACTAGCCGCTTAGGCTGGCTTTACTCGCGTATGATATTTGACGAAGAAAAAAAAACCATTTTCTTCTACACAAACCTTGTCCTGACAAAAGCTAACACAAAATAATAAAATTATTCAAAAGCGTACTTAATCAAAAGTAATGCGCTTATATTTTCTATAGGCACGGTCAGATTTTTTTTTTCCTAGTGCGATAAGACCGCTGATTGTTAACCTAACATTAAAGATCTTAGTAAATTTCTTTGCAACTATTTGGTATGGCAATAAAGTATTATTCTATTCTATTATAACGATTAAAAAACTCAATAAAAGAATCTATTACTTATTTATTCTTTTGTCATTAAAAGCATGATTCGATTAACACCCTAAAGACTTCCAACCGACTCAATTTGCTCTCAGGTCAAAATGCACAAAAATAACAAAATTTCATCCCATAATACACACAAAAAATACACAAATCGCTCTATTATGTATTATAACATCCACATATTCTCTAACCTCTACATTTAAATAAAATTAAACCTTATTTATATGACTGTAGAGTTTCATATAAGAGTTTAGCTTTTATTTGTTGATTTCGTATGAAAATAAAATATTCGAACAATGGAGGTACAAATGTAGGGTACGTTTGACCATCTGTCGAGGTCGGGTTCTGTTTGTTTTTAATGACATTTTCGTGTTGGAATAATGTTGGATGAGGGAACTAATGAAATTGAATTCCACAGAATGAGTAATGATTTATATAGGTGCATAGATAGTGAACGTCAAGATTACGGGACCAAGTCTAGGATTTGCAAAACGCATCATAGCATTATTTAATACGGTACCTTTAAATTAAATTTCTTTATTCAGGCAACTAATGTCCCATCTTTGTACATTCTTCAACTTAAATATTATATAAAAAACATGTATTACACATATATATTTGATGCATATGAATTTTAAAATGAAGTAATATCAAACATGTCGTGTATGTTATTATTATTATGTCATAGAAAACAATTATGCAAATCATAAGCATTGTGGAAAAATATCGTCAAAATTTTCTACTAGGCATTGAGACGGCAACATGCCTATTTGCACAATGTTGTATAATGGAGCAGTCGAATCTTTCCGCTATCATCGCCAGGACCTTTAAAAAATATAATATGCTTGCCTTTGACTATGATCTCGCGTGATGTTAAGTAAATATTCGCCCGTAGATGGTAGTAAACTAAACCTAGAAGACGGGATAAACCCCTCCCAGCCTTCCCTGAATGTCATGCCGGAACACGGTCATGATGACCGCTTGTCTAAACAGTTTAGTCCAGTATACCTTTTTTGTATTTTTGCTACCTCATCTCAGCTCAAAATTTAGTTACCGTAACAGAAAAACGAAAGATTTTCTGTATATTTGTGGAGAGATAATAAAGAGTTTTCTATTCTATTCTAAAAAATCCATGATATGGCTTTTAATATAATTGTATCTAAATTTATGTTTTATACGTCAGCCGTCAGAGCTTATTATAATATTTTATTGTAAAATTATTAAACTATACCTACCCAATATAATATTTAGCGAAGTTTGTTTCTATGTCTATTATAATACCTATAACTATTTATTTACAAAAGAAAAGTTTATAGTAAATAAGACTATTATAATATAAAATATCGTTATTTAGCTATCATAACACACGCATTTAGTTACTTAGCTTTGAGCTAGATGGCGCTATGTGTAATGTTCTGGAAGATTTATATCCTACTAATCCTATTTACATTATAAATGCGAAAGTGTGTTTGGATGTTTGTTACTATTCCACATTTAATAGGTAGACCGATTGAGTTAAAGTTTTGTATGAAGAATGAAGATAGCTCTAGATTAACACGTAGGTTAAACGGGTAAAGCTATTGGCGAAGCTAGAAAACGTTAACAATTTTATTAAAATTACTGGAATCATTTTGATAAATAGATTTCTCTCTTATTTTTATAATTATTTTTAATAGTACTGACCGAAGAAATTATTTTTGAATTTAAAGAAATCTTAAAATCATTATTAATATCTGTATATTGTAATAAAAAGGCTTTAATGGAATACTTTAATGCAAGAAAAATTTTCAGTTTAAATATATTTTAAGACTATCGGCTTATTCGGAATTTAATTTATGGTCAGTGAATTCACCAATTAATGTATTGATTAATAAATATTTGAATCCTAAATTAACCAAAATTTTAGAGACGTACCTATTTAAATAATAAATGTATTTCTATAAAATTAGTTAGAAAGTTCTAAAAAGCTCACGCCGACGCCGGCAAGCTTAAAACTCACCACTTAAACTTGTAGCATCAATTTAAATCACATTAAAATTCACAAAATTCCATCACTGCACTAAAAACCACCGATGAAATAACAGTACTTATCAACTTATTCACAAAAAAATAATAGTTGTACTTTTCACAGTAACACTAATCGAAAGTTGGGTAACTCGCGATCGCGCAGTGTAATTTTACTTTCCTCGCTACGCGTCCACCGAGTCTTTCGGTCGGCTTGCAACTGAATTATACATGGCCCTTAGGCCGCGTTTGGAACACAGTATAGTGAGATTCAGTAGGCTAAGTTTAATGGATTTGTCATAGTGCAGTTGCATGTTGAAATTTGGTGTGACTGAATGAAAATTTAATTTTATAGGTTTTGATGTTATTGTTTCAGATGTATGTATTATTTATTTATTATTATAATATTCTTTCTTATATTTAAATCTGGCAAAGAATATCGACTTTGTAGGCATGCTACGCTAAGTTTATATTTCCCGGTTGCGTAGAGATTTTTCTATTTTGAATTATGTCTGTTTATACAGGTTTGTTGTGTAATTATTAATTATACTTTATTAAAAAAAAAAAAAACATTGGTGTATAAATCCATATTGGTGAGTTCATTAGCTATGATCTGATTGCCATAACATATCGTCAACTTACGATGACGACGTGACATATCAAAAAGCATTTTACAAAACAAACTTTGAACTTTTTACTAATTACCTAAAGCCCATTTCACACGTCGCTATATAGCGCTATATAGCTTCACATAGCGCGGCATAGCTTCAGTACAAATCGGCATCCGTCACACACGTAGCTATAAATGACATATAGCGCTATATCGCGCTATAATTTACAGTTGATGCGTAGAATCCGCCATTTTTCATTTTGACTAGGTGATAAAATGACTAAGCCGTTTTGTATTACGGAGACAAAAGAAAACAAACTCATATTACCTACGCGATACATTAAACTAAATAGTAGCAAATGCTTAACCGCTGTGTAACAAATTAGAAAAAAATGTTTTTTATTTTTATTAAATATTTTGTTGTGTTTACAGTTCTTTGTGTTAGTATTTCGAAACAAATTAATTTAATTTGTATTTTAAATTTCACCTCCTATTTACTTGTAATAGATGCTCATATTATGCATAATGATTATTTGTCCGAATAACTGAAAGCTTTGAATACCTTGCAGTAGACTTTCGCTTAACCGGCTAAGTCATGCTACAAAATGGCTACGCATTTTTTTTTTAGCTAGTTCAAATGGAATTTGCCAAATTGTATGGTTTTACAGCAACATGGCTGTTGACAATGTCAATTTTGAGTCTTATACAGGACGTGTGAAAAAATTCATGATTTTTTTTTCACATTTTTAAAAAGTACGTACCAGGAGTTTGCCATGGTTTTTTTTTACAAAAGTGATTGTCAGTTAAAACTGTAATAATGCAAACACATTGTTTCAAGGGTTTTGTAGGTACCTCTAAAGAAAAAAAAACAAATCATTATTTTTATTTTTTTTTCGACATTTATGCTCGGAAATGGATCGTTTGGAGTTCTTGTCCTTGTCATATTCTTTATTACTGGGAGTCATGACCCCTCCTTTGTAGGATTCGATTTCTGATGATGGAGTGCTATCTGGGTTGGTTGGATGCGATTTTCATGGCCAGGAGCCACGAGACAACAGGACAACAGCAACAGCGTCATCTTAGTCGAGCACGGGGCAGGCTGAAAATCAGCGCTGTGCAGGACCTCCCTGCCCAGCATTATGCTGAGCCTATTCCATTTATCAGTGTAGGTACCTATTGTTTATGTTGTTTTATTATCTTCTGTTCGTATCTCATACTAACATGTCACTATATTTATGTGTATAATTTTTCATGTATGTACTTTTTGGAACTGATAATAAATATATTTTTATCTTATCTTATCTTAACAGGAACTTCGAGGGTGGTGCGGATCTGATCTGACCAGCACATCGGACCGCCTTGGGACCGCTTTCCTTTGATTTTGCCCGAAACAATGACCATCTCTAGATTTCCATCCATGCCATTTGGCCAAAGTACTCGAGAATTCTCTGATAAAGTCGGTCAAATCTAACTCAAATCGATCTTATTCGATGAACTCTCATACTTTTAGTAAACGATGATAATTTCGAATAAAGTTTTCTGGATTTCTTGACGTAGTTTGAATCGTCATTTTTTTTTAATTATACTAGGAGCAGACTGGAACGAAACCAAAATCAAGGAAAAAAGAAACATCCTTTATGTAGAAAAAATTGTCAAATTCATTTGTTTAAGTAGTGTTGGGGAATCATTGTGGAACTATATGCAATCAAGTGATTGAATCTCCGTTCCTACTTCTGGTACTCCTGGTACCTACTTCCTAAAAAATATTAACTAGCTTTTAACTGATGAAAAGTGGTATGTTAAGCACAAACGTGCGTGCATATATGAAAGTGCATAAAATAGACCCCGCATAGGAAAAAAAAACTGTTGTGCCCTTTTTGAAGACTGAACCACGTTAATATTAAGAGAGAAGAGAGATAGAGAGGAGCAGCGGTTACAGATTTCCAATTTAAACGCCGTATTTTTCCCCTTAAGGGCAGATTTCTGGAATAATAATATTTTATACGTAATTTTATACGCAACATGTTGATAACATTTTTTCATACAAGTATGTGGCAAGTCCAACTTGCACTTCTTTGTTTTTATTTTGAAATAATATAAATTTTCTTTATTTTTGTATTAATAAACCTATTCTAAATGCACTCAAAGCATTCATTGACAAGTTATTCCAAATATTTGAGTGCGTTTGTAAAGAGGAAAAAAGTAGTCATTAATATCACTTGATTTGTGAAAAAAGGAATGTTAATGTCACTTGATTTTATTTCAAAGATCGACTCAAGATTCAATCACAAAGAATGAACTATTAAAAAATATAGTTCCGATCAGTAACCCGGCCATCACTAAAAATAATATAGCACGGCATAGCGAGGTATAGCAAGGCCTTGCGATACTATACTATATGGTACCAGGAGTCATATAGCAAGATATAGTATAGCGCCGTGTGTAATGGGCTTAATAGTAGTTTTGTAAATAAAACGCTTTTTGAGATGTCACACTGTCATCCTGAAAGGGCGATATGTTTCGACTTCTACACCAATGTAGAATAGAATATAATAGAGTTTTCTTTATTGCAACCAAAGAAAATAACAGTTTAACAACAGTTACATACACACAGCAGTTACAGTTTAATTACAGTTTTGTGTACTAACTTACATTTAAATTTAGATTTTCAAGTTTTTTTTTATTTAATATATTTAATAAGTATTTCGACATCACATTTATTATAGAATTTTCAAGTGGCATATTAACATTGAGTATAGTTAGCAGATAAAATATTTTATTTATTTAATCGTAATTATTATCTTCTATTCTATTACTGCCCTGCGTATTAACTATATAACATCTATTATAAAATAATACGTACTGCATTAACTGTCGCCTATAAAATTTGTTCCGCGGCATATGGAAACCCCGGGTCACAAAAACTAACCTAAAATTTATAACACGTTATAATATCTTCAGAGAAATGGTTTCCTTTGATAGAGACGTAACATTTATATAAAATTAATTGTTTGGACCATCGCGGCGCATCTGCCGCACCTATTGTAGTTTTTTCTACGTTTTTTTTTTACCAGCGACCAGTGTTTGTGGTTAGGTCAACTTCTGAGGAACGAAATTTGGAACAGAGTTTTTGGTCGGCACTTCCAATTTCAAAGATATAAATTCGTTTGTGTGATTATTTTTATATAGGTATCTATTTATTTACGTTTTATGTTTTATTTATTCACGTTTATGTATGTATCTATATAATACAATACAATACACACACATCACATCATTACATCTTTATTGGGACTAAAATTAACAAAATGTGGTCAAACGCAGTCCTATTCTATGTAAAAAAAAACTTAAAACTAAATTGAAGTAATTATTAGCTAATATTTAACAATTGGACGTAGTTTTGCAAACGAGAACCAACCCACATTTTGGCCGAAATTGAGTTATATATGCAATTTGTTTTCTAAGCGTATGCTTTATCTCCTCAGAAAACATTGTGTCTATGATATTAAGCCAAGCCAGAGAAAAGGACAGTCGACTAGGGTACCAACCCAAAATAGCGACACATTTCAAAAGCAAAACAGACCTATGTCACACGGTACCCATGTATCTCCTTAATTTTCATTACGCAAAATAGAACTAAGCCACATGGTTCCCACAATATTTTTTTTTTAACCAAAATTAGTTTGTATTTTTTTGTTAAAGGGAACCATGATAGCTTGGTTCTATTTTGTAAATCAAATAAAAAAGCATATAAAATAACCAAGAAGTTTAGTTCCATTGAGTTAATTGGACGTAGTTTTGCAAACTAGAACCAACCCACAAAAAGTCACTTTCGAGAAATTTCGATCTTTGTTTCTAAAGTGTGTAGAAATAGATAATCAAGTTATTTGAGAATAAAAACTTTACAGTGCTTAGTGAAGCATATATGACGGTATATTGAAACATGATTATTATATTTTTTCTTTGATTAACTATTTTTATTTTGATTTAAAAACCTGATGGTTCCTTATTGAAAAAATACTGTACTGTAGGTTGGTTCTTTACCTATAGCAATATGTCGAGTTTTCACAATAAAAAGGATTTAGGATGGATTTAATCAAAATAATGTATTTTTATTTATTTAAAATTATATTTTAATAAAAATAGGACAAACATACGTAGGTACCAGTTTTACAATAAAAACCCAACTACTCACAACGAGCAAAAGATTTTTTCATTTACCCTCCTCCATCATCTGCTAATCACTATCGCTCACTTCTACTTCAAAATCAGCTTCTCCAGAAAACCCATCAATGTCATCTTCAACAGTTCCATTTCCGGTAAATTTTTTGTAAAAGTCTTGTGCATCTTGGGGGATGAGATGCATCAAGCTTTTTAAGTCATTTAACTTCACTTGAGGGATGGGCTTTCCATTAGGCCAAAGCAGATCCATTAGTTCTTTGGTTAATGGGCTTGTATTCCCTCTTAAAATTTTCTTTAAATTTACTTCTATGTAGTCATCATCCAAGTTACATCTCATAAAAATTGAGATGTCGTCTTCTTTTCTCATCATGATTTCTTTAGTATTAAGCCAAGATACCTTGGTGCCATCTGTGGCTTTTTTTCTGTTGGTTATTCTCTTTTCCAAGTTAGTGCATGACAAGAAATCTTCTTTTTTCATTCTTTGTATTGGTTTATATTTTTTCCAAGTTTCCATTATTCGCATATGGATTATATGCGAATAAAGCCCATTGCAATCTTTGGGTTGAAGGAGAAGCGGGTAGGGGAGCTCAAGAAGTAGGATCCTGTATTCTTAAACATGTAAATGAGAGAGAAAACAGGCCCATTAACCAAAGAACTAATGGATCTGCTTTGGCCTAATGGAAAGCCCATCCCTCAAGCGAAGTTAAATGACTTAAAAAGCTTGATGCATCTCATCCCCCAAGATGCACAAGACTTTTAAAAAAATTTACCGGAAATGGAACTGTTAAAGATGACATTGATGGGTTTTCTGGAGAAGCTGATTTTGAAGTAGAAGTGGGCGATAGTGATTAGCAGATGATGGAGGAGGGTAAATGAAAAAATCTTTTGCTCGTTGTGAGTAGTTGGGTTTTTATTGTAAAACTGGTACCTACGTATGTTTGTCCTATTTTTATTAAAATATAATTTTAAATAAATAAAAATACATTATTTTGATTAAATCCATCCTAAATCCTTTTTATTGTGAAAACTCGACATATTGCTATAAAGAACCAACCTACAGTACAGTATTTTTTCAATAAGGAACCATCAGGTTTTAAATCAAAATAAATACTTAATCAAAGAAAAAATCTAATAATCATGTTTCAATATACCGTCATATATGCTTCACTAAGCACTGTAAAGTTTTTGTTCTCAAATAACTTGATTATCTATTTCTACACACTTTAGAAACAAAAATCGAAATTTCTCGAAAGTGACTTTTTGTGGGTTGGTTCTAGTTTGCAAAACTACGTCCAATTATTAGTTATTATTTAGGAATTATTAGTAGTTTTTTTAGTAATTATTAGTTATTATTTTTTGTTATTATCTTAAATTGAAGTACTTATATTAGGGTCCAAAATGGGCGGCCTTATCGCTTAGAGCGCTCTCTTCCAAGCATAATTATTATCTTCATTCCAGGCTATATTTTATATTTATTTTCTATCATCTTTGAACAAATATTACAAATGTAATAAACTCTTTTGCAAAAAAAAACGGGCACTTTGATGATTTCTCTGCTTCAATGAAGAAGAACAAGAAAGAGGTTTTATTAATTTGACGATGCATTGACTTATCATTTATAAACATCCTGGCATGATTATTAATGTTCCAAATTTAAAATTTGAAATTAAAAAAGAAAAATACTGATTATATAGTGAAATTGCTTTGCTTTTTGGCGCGAATTGATGCGAATTGCTGTAAAAATTTTATTACAATTTTAAAACTTTTTGAGTATTTTCTGCAAATTAAACAATTTATTCTTTCTTTCCACAATAAATACCACTTTTTGATATGAGCGATAAAGCGATAAGGACCGGTAAAATTATAGCCCTACTTGAAGAAGGTTGTTCGCAAACTTACGTGGCTCAACGGCTAAATGTGAGCCGTTCAACTGTCCAGAGGACATGGCAACGATATCAAGAGACCGGTTCGGTTAAAAGAAGACCCGGCTCGGGAAGAAAACGATGCACAGAACCAAGAGACGACCGCTTTTTGGTGAGTCAGGCGTTGCGGAATCGTAAGGCGTCAAGTGTGGACCTGAAAAAAAACCTTGAAGAAGTAAGAGGAGTATAAGTGAGCTTGTGGACGATTAGAAGGAGGCTTTTCGCTGCCAATATCAAAAGTTACCGCCCGGCTCGAGGCCCTAAATTACTCCGTGAGCACCGTGTTGCTCGACTTCAGTTTGCTCGAAACTGTGCTTCATGGACTATGGAGGACTGGAATAAGGTATTGTTTTCTGATGAAGCTAGAATCTCTTTGTGTGGAGAGGACCGACGCCGGCGAGTGCTGCGGAGACCACGGGAACGCTATGCGGAAGTGTGTTTCGAACAAATCACTCCTTTTGGCGGAGGCTCCGTTATGTTTTGGGCAGCAATTAATTCGACGGAGCGTACGGAGTTAGTTTTCTTAGAAAGAGGAACATTAAATGCACACCGGTACATAATGGAAGTCCTAATTCCACATGCACAACCCGCATTGACTGCACTTGGGGAAGATTCCATTTTTATGGACGACAATGCCCGCCCGCACCGTTCTGGTGACGTGGAAGCTTACATGCAAGAAGTTGGGTTGGGATCCGTCGTTTAGATTGGCCAGCTCGCAGTCCTGACCTCAATCCAATCGAGCATGTCTGGGATGTTCTAAAAAGGCGGGTAAGATTAGTGCAACCTGCTCCAAAAAACATCAGGGAGCTAAAAAGAGTAATTGCTGAAGAGTGGGAACGTATTCCTCAAAACGTAATTAAAAACATCGTAGAGAGTATGCCCAGAAGGATTCAAGCTGTGATTTTGGCAAGAGGAAGTCACACTCGTTACTAGGTTTTTACAGTTGTAAATTTATTTAAATAAAAAAGTAACAAAATCTTCTTGTCTTTATTGTCGGCCACTTGTTATTGTGTGGTCGTGTACGTCTGTTTTGAAAAAAATCATCAATTTAAATACAAAATTGCCAAAATTCACGCTTATTTACATGATTATTACACGATTAGGTACGAGTATAAGTATACAAAGTGTGTCAAACAATTAAATATTTTTAAACTAACACAAATCTACCTTAGAAAGTAAGTTTCCTTAGGTGCCCGTTTTTTTTGCAAAGGAGTGTATTTTATAAGGATGGATGAATAAATATTTCTTACTCCTCACGATTGGACCGAAAAATGGCTGGACCGATTAGGCTGAAATTTGGTACGTATGTGTGTGTATTATGGTGTATGCGCAGTTAGTTTGAATGAAAGAGTAGTTTATGTTTTAACATATCAAAAAACTTTTTTTTTTCTATATAGGTTTGATCACAATCTCGCGTGTTGTTAAGGGACAACGCGACCGTAGATTGTAGCAGACTAAACCTACAAGGCGGGATAAATCCCTAAAACAACTAGCTCTTTTTGTATAATCTTTGTGTTTCAATATCTATAATAGAATACATCGAAGTATCAGCTACTTGAGAAATCTGAGTACATTATTACGTAAACTTCCTATAAGGAAACGCAAGTTTGAATTTTAATTGCACAAAGTTTACACATCCTGCAGAATACGACTGTTTTACGATCGTTTGGTAATCGATATCTTATCATAATTACTCGATTTTCAACTCGATTCGAGTACACAACAGCTATTGAGGAATTAATGAAAGAGTGAATAAATAAATATTTAAATAAATATTTCCGGACATTTCACACAGCGCCACCTAACCCCAAGCTAAGCAACTTAATGCTTGTGTTATGGTGGTTAGGATAACGGATATAACTACTTATATACTTTTCTTTTGTAAATACATACTTATAATAAATATTGAAAGCCACCCAGACCAGAAACAAATACTTGTGGATCACACAAACATTTGTCCCATGCGGGAATCGAACCCGCAACCTTCTGCGTTGCAAGCGGGTATTAGCCCAACGCGCCACAGAGGTTGTCCAAATGAAAGAATGATAACTCTTTGTTGTAACATCACAAAATATTCAGAGCTTAAAACTATGACATAAGTTTATCTAAATAATATATAAAAGGAAAGAGTGACTGATTGACTGACTGATCTATCAACGCACAGCTTAAACCACTGAATGGATTGGGTTCAAATTTGGAATATAGGTTTTATGACGTAGACCATGACTTAGTAATATAATAGATTAGATTATAATAGAAGTGTTACAATTGGCGGTCTTATTGCAAATAGCAATGTCTTCGATGAAGATGATGTTTCTTAAATTTGTCATATACCTAACATATTAAACGACAAAGTGAGAAACAAAAAAAATGTTTTGACATTTCATTATCTGATAACTTTTCATTTTGGTCGGATTATAGTTTATCTTTTCCAGTTAGCTATGCCACAATGCGTGTCAGAAAATCGTGTTCTCGATATAATCGTAAAGCAACCGATAACGAACTAAAAATCAAATGCTTATATTACATTTCAATTACCATATAAAATGTTCTTACAAGTCCCTCTCCGTCCTGATAATCATCTAATCACTGATCATTCAATAACTTTTATTTCAAGCCGATAGGATCGAGTTGCGATCGATTTGGAACTTTAATCGATGTGGAACACAATCGATTCTAGTTTCTTCTTTACTCGGTCAGAATTTATCGTAGGTTTATCAAATTGGCAAATAAAATATTCATTAGATGAAATACAGTTCACCTGGAAATAATTTAATTTTACGTCTGTGTCCCGGGTATTTAATATATGAATCGGAATTTGCCCATTTTTCGGTGTTGATAACGTGTTGGCTATAAATACGCCTTCACATAATTCTTGAGCTAATACTACACACTCATCCGTATATCCAACCTCAATATAGTGAATTAATTCGCAACGCGCTGGTACTATCATGTAATGATCGGATTTCGGTGTCATGTAGTCAAAAGTTAGGCAAATAGTTTTATCATTTTCCGTAATTAATTGCAGGGTGTTTAACTCAAAATTCAAAACAGCTCGGTAGTGTCGTAAAAAATCTTGTCCCAAAATCCCATGTGTTTTGCAAGGTAAATTTTTAAACACAACAAACTTATGAACCAGACTATAACCATTATAATTCAACGTAAGATGTACTTCTCCTTCCGAATAAACACGTCCACCTATACCATTAATAGTAAGCCTCTTTTTATGGAATGGAATTCCTAAACGTTCCAAACAGTCAAGCTTGATCGCAGAAATTGACGCTCCTGTATCTATAAGCCAATCGTGTTTATGGCCATCGATATCAAGTGACACCTTGTTTAAGCTGTTGCAAGTTAAGGCATAGTTATGCACGAAAAAAATGACTCAGTGACTCTGTGTTTGATTCATCGCTAGAAACATCTGGAACATTATCCGCTGACATAGTGTTAATGTTGCTATGCCACACTCGGCCTCGATTTCCAATGTTTACGTTTCGGCCCCTACCACGATAATTATTGCCTCGATGGTAATTATTTGGAGAACTCACCTGCGACTGCCCTTGCTGGCTAGGGTTGCGCGTTTGCATTCGCCCCCTTGAAGACGGGTTTATGTATGTTTGCTGACTGCCACCGGCACGACCTTGTTGCGCTCTTCTGTAAACATTAGAACGATAGGGTTGTCTGTACATACCCATTACTTCCGCCGAGGTACCTGTAGTGGAAATCTCTTCGTCCTGCGCCGCCCGTATTGCCTCTGTCAGGGAAGAAAAATTACGAGCAGCAATAATAGTGCTCAACCGATGATTCCGTAGGCCGTCGCTGAAACGCTTAATAGCGAGTTTTTCGTTCAGTGGTCGTAAAACATTATAATTATTTGAATTTCCATCGGCCTGCGAAATGGTCAGGTCGACAAACAACTCTGAGATTTCTTTTCCAAAATCCGAAATAGACTTATCATTTTGCCTACACTGCTGCAGTCGTGTTTGGAGAGCGGTAAAACTCTTTTGTGGCAATAACAGCTTTCGCATGTCCTGAATAAGTTCGTCAATAGAATTATAGTTCGGCAAAAGTTTAAGCTTAGCATGCTGTGATAATCGACTCTTTAGTACAAATTGAATCAATTTCTTTATACATTCGGGTTTGCTCAACACTGTCCCGTAATATTCAATACCTTCAATAAGCTGCTTGGTATTATCATCGTTATCAGTCATAACAGGTAAAAGACTCAGCGCAGTTTTCAAATTAAAAGTCTCGACCGCCATATTTTCGGTCTCAGAGTAATGCACGTCTACTGAACACAACTTATTAATGTCCGACAATGTAGTAGTGAAATCGTCACAAATTTTATTTATAAGGCTGATTTCACTCTTTTGGAACAGTGTTTTATGTGTTTCTAGATACTTGTTATACTGCAATAAGATATTATTTGCTTCACTCTTTTTCTGTTCCAATATTTTTCCTACTCTACGCTCTGGTCCGATTTTAATGAGATATGTCCTAACATTTTTTATCTGATTTAATAATAAAGTTAATTCCTCAGCCATAATATTTTGACATACTCGTACATTATTGCAGTTAATTTAAGTCTCAATAAATGTAAACAATTTAATATCTCTTACCTGTTATCACTGTCCTATACTCATGTTACACTGAACCTATACAAATACATACGTACAATAAATGCGATTAAACATAGCCTTAACTAACACATTACGATTTATTTTTATTGATACGAATATCGCGCTTCGCGATCACTTCACTATTTTAGGATTTTGGGGACGTAAACTCACGCGCACGCACTTTTCACTTACGCACGTAAGTCTTTCATCTAGACGACGTCATCCGCCTTGATTTGACGCTGGCGAAGAAGGCTAGCGTATCTCCTCAGAGAGACCTCGTTCAGCTGTCGCTGGACCAACTTTTTATGGCACCTTTTGTATAGGCGGTATAGAAGAACCATGCCACCAACGCCCAAAATAACTGCAATCCCAATGAGTATACTGTTGGTAGCTCCTGCTCTGGTTTTGAGTTCCTCAATGTGGGCCAAATTTACCCCACCGGCTGCGTTCTGGTCTACGATGACCTCCTCTTTAGTACTGGCTCCACCCATTTTTAGAATTAACGTAACTATCGCACTTAATA
Source organism: Hemithea aestivaria (assembly GCA_947507615.1). Classification (NCBI taxonomy): domain Eukaryota; kingdom Metazoa; phylum Arthropoda; class Insecta; order Lepidoptera; family Geometridae; genus Hemithea; species Hemithea aestivaria. The sequence goes on from OX382344.1 coordinate 12,354,019, forward strand.
CCGCCGGAAACGTCTGGCCCCAGTAAGAGCAAAAAAAAGTCAGTCATCATTTTTAGAAAACTTTTAGATCGGAGGATGGTTCATATAAATCACGTTTACATTCCACTGGCTTTAAAAGGTCATCACTCGCGCGCGCTCAAATTACTGGCCGGGTCGCCATGTAATGTGTGTTGTTAGGGAGATAAGTAAAACGATCGAATGCTAACATAAGACTGATTTATTAGGATATGATCAATAATATATTAAGCAGTTACAGAATAGTAAATAGTTCTTAAGTTCTTACACTACAGATTGGCTGAAATATCGTATCGGATCTTCGAATTATCTCAACGCACAAATTCTTCTAACTCTTTATAAGTGGCATAATCACGTCAGTCAAAATTAAATCGTATTTTTATAAAGTTTGGGTTTATTTTGGTGTATTTTTGAGTGGAGTTACGTCGTTTTGGGTTTGAATGGGTAAATTTCAGTCGGACTTTCGAGACATATAAAATGTTCGTCGGATGTCCACGTCCATGTAGCGATGTTGTTGGCTCGAAATGTCAGACTTAAAATGAAAAGTTCTCGTAAAATATCCGCTGGGCTCTTTACATTCGCTTTTGTGCGAACTCGAGTGCCCGTTGCTATTTATTTTATAGACTATTTCTTTAATCCGTTGATGTAAAATATAGTGGAAATAACTTGTTGATATAATTTGAGGCACCGATGGTAAGCCCACGTTTACAATTACGCAAACATAAATATTAAGGTATACTCTGCTCTCTCATAACATCATTACTTCTATGTAAATTTGGTTTACTAATGATTGTTTTATCATCTATACAACACGAAAATTATACTTTTAATTAGGTTTTAGATATTTTGACCAAACGAAAGGGCTTAAAAACAAAACTTAAAGAATACTAGCAAAATCACGGTACGTACTTCTGTGTCGGTTGCGCAATAGCCTTCAACTTTACCTCTATTCTCAAACCTACCAAATAATTATACAAAAAGAAAAAAATGTAAAATCGGTCGAGCCGTTTCAAAAAAAAGGGGAAAAAAGTTTTTTAAAAGGGGTTCGACAACAAACACTATTCTCTACTACTCGAGATTTTTATATTTTAGATTTAAGTTCGAGTACTCGTAACTTTTATTACGTTTTGTTCTACTTATATTATTATTAAGTTACTTATTATTGAAACTACTTCTAGTGATATTTTCAGGTGTTTACTTCAAGTCTAGGTTAAACGTAAAACCAGCGTTTATACCTAAGGGTACGTTCAATGGTTATAGGCTTCAATAAAACTGTAGGAGGTGGATTTTATGTAACATTAATATTTTTGAACCTGCAAACTGAGAAGCGTAAATGTAGAGGCAGTTTGGTTCATATTATATAATTTAAACTTTAAAAATATTGAAAGTTAGCTCTATTTAACAGACAATTTTTCTGATTTTTTTATATAGCTGAAGCCATATAATTAATTAAATAAAACACTGTTTTTGTATATTAAAATATTAATGTTTCGTAGAATAGGGATGTTGACACATGTTACGAATTCATGTAAACTTTGTTTTTCACATAAAAGACAGTATTTAAAAACCTACAATCACATTTTAAGGATCTATTTACAAGCCAAAATTTAATAAAATCAATTTTAATTTCAATAATTTTTACTTATTGTTACGCAAATGCGAACGCCAATCAGAGCGCGTGACGTCACACCACTGGCACGCACCGCACCGCGCCGCACCGCTGACTTACGCTTCCTATGAAATATTCCTGATTTCGACACATTTTGATTATTCATAATTTAAAAACCACTGAACCGATTTTGATGCAACTTATACTGTGCCCTAAGTTGGTCCGAATTTAAGCAAAAAAAATTCAATAACCAAAATGGATCTTATATTTTCAGAGAGACATTTTAGTTATTGACTTTATTTTTGGTACAGTATAAGTTGCATCAAAATCGGTTCAGTGGTTTTTAAGTTATGAATAATTAAAATGTGTCGAAATCAGGAACATTTCATAGGAAGCGTAAGTCCAGCCAGTGGTGTGACGTCACGCGCTGTCTGATGACAGTTCGGAACGTTTTAGCCGGAATTCAAAAAATCATTTTTATTTACGTATTTTTAAATTGAAATTTCATATATTTTTGCATAAAAATATGATATTTGTGTATGAAATAGGTCTATCTATCATATAAAAGCAATTCCAAAAATTAGTCAACATCCCTTTTTCCGTGTTAAAATAGTACAACATAATTCATAATAAAACTAATAATAAATAAATTTGAATTTAGAAATAACTAATTCTTTTATTTCTCATTTATTATTGCCATCAAATCAACGTAGCAACGTTGATTAAATTTGACATATTCTCGCATATTAAATACTTCGCAGCACCTCAACACGTTTTTAAAAACCTATGTTTTCCTGCATCTATAAAGCACTTGACATCTCAGTCATTAAGAGCTCACAAAAACAGTATGATTTACAGCCGCCAATTTAAAACAAATTAACTTGATATCGATCGCGAACAAAACGATTTTTAAGTTTATTAAACGAACAACGAACAATGTTCTGATGACGACAATAGCATAAAAACTTTACAGCTTAATTACGTGCATCTGTTAAAGTCAGACGATTTATATATGCACCTTTGAATGAAAAAATTCTGTTGGATTGAGTTTAGTTTAAAAAAAAGAGGCATCTTAGTAAGTCCCTTGCACTTGGGTATAATCGCATAAAGTCCTTAAATATAATTTGTTTTACGGTCTTCATTTTAAGTTCTTGTATAATTATTATAATTTAGTTCAGTTTTCTAAAAGTGTTGTGTAGGTACCTATACTACTATAATGCACGCAAACACATAATGCTCGCTCATTAGGTACCTACTCATTACGCCATTACACATATACCTAGATTGTATGTTTGTGTGTGTTTTGCGATTGTGTATGTGTACAAACGAACGACTTTACTATAAACTAATATGGAACAAAGTGAGTATTGGGCTCAGCATAGGTGCTTCATCTCACAATGTAATAAAACTACTTCTGTTATTTTTCATATTCTAGCTTTCACCTTTGTGCCGCAATAAATTTCGATACAAATAAAAAAGTTTGCGGTCCAACTATAGATAAAAAAGGTTTGTAAGAAAACAAAGCGCATAATGAATTAAATATAATAAGTCAGACACCTGCGGAAATAAAACGTCTTCATTAAAATGAGATGGGTCGACAGGTGCTCGTGATTGGAAGCTGAACGGATCCGATACTGGCTTGTTGTCGGTTATAGATGCTTTGGATTTGTGTCGAATAACATCATTACTATTACCACAGAAGTAATACAACTAGAAGTAGCCATTTTATGTGTGAGTGTGATGGCAATAGGGAAAATTCTGTGTGAAAAAAAGGAGAACCTTTTTTTTTCCCGTCCTTTTCAGCGTGGCTGGTTTATGCTGTTTGTCAAACTCTGTGAAACTGCTTCACTTTGACAATAATACTATGTATTTCGTTTTTTTTTTCAAAATTTTAAAGCAATTTGAGACAATACAATGATATTCAACTAGTTTATGACCTAAAATATCAATATATCGCGTATTTTCATAAAATAATGTAAATCCGTAAGCTGTTTTTTGTCTCACAGGTGGCCACGATGATGTGACCCCCCTGACTATTTCTGTAGATTTTTTTTAAAATGAGTGCTGCAGGTGAGACGTCACACGCGTTAGTTTATTTTATTTGCCAGTGTCAACTATTATGGGTAAAAGGAAATTATATTGCGATATAAAAAGGATAATGAAAATGATATAGGCAATGCTAGCAGTATTCTAGGCAGGTTGCTCTGCGACTGTAGTTTGAAGCACTTAGTTTTCATGTAGATGCGTATGTGGCTGATCTGTATTTGGAATACAAGGGTCCTTTTTATTGATGTAATAATAACAGTTTGTAAGGAGCTGTAGATAGTCCCTTAATTTTACCTTATTTTAAATAAGTACCTACAATACTTTATAGACAAGCCAAGTCACTGTAGCCGAAAACGGCTAGGTAGATTATTATTATTAACATCAAATTAAAAAATACATGTGTATATAAAATTACAATAAATAAAGAGCCAGGATATTCAAATCGTCTCAAATGTAAGCCGAGACTTGACGAGATCCATCAACGTCCCTACCCAATAGTTTATTTTCTTAAACTCTGTTAAAACAATCTCACTCCAATTACGACCTCTTTTAAACCTGAAATGTTTACCGAGTTCCGATGCCGGTAATTATTTCACTTTAAATTAAGAACAATCTTGTCGCTGTAAGAGAACTGGCTGATTCTCGCCGATTCGAAGAAAAATTTCGAATATTTCACTTTTTTCGCTTTTGCGGAAACGTGGACCCACACACTTATATGTATTAGTACTTATTTGCCATTATATTAATATAAATTGCATAAAAATTCTATGAGATAATATTATTTAGTTTTCGGACACATCATAGAGAAAACTTTACAATGTGCCTAGTCGAGTCAGAAGTCATGTTTATTTAAAGTTCTAAAATGATTTTATCAGAACTTTTCAAGGTATCCCTACATTCGTAGATAGAAAGGAAAAAAAATCTCGGGTACCTACATAAATATTCTTACTAAATTTAAATCGCTTGCCTTTACTTGCATACGACAGTGAAGTCTTACTTTTATTATAATAACGTATAATAAATATTCCATAATTATAATTCTTATAACGATTTAACAGATGTTTTGCCAATTCGTTTAGCATGGTCGTACAAGTCCGGTTACTTTTGGCGGGAATATTTCACTTTGACAAGGAACAAAAGTGATGTGTTGTCGAATGTTGACAGGCACCCCGGGATGCGTCGATTGGCGGGAAACTTCCAAGATGGCCGACCCCGCCTGACCCATACGTCAAGGGAAGTGGGAAGGTGAAACATCTGTTTAAAAGTGTGCGACTGGCAGTTAATAACACGTTTCAATTTCAAATTAGGAATTCTTGATTATTACATTTTAATTTCGGTGTTTGGAACATGCACTTGATTGGGGATCCAGATGAAATTAAATAATGCGTTGTGCTTTTTTTTTATTAATATTCTCGTGTTAGCCATCAATAATTTACTTAGGCATTATTTAATTTACCATTTTCATCTTATAGCTCTGTAGTCATAGAACATTAATTCATACCCAAAGGCTGTACAAAAAACTTATCCTCCATTTGAGAGCATCGAGAACGTAATTTGAACTATATTTTAATATTAATTTATAATTTCAGTATCTTTAAAAATTCAAGTAGGCCAAAAATAAAACCTTAATTTTAATAACTTAATGACAAATAAGCAAACCATAAGGCGCCAGACGAAAGAAAAAATCCAACGGTGAGGTGATTTTTTCTGGAACTATTCCTGAGTCTTGGGATGCGCTTCTCAGAATGTTGATCCTTGGAATGATACATTGCGATGCTGTCACTAAGTTTTTGTTTTTAAAATTAATGTTGGCGGATATTTGGTTGAAGAAATAATAAACTCCGCCACAGAATACTAAATAGATAGTACCTACCTATAAAATTACCATTCTGTAAAGAAAAAAAGGTGCGTAGAATAAGAATTTTGGCTCTATAATATGAGATCTGATAACTTTTTCAGTATATGAGCGATTTGGAGTGATGTGAAAACATACAAATTATACATCCACTTACACACATTCAAACTTTCGTAATAATAATATAAGAAAACTCTATAGACTTGTTAATAATGCCAATACATATCTTTAAAGATGGAGATTTATAAAACAGTTTTGCAAAATTATAAGATTTTCAATGATGCTATGGTTTTCAAAGAAATCTTTTAATTATTTACACAGAACTGCTTCACTTATTCGGAAAATTGATTTTCTGAGAAGTAACATAATTGTTATTCCACTTATTTAAATTTAAAATTTTCTCATTGTGAAAATAATTTTATTATCTCTACCAAGTAAAGTAACTCTAGCTACCTCCACTTAATCTCAACAAAACGCCTAAGTTTAAAAGTTGAAATGTTACAATGTCAAAATTGTATGATAAATCGTCGTCAAGCCTTTCTAGAGTGTCATTGTTTATATAAAATTTCTTCACGAAACAAGGCATAAAGTTAATACAAAAGAACATAATGGACGACGCCAGAGGCGCGCAATTTCCGCCATTCTTGTTGGTTGCCCAAATTTTACCGGTGATGGAAGAATAAACAGTGAACTAATCTTAGACCATCATTTATTGTCAAAAATATGAACTGAAGAAAATGTTGATAGGGATGAAGTATTTTCATAATTACTGTTACCATACTACCTCTGGAAAAAACCGTGTCGCCAAACGGTCATTATAACCGTGTTCCATCATGATGTTCAGTGAAGCCAGGGAGAGATATATTATCCAAATCATAGAAAAATCCAAAAAGGAAATTTATATACTACAGTACAGCCGTGAAGTATTTGCAATGATAGGGTAGTTTCCAAAATCGTGAATAGATTTTTCATCCCTATTCCCTATTCAATAAAAAATATAGCTGGATAGTATTTAGTTTCCTACAAGACAAAAATTTCAGAGAGTTAGATTATGAAGTAATAAAAGTTTAAGTTTAATCATCATCATCATCATCATCTCAGCCATTGGACGTCCACTGCTGAACATAGGCCTCCCCTTTGGACTTCCATATGTACCGGTTGGAAGCGACCTGCATCCAGCGTCTTCCGGCGACCTTTATAAGGTCGTCTGTCCACCTTGTGGGTGGACGTCCTACGCTTCGTTTGCTAGTCCGTGGTCTCCACTCGAGCACTTTTCGACCCCATCGGCCATCCGCTCTGCGCGCTATGTGGCCTGCCCATTGCCACTTCAGCTTGCTAATCCGCCGGGCTATGTCGGTGACTTTAGTTCGTCTACGGATTTCTTCATTTCTGATTCGATCTCGTAGAGAAACCCTGAGCATAGCCCATTAAGTTTAACATTATGAAGTAATTATGTGTGTATAACACATACATAATAATATAATATAATCACAGCTGGTTCCCGATATCCTGGTCGTAGCCCCAAGAGATGGTCCGATCAGGTGTCCGAACAACTTGACACCAAAATGACCGAAGCTATACACTGTGCTGCGGACCGTCAAAAATGGCGGCAAATTATCAAAGAAAATCTTCGACGGGGTCATCACGACGCTCAGAATTAAGCAAACGACTAGAGGAGGAGGTTTCCCGTAGGCAGAGACTATTTCCCTCCATTCGGTACGACCCTGACACACCGCTTTCGCTTCCAAAAAAGTTTAAGTACTGACTAAAAGTACAGTGACATTCATTCTTAAGGGTAACTTTGATTGTACATCACTGGCCTTGTTTACAACAGTCGTTAGCGTGTCGAAAAGATTATTTACAAATTATATTCATTATGTATAGGTAGTTAAATTCTTTAGGAACATCATCCTGTGAATATGTGGACTGTAAAACTTATATTGAGGGTAATATAATTGAATACAGGGTTTGGTGCAGAGTTTTTCGAATGCAGTCTGTGGGAAAAGATTGTAGTAGGTACTTTAATATCACTATTTTATCAAAAAACAACCTGTTATCATGATAGTATTATAATTTAGTAGAAACATAGATATGTTAAGTCAAATTACTTAGGTAGGTATTAGCCTAAGTAGGCTGGATTGTTATACAATAACAAATCCAAGGATATGTCATAAAAAAAGCGCTTGGCAGTAGGTTTTTCTTTTTTTCATAATATTAAACATTAAAACGTCATTTTAGTAGTTATTTTATAATAAAATTTCCATTCCTATTATTATCTAATTAACGATTACCTACTAATATTGTATTTTATTACAAATTTAATGATGAATAAAAATAACACTTAATTCTGTAATTCTTCTTCTATTCGAGTCGTATGGCTTGTTATGGTTTTTTTTTTAATTTAGGACTCATAGTTGTTTGAACCAGTATTGAGCCAGTTCTACAGCTTTTTCGCTGTAATTAACATACCTATTTTATTATGATTTTGATGGCGGCATCTGGAAAGAAAAAAAGCTTAAATTAGCAATAATATTTCTTAAAAATATAATTAACTAGGTACGGGATTAATAAGACATTAAACGATAGGCTATTGCAAAAGCAAAGTTACTAATTCAAGTTCCGTCTATTATTGTAATATCAGTTCTGTTCCATTCCCAGGTTGTCTGTAAGAAATCGCCTAGTGCGATAAGACCGCCGATTGTTTAAATATACAGCATTTAGATATCTTCTTCCTGCCCTTATCCCACACTAGGTAGGGTCAGCAGAACACGTTTTTCTCCTCCATTCTGATCAATCATCCGTCATATCTGCATCTACTCCCCTAGCACGCATATCCTCTTTCACACAGTTCATCCAAACCTTTTTCGGGCGCCCCCTTCCCGGATTACCACCTATCACCATATTCATGGACTTTTTGGTAACATGGTTTTCATCCCTCCGCATAAAATGTCCATACCAGGACAATCTTCCACTCTTTAATTTCTCTGTCACTGGTGCAACTTTCAGGCTTCTTCTCACATACTCATTTCTGATTTTGTCCATTCTTGTCACTCCACACATCCACCTCAACATTCTCATCTCCGCTGCATGCACTCTCCTTTCATCCGCAACTTTCGTAGCCCAGCACTCCGATCCATACTATACGACAGGTCTTATTATTACCGTCTTGTATATTTTTACTTTCAATTTAAGGGGCATTCGCGGGTTGCAAGTTGTTTCTGAGACCTGTCGCCACTTCATCCAGCCAGTATTTATTCGGCTCGCAATATCGCGGTCGATGTCGCCATCGTTTTGTAGGACAGAGCCAAGGTACTTAAAATCGGAGCAGACTGGCAGGGATACACCATCTAAGGCAATCGGTGTGAAACTGGAGAGACCGCCAAAATCGCAAAACATGTGTTCTGTTTTGGTCCGGCTGATCTTAAGCCCCACGTTCTCCAGTTTCTCCTGCCATTTTACCAGTCTCCTCTGTACGTCAGGCCCTTCCTCCCCAACAAGCACAATGTCGTCGGCGAACAGCATACACCAAGGTGCCTCCTCCTGTATGTCTGACGTCAAAGCATCCATCACCAGGAGGAACAAATAGGAGCTTAAAGCCGACCCCTGGTGCAAGCCTACAGCCACTTGAATTTGTCGGTTTCGCCAGCCGTGGACCGCACGTACGTACTAGCTCGACAGTACATTACGCGAATAAGTTGCTGTTACTTCCCAGGCACTCCTTTCACTTTCAAAGCTCACCACAGAACCTCCCGGGGAACCCTATCATACGCTTTCTCTAGGTCAACGAACACCATATGCAAGTTCTTTCGTGCACGTTTGTACTTTTCGCAGAGTTGTCTCAATGCAAATATGGCGTCCGTTGTACTGCGTCCCGGCATAAACCCGAATTGGTTCTGTGATACCTCACTTTCCACTCTCAAACGTCTCTCTATCACTTTCTCCCAAACTTTCATCGTGTGTGACATCAGCTTTATTCCTCTATAATTGCCACAGACTTGTACATCACCCTTGTTTTTAAAAATGGGCACCAGCGAACTTAGATATCTAGCTCAGTAAGTTTCTTTGTAACTATTTGGTACGCAATAAAGTATTATTCTATTCTATTCTATTCAAGCTCTCATCCCAAGATGCAGGAAAAGTAAAAATTTGTGTGTCCATTGTTTAAAAAAAATTACTGTAAACCACTAGTACCTCTAGTTTGGATCATCATAATATGTTAGTATAGAGAACTCAAAAAAAAGTCTAAAATAGGTTACTATTTAAGTTTCTTAACTAAATTGAAATCCTAACTCCCTTGGAAAGGTGTAAAGACACTCGTAAACACTAACAAAATGTTTGTCTAATTTCTTTTGACTCATCTTGAAAGCACTCAAGTTACGCTACTGTGACAATAGGTAGCTTTGACAAGTTATTGGAATGTCCATTGTGCTCTATTCTTTTGTCTAACCATTCTCAAGTTTGGTCAAGTGTTTTCTATTGAAGGTTTTGGCTTAGTTTATGACATACCTTAAAACTATTGTTTTTGAAGTGTGAGTAATTTAACTCTGTTACAAAAAGGTTAATTTGCTATTATAAGTAATTTGAATGGTATTTTTATTTAAAAGAATACTTATTGAATAACAATACGTACTTTACACTGGTAATTTACTAAATACTAGTTTATGCTCGCGGCTTTGCCCGCATGGCGAATCCTTTCTTAGCGGAGGTCTATGTCCTAAAACCTATGTGTGTTACAAATTTCAACTCAATCCGTCCAGCGGTTTAGGCTGTGCGTTGATAGATCAGTCAGTCAGTCAATCAATCAGTCACTCTTTCCTTTTATATATTTAGAAGAAGAAGATATATTTTTGGGATTATACCACCGTATTAGGAGCATTTTACGTGGGTTACGATGGAAATGTTTTTGTATGGTTTTGCAAATAAAATTTTGGAATTAACAAAAAAACGCATTTTATCTTAAATGATTAAGTTCTGTGGCGTCGAAAAAAACGTACAGAAATCAGATATGGTACTGAGCTCCTTCTTCGACTTTCAACTTTAAAGTTGAAAAGGAAATTCAGTAATAGAAGAAACAAACAAATGAATGTAGAGCAAATACAAAAAATTGAAAAGGTCTTGATGACTTCCTTGAAATACACCTACGTTACGTTTAGAAATACTTCTATTTTCTGCCTTATTTTGAAGTTGAAAATATAATTACCTATTTTGTAATAGAAGAGAAGAATAGAATCTAAAGAAAACGAATTAAAATTTAAAAAATAGTAAAAATTCGTTGAAGAAAATGCATAAAACAATGTAAGCCTAAGCGTAACACTCAAACTAAGTAGTCCAAAACCACTTTTTATAAAAAAAGCCCGACATTTTCATCCGGTGCCTATAATTTACAGCTGCTCAGTCAGACGCCTTCTCACAAATTACGATTCAAAATAACACATCGACCGAAGAACATAATATGAGAGATTCAAAATTAAACATAATTGCTTAATTCAGAACGCATGATGCCGCAAAGGGTAATAACGAAAGAGATGGCAGTAACGATATTGGTAGGAAAGAAGGAGATGGAGTATTGATCGGCGCCGGAGTTGTACCGAAAGGTAACTTCCAGGTAAGACTCGTAGAACGTGTGAAGCGAACTCAAGTGGTTATCATTAGAGGTTTTTTTTGTTCTGGTTTAAAATGTTGCTCGATCACCATTAGAAATAATGTCTCTTGTTATAAACTTGGACGTTATTGAAGGTAATGGTAAAGAGATAAATCAAAAAAGGATAAAGTTAATAATATTTCATAAGTATTTTAGCTTTCTTTTAGCTTTCACTCTCTTTAACTTAGCGGTGGAAGGAATTTTCAATGCAAGGATATATAATAGATATATATTTGGATAAGTTACAATGACCGTGGATAATAACTAGCTTATCCTCGAACTCTCCAAAATGTATTCCTTAACGGAATTCTACGTCTGTCTAAATAATAAAACCTATTTCTCTGCAATATTCTAACTCAATCAATCCAGCGGTTTAAACAGTGCGTTGAAAAATCAGTCTCTTACCATTTTTTTTATTTTGTTGTTCCTTAGTCTACATTTAATCGATATTTTAATCATGTAAGTCTATAATTTATACGATCACTGATTTGATAATATGTATGAGCTTTTTATCTTTTAATTTAATGGATGAAAAGTAATCACATGTAATGTTAAATTAATACTTACGACATGTTCCTCTTAATCTAATTCTGTCAGTTTTTTACTCGATTTTTCTGTTAATTATCTTGTCTTTAATATAATAATATCATTAAGTACCAACGAACCTAATTAAAATGTATGTTTTTTATCAAAAATTAATAATATCGTTGCTATTTGTTTTTTTATAAATTATTAAGCCCATTACAGACGTCGCTATATAGCGCTATATAGCTTCAAATAGCAAGGTATAGCATCAGTACAAATCGGCGTTTGTCACACACGTAGCTATAAATGACATATAGCGCTATATCGCGCTATATTTTACAGTTGATGTGTAGAATCCGCCATTTTTCATATTGACTAGGTGATAAAATGACTAAGCCGTTTTGTATTACCGAGACAAAAAAAAAACAAACTCGTATTACCTATCGTGGAAGACGTATATCATGTTTTGATGGAATGTGTGCGGAATGAAGCTTATAGACGAACTTTTTTTGGAAAGAATAACTTTGATGTAGGAGCTTGTAATAGCGCATTGTCTCGTCCGATGTCGGAACAGGCGTTCCATCTATATAGACTAACGGACCTAGCTCTAAATAATTAAGAAATATATGTATTTGATCTGATTTTATAGGACGATATTATCGCTAAGCGATAAAGTCCAAAATAAATTAAAAAAAAAAAAAAATTAACTAAATAGTAGCAAATGTTTAACAGCTGTGTAACAAATTAGAAAAAAAAAAATGTTTTTTATTTTTATTAAATATTTTCTTGTGTTTGCAGGTCTTTTTGTTAGTATTACGAAACAAAGTAATTTAATTTGTGTTTTAAATTTCACCTCCTATTTACTTGTAATAGGAGCTCTTTTTATGCATAATGATTATTTGTCCGAATAACTTAAAGCTTTGAATACTTTGCAGTAGACTTTCGCTTAACCGGCTAAGTCATGTTACAAAATGGCTACGCATTTTTTTTTAAATCTAGTTCATATGGGATTTGCCAAATTATATGGTTTTACAGCAACATGGCTCTTGACAATGTCAATTTTGGTTCTTATACAGAATGTGTGAAAAAATTCAGATTTTTTTCTCAAATTTTTAAAAAATACGTACCAGGAGTTAGCCATGGTTTTTTTTTTATAAAAGTGATTGTAAGTTAAATCTGTAATAATGCAAACACATTGTTTCAAGGGTTTTGTAGGTACCTCTAAAGAGAAAAAAAAACAAATCATTATTTTATAGTTTGTCTAGACATTTTTACTAGGAAACTGAACTTTGGAGTTCATCTTGTCCTTGTCATATTGCCTATTACTGGGAGTCATGGCCCCTCCTTTGGAGGATTCGATATCTGATGATGGAGCGCTATCTGGGTTGGTTGGATGCAATTTTCATAGCCAGGAGCCAAAAGACAACAGGACAACATCAACTTCAAGGGTGGTGCGGATCTGATCTGACCAACGCATCGGACTATGACCTGAGTCCGCTTTCCTTTGATTTTCCCTTTGATACAATGAGCTTCTCTACCTATGCTATTTGGCCGATGTAGTCGAGAATCCTCTGATAAAGTCGGTCAAATCCAACTTAAATTGATCTTATTTGATTAACGTAAGTCATACCACGGTAAAGAGATATACAGTAGTTTGACTTAGCGTGATTTTTGAACATAAATACCTACAGTCTCGCGGTACATGCGCAAGTCATAGGGCTGCCGGGCAGCCGCTGCCCGCATACAGTAGGTACCTACCTATTTCATATCATCTACTTACTTAAGCTACTATCTAGACAAGACAAGAGACAAGACAAGAGACAAGACAAGAGACAAGACAAGAGACAAGACAAGAGACAAGACAAGAGACAAGACAAGAGACAAGACAAGAGACAAGACAAGAGACAAGACAAGAGACAAGACAAGAGACAAGACAAGAGACAAGACAAGAGACAAGACAAGAGACAAGACAAGAGACAAGACAAGAGACAAGACAAGAGACAAGACAAGAGACAAGACAAGAGACAAGACAAGAGACAAGACAAGAGACAAGACAAGAGACAAGACAAGAGACAAGACAAGAGACAAGACAAGAGACAAGACAAGAGACAAGACAAGAGACAAGACAAGAGACAAGACAAGAGACAAGACAAGAGATAAAACAAGAGACAAGACAAGAGACAAGACAAGAGACAAGACAAGAGACAAGACAAGAGACAAGACAAGAGACAAGACAAGAGACAAGACAAGAGACAAGACAAGAGACAAGACAAGAGACAAGGCAAGAGACAAGACAAGAGACAAGACAAGAGACAATACAAGAGACAAGACAAGAGACAAGACAAGAGACAAGACAAGAGACAAGACAAGAGACAAGACAAGAGACAAGACAAGAGACAAGACAAGAGACAAGACAAGAGACAAGACAAGAGACAAGACAAGAGACAAGACAAGAGACAAGACAAGAGACAAGACAAGAGACAAGACAAGAGACAAGACAAGAGACAAGACAAGAGACAAGACAAGAGACAAGACAAGAGACAAGACAAGAGACAAGACAAGAGACAAGACAAGAGACAAGACAAGAGACAAGACAAGAGACAAGACAAGAGACAAGACAAGAGACAAGACAAGAGACAAGACAAGAGACAAGACAAGAGACAAGACAAGAGACAAGACAAGAGACAAGACAAGAGACAAGACAAGAGACAAGACAAGAGACAAGACAAGAGACAAGACAAGAGACAAGACAAGAGACAAGACAAGAGACAAGACAAGAGACAAGACAAGAGACAAGACAAGAGACAAGACAAGAGACAAGACAAGAGACAAGACAAGACAAGAGACAAGACAAGAGACAAGACAAGAGACAAGACAAGAGTCAAGACAAGAGACAAGACAAGAGACAAGACAAGAGACAAGACAAGAGACAAGACAAGAGACAAGACAAGAGACAAGACAAGAGACAAGACAAAACAAGAGACAAGACTTGGACTCTTACTCGCACTCTTACTCAAACTCTTACTCGAACTCTTACTCGGACTCTTACTCGGACTCTCACTCAAACTCTTACTCAAACTCTTACTCAGAATCTTACTCTTATTCGCACTCTTACTCGGTCTCTTACTCGCACTCTTACTCGGAATCTTAATCGCACTCTTACTCGGACTATTACTCGCACTCTTACTCGGACACTTACACGCATCCTTACTCAGTTTCTTACTTGCACTCTTATCGGACTCTTACTCGCACTCTTACTCGGTCTCTTACTCGCACTCTTACTTCAGCAGAATACTTTTAAAAATAAAAAATAAATATTATAATAACTTCATACTAACTTACCTCAAAAACAGCATAATATCGAATGCTATTTTTTGCCATTTTATATAATTTATTATATTATGTATACATACGTCCAAAGTAAATAACGTAAATTACACTAAATACTTGCAAAAAACTATCGCGACGTCCGCCCGTCGCTGCGTGGCACCCGCTTCTGGATTATATACCCACTTCTACCCACATCTGCCCACATCTACTCACTGCCAAATTCCGGCCGTTTCTATGGAGTCAAACTACTGTATATGTCTTTACCGTGGTCATACTTTTATTAAACGATGATAATTTAGAATAAAATTTTCTTGATTTTTTGACGAATTTTGAATCGTCATTTTTTTTAAGTTTACCAGGAGCATATTTGATGGAAACCAAAATCTAGGAAAAAAAGAAACATCCTTTATGTAGAATAAATTGTCAAATTCATTTGTTTAAGTAGTGTTGGGGAATCATTGGAACTATATGCAGTCAAAGTGATTGAATCTCCGTTCCTACTCCTGGTAACTACTTCCTAAAAATATTAACAAGGAACTAGCTTTTAAATGATGAAAAGTGGTATGTACCTTTAACGAGTGTGCATATATGAAAGTGCATAGGAAAGAGAAATAAAATAGACCCCGTTGTCGTGATTTTTTATTAAAAAAAAACTCTTTTTGAAGAAAGAAAAAAACTCTTCTTGTTTATAAAAAAAAAACTCTTTTTGAAGACTAAAACCACCTTAATATCAAGAAAGAAGAGAGAAATAAAGCGAAAAATATATAAAGCGTTTTCTTTTAAGAATTCTCGGATGCTACATGCTAGCGTAAGCATAAACAATACAGTCCAATTTCTCGGATATAAAGATGTACAGTACAAGTCCTGTACAGATGCAATAGATATAAATAGCTGATAACCACTTGAAATAAATACGTCTAGTGCAGCAAACGTACGTATGTTATTTCGAAGAGGAAAAATGATTTGGATACGAAAACTTGATCATCAGCAAATTGCATTTGTCCGTTTTTAAATAATATATTTTTTTTGTATTTTTGTATTAAGATACATACGTATTCTAAACGCTCTCAAAGAAATTGTTGACAAGTTATTCCAATTTTAATAAAGTCACTTGAATTGATTTCAATGATCGACTCAAGATTCAATCACAAAGAATGAACTATTAAAAAATATAGTTCCGATCAGTAACCTGGCTATCACTAAAAATAATATAGCAAGGTATAGCGAGGTATAGCAAAGCCTTGCTATATGATGCTATATGATACCAGTAGTCATATAGCAAGGTATAGTATAGCGCCGTGTGTAATGGGCTTTATTGAAAACACCGTCCGTCCGGTTTTGTGATTCTCTTTTATTCCTTGCATGGTTGTCTAGAAGAGATAACTCTAATCGATGACACCTTAAATTAGTACACCATTAACTATTTTAATTTTTAGTCATAAGCGTCTGTGTGGAATAAAAAAAACATATTTTTCTTATATATAAAATTGTACAAATATGATCATGTGCTGATTCCAAGCTACGCTTTAACTTAATGTTTTAATGAGTTTTGGATCAAAATCAATAAAATATTTTCTAATGATTCTGATGAATAAAGCCACTTAAAAAAAATTAAAACTAAGCATTTTTTAAAGAATACAATGAACAACACACCATAAAACTTGTATAGCGGAGGGAATTCCAGATTCATCAAAATTCTGATTACCACTCATTTAAAAGCTTAATAAAATTATAATAAGTATCAAATTGCATGATGTTCTCTGCTCATTAACATTTTAGAATTTTATGTTCGTCCATAACAATAATTCAGTGTCCCAGACAACTCTACCAAAGCCTCCTGTCACAAACTATTGTAAAATCGGCAGATACATTAACAAAAACAGAAGTGAAGCCTATATCATTTATAAGAGACTTATGTTAATAATACTGGTGGTAATATTATTATGATCTGCTACATGTGAGCCAAATTTCAACGCCATCGTTCTAGAATGTGAGTTGTACTTTTTGATATAATATGTGTAACGGAGTATAATATAATAATAAGTGTTCATATTTGGCTCCTATAGAATCCGATTATTAATTAGAATGTGTTTAATGACAAAATCGCAAAACTTGATGTTTTTCGACAATAGGTATCAATTGAAGATAATCAACATAGTTCTATTTAAAAACCAAGCGAACGATCATGTCCTAATAGCACTGGCCAAATTTCTTTTTTTTTTTTGCAGTCACTTTTGTTTTTATAGCCCTGTCTGTGTTTCAATAGTATGTGCCTAGTTAATTAACGTTTCAATCTATCATAATTAAAAAGCCTAGCCTTTACCGCACATTTCTCACCACAACAATAGAAAAAGCACATGAAAATGTTAACAATTATACCAGCGGAAGTCCAGCTGACTGGGGCGATACACATCTACTATGTGTGGCTTTAATTATTAGGCCCCGCCTAATAGGCTAATTTATATGAAAACGTCCAATCGAATTAGGCAATGCTGACGTGATATGTCATTCTAACCACTTGGAGAATATTAATCATCTTTAGAAGGAATCGTGGATGGTGTGTCAGGGTAGATGCCGCAAGTATGTCGCTTCAAAAATGAATACTCGTAATGCTTTATTGCACTTTTAATCTTGGTCGTGTTTTCATTGTCGTCTAATTTGAATGTACATATAAGGTTAGGCGGAGGTTTACTTTACCGTACCGTACCAAATATCGTTTGAAAATCTGTTACTGATGTTGCCAAAATTGTAACGACAGATAGATAGATAGATTGATTATCCTTTATTGAAACACAAAAATTTACAAAAACAACTTAAAACTATAACAATGATACTATAATGGAAAAATAATATTATTATGACTATTATGTTCTAATTCTGAGTAATTTTGCATAATGGTGTATACTAAATATTAAAATAATGAGTTTACCTGTATAATTGATGGTAATAGTTTTCACTTTAGAGGTCATTATTGAATTTTAGTAGAGATACCAAAGGTGATGAGAAGCTGAGCCAACAAAACGTGACACGCGTGATTTTCACACAAAATGACGCCGTCACGGCATCTCCTCATAATTTTATCTATGTAAGGAACATTTTTCCTTGAGTGTTTGGTTTGTAATTCGGAGAGACGGTATTTAATGGTCGAACGGATTCTGATGGATGGGACATGGTATTCTCGTTGTTTTTAGATTGATTTCTGGATAAGATGAAGTTCACGCTTAGAGAACAATGCCTCTAGAACGCTGTTAGAGTCATTCCTTAGAATAAAATGTATAAAGAAAAAAAAGTTGCAACAAATTGGGATAAAGTAGCCAATAGGGATGTTATCAAACGCGGAATTTATTGCAATGGAATTCAATAATTTTACTTTTACAGATATTGTAGAGGTATTTTATAACTAACATCTCCGTATTTTTAATCTGAGTGTCCTCGCCCATGATTTAACTTTTCTCAAGGAAATGGATAGGTTCTTAATTTTAAATTAAAAAATGTCGAGAAAACTTAATTAAAAGGAACATGACTGAAAAATGTAAAACTCGCCTTTTTTGTCGCATAAAAAATAGTAATATTTAATTTTAATTTTTTCATTCGGTTAAAAATACGGGGATGAGTAACATAATAATGTTTTATTTTTAAATGTATTATTTTAAAAGTATCTATTCAGTTTATTTGCATTGACTATCTCTAAACTAGCATCACTATTTTAATCTACTCGTTAGTTTCCACTCCCGTTCCATCTACATTATTTATTATTCATTTTCTTACTCGAGTATACTACTTTGTCAGTGAAATTACTCTCACATATTACATTCTATTTCAGTCTTGAATCCACCTACGCATTCGGCTGTAGTTAACTTGACGCCAAATTTTGTCCTTAACTTAATGTCAACATACATCATCATAATTAATATTAATTAGAGACATTACCTTCCTTCCCTTGACGTCGAAATAGCGAATGTGCGCTGCTTCCTATGTCAAAACAGCACATGTAACCTTAAGGAACTCGACGTAGGATAAAATCAGTACCTTATGTAACTACATGATGCTAATTTTAGTTTGATCTATTTACGGAGAAATTCAGACGCTTAATAGACCGTTACGTCTATTAGGTTACGTAACCAATCAATTTTAATCGAAATTCCAAATGTTGTAGCTACAATGTATCTGCCTTTACACAACATGTTCGATCAAACCCCAGTTAAACATTTCAAAATCCATCACCCTGAATCGAGCAGCTGATACTTGGTACCTACACTTATCCTGGCACCTTAGCCAAAGAATGGGTTTGAATGAATGAAGTCAACCGGTATATATCGAGGTCCAAAGGGGAGGCATAAACCTCCCCTAAGCCTAAGTTCAGCAGTGAACGTCCTATGGCTGAGATGATGATAATGCTGAAAAATAGTGCCCAAGTTCAAGTAACAAAATAAACTACTGCCGCATAATGTGTCAAAGTGGAACAAGTAAGTAAAGTAATGTAATATAACACGTATATACGTAATATAATACAAGCATGTCACAAGTCACAACACGGCGTTATCGCATCTTGATGAATTATCGCTGTTAGAGCTCACTGTTTGGGTGGTCTGAGTGATTAGAGATGGCGATTCTTTAATTATTTTTGCAAATTCATACCTTTTGGAACATTTGACTTTAAAGATTTATAAGAATTTGCAGAAACGTAATATATTTGGGAACTGTATTTAATAATATTCTTTTGGTATTATATTATTTATTTCAAAAACATGTAGGTAATTACATTGCACAGATTCTGTTGTGTAAAATTAGGTACCACTACATACCCTGATATGGCACTTGTCGCTTAGAGCATGCATTATTATATACATAATACTGTAGTCTGAGTCTAGAAAAAAAATGTATAGGTATCACAATATAAAATTACTTAACACACATCAGAAATCTAAGTTATTATTTATTATTTGAACAAATTTTTAACATCAAATCACCATCATCGTCAGTCATCAGCCTACGCTCGTCCATCTATGGCATGCCACTCAACTCGGTCCTTCATCTTCTTTCTTCAATAAATCCCGGTGTCACTACAAATTTTAGTTATATCGTCGATCCATTTCGCCCAAGGACACCCTACACTACATAATGCAAGACGCTGTTTCAACTCAAGAAGTCGTCTATTCTATTGGTTATTGGTTCTGTGGCCGTAAGAAAAATTGACCTAATTTAACCTAGCTTTAAATGTAAGATGAGATCTGTTTAAAAAAATAGATTAGAAACTTATTAAAAAAGAAGCTACTGATATTTAATGTGATAACAAGTGAATTAAATTAAAAATTTAAAAAAACCCCCAACGCAATACGTAATTCACCATTTTTTGATGGCGGCCATCTTGGATTTTAAATTTTATATAGTGGGCTGTATTCTACTCGTTAAGCCCTTTCATTTGATACCCATATTGAGGGGGTCGTGGAAGAAAAAAGTAATCCGCCATTTTGTAGCGGCGGCCATCTTGGACCGATTTTCACCAAACATAGCTAAGAACACTCTCGACTAACTCTACTTTCAAACAAAAAAAACTAAATCAAAATCCGTTCATCCGTTTGGGCGCTACGATGCCACAGACAGACACATACACACACACACACACACACACACACACACACACACACACACACACACACACACACACACACACACACACACACACAGACAGACAGACAGACACGTCAAACTTATAACACCCCGTCGTTTTTGCGTCGGGGGTTAAAAATAGAAGAAACCCAAATCTTATCTGCTATATTTATCTCCTGTTTAAACAAAGTATAATTTTATTTTTATCAGCCACTACATTAAATTTAAGGCAAATATTGTCTGCTCCAGATAATCTTAACGTTCAGTAATCCAAGCAGACTCAGACCAGATATAATCATGAAAACGCTATAACTCCTCGCTTAATCCTCAGCTCTACCTAAACGATGCGGGCAAGCTAATATGGCTAAATTTCTGTCTCCCCTCCGAACATTATCCAGTATCTGAGTCCTACGGGAGACCGTTTGAAATGCAAATTCCGATGCTCAGGTATATTAGTTGACGGTTTATTGGTTCCATACCACCAGCAACCTATAGGTATCCTGGATACAACTAGCCTATATTCAACCTTATGCGCTTCCAATAAGGATGCAAGTCGGAAGTGAATTTTGAAGTGTTATTCTCTAAGAATTTAGCAAGCATAGCGATCAGCGTTTGAAGGAATTTTATATAAAATAGTGATAATACGGGACAGGATGTGGAAACAGAATTTACCGTGATTTTCATAAAATATTCCGAAATGTTGTTCTTACAATTCAATAATAATTTCAAACCAATTTGTGACCAAAATGCTGGGGTATATTTGGCCCAACGTATAAGTATTGCCATTCAACGTGGCAATGCTGCCAGCATTCTGGGCACTCTGCCAACTGACAGTGGTTTGGAGCACTTGGATTTTCTGTAGATCGGCTTGTGGCCGATCTGTGGTTAATAAAAGTGTTCTTTGCTGTAGTAGCTTTAGTATTGTTAGTTTGTTTTTCTCAACAATTTTGAAAGTAAAAACCATTATGGCATAACAATGTGCACTGTGCTTCAAAAACTCGGACGTAAGACAAAGTTTTTTTTAATAGTTTGCTGTAAAAGCTCTCTGAGTACATATCACTACCTATATATTACTGACATTATTATTATCTCTCCGCACCGCAAACTAAAAATGAAATAAAACTTACTACTTTGAAATTATTGCGCTTAAGAGTTTTGACATCTAATGACTCTTGAGTAAGAAGCTTCGATGCACCTAGAATTTACATCATCGTTAAATCTTGGATAGCACTGTACTGATTATGGACAACATTATCTCTTGCCATCAGGAGAACTTCTTGTTCATCCTGTTACTTCTTCATATTAAACAAAGTCAATTTATCTCCGATTATTTTATCTACCAGTCGGCTGCCCCAATGCGCCTTCTTATATTACTTCCACACTTATACGCTTTCGGGAATAAGAGAGGGAGAAATCTAGATCAAAGCCAGTAAAATACCAAATATTTGATACAATTCAATGCTCAATAAAATTTGCATATTTTGCATTTACGAGTGCAAATTATTGTCATAATACAGAGGGTGAGTGTAGCGTTCATGATTTATGCCATTACATTGCATTTAAATTTAGTTAATGTACGATATTTCAGTCAACATTTCTATGTTTGCATATTCAATTGTATTAATTTACCACAAATTAATATTAATTAGTCAAAATAATTCATCACAATAATAGGTTTTGGTTGATTAGTTTTTGATTAATGAGTTGTGCTAGTGTAATGGCAAAGTTGTTAAAAATGACTGACAAAATGTATCAAGAGAGATTCGATTTTTTTAAAATTGTTAATGCTATAGGTAACTTTAAAACATAATATTTTTGCACTTAACTTTATATTACAAAGGCAGTGCTCGACCTATTAGCGAACTCTCTCCATTCATACGTTTCGTTGTCATTTGCAATAAGGCCGCTACACTTTTTTTTGTAACGGAACAACTATATTTTTTATAGATACGTTAACTTTGGATTGACTCTCAAACTCAAACTCAAATTTAATTCATTAATTCAAATCCGGGAAGGGAACGCCCGAAAAAGGTTTGGGTGAACTGTGTGGAAGAGGATATGCGTGCTAGGGGAGTGGATGCAGATATGACGGATGATAGAGCAGAATGGAGGAGAAATACGTGTTGTGGCGACCCTACCTAGTGTGGGATAAGGGCAGGAAGAAGAAGAATTTAAAATAGGCTATCAATGAAGTTAGAGTACTTTTGCTAGTATTATTTTCTATTTTATGACTCTACCACTCGGGATGCACATCTATGAGAAACCTATTAACAAATTCTGCATCACAGAGTTCCTTTCTTAATTTTGATTATTCCCAACTTGAAAAAAACTAGTGTCAAAGCGCGCACGTTCTCGGCAACAGTTGTGGGTAATTTATGTGTTTCGGCTCGTCCCGTAATCTCAGAGGATTCCCTTTATCCGACGGGATAAGTGTCTTGACGAAGTTATTTAGTTCATTAAGCTGCTTGAGGTGAATAGTTTTCAGGTGATTTTCGTCGTGGTTTGATTTGGGAGTTGAATTTATTGGGTGTACGATCTTCTGCATATTTCTTGTCAAGAAAACGGTAATAAAATAAATTAGACACCACAAATGCGTTTGTGTGTAAAGTGGATTGTAATCTTCAACATAATTTAACATTATTGTATAATATTTATATACCTGGATCAAAATATTTTTTTTTTTATATTCTGAATATCAGCAATAATTCTAAGTAGGTACATATTATTATAATCCTGAATTTTAAATTAATTTGGCCTACGCTGCTACATGTTAATAATAAACAATTTTCTCAGTTCTACAGCAAGGTCATAGTACCTAAACCAAAACCGAGCCAAAACCAATGTAAGCGTAATATATCAGTATCTAGCTAAATTCACGTTGTAAAAGCTATACAACATTTTAGCTTTCCATCACAATCAGCCTCTAATGCTTTAAGCGGTGAGTGATTGCCACAATAATTTTGGCCAAATCTAGTTCGTATATTTCAATCCACAAATTTAGGTTACCTAAACCCAAATTTGAAACCGCATATCAGCAGTAGCCAGCCATCGTCACGACCAACAATTGCACCTTTTTAAACTTTTTTAAAGTTCCCATTAGTTCCGTTTATTTTTTTAAGTTTACTTGTTGGTTTTGTTGAGAACGCCAAGGAATCGACGTCTCTATCACGATTCGTCACGGCTACACGGAGTATGACGCTGCGATTTTTTCCGCCATTAAAACTTTGTAGTACAAAATTCTATTTTGTACTTTATGGTGATTGGGGTAAGGTGTTGATTTGAGTGTCAGTGCATCAAAGAATGCACAGTAAAAATATACACAAGCAGTAGCGTGGAGACCTCTCATAGTCAGATGTGATGACTTAATTTCAGACGCTCATTTGCTACGCGTAGGGTTTGCACATGCTCGTAACATTTTATATTATGCATCCTTAATGCAAGAGGAATTTATGAGCACCCTCATAACGCTTTAGGCGAGCTACTGGTAGATTTTGTGCAATTATGTGGAAGCTATCTTTTCTTTAAGTGCTTCGTTTCAATATTAACATAATTCCTAAGGCTGATTTGAATTTATTATTGTTGGGACAGAAATACCGGTGGTCTTATGCTAAGAACAATATTAATTAAATCATTATTAAGCATGAAATAGGCTCTCATTATGAACATGAGTTGTATTAAAATAATATAAGCGTAAATTTAACCTGTGTCAACTTACTCTTAATACAGCTATAATTTCTCGATTATTTATTACACATGATTCTTTTTTTTGAAGAAAATATCTTTACATCAATAATTAAATATTAGATTAACTGGAAAATAACTACTATTTACTTTAAATATGGATCAATGAAATTTCCTATCTGATCTCAAAACTAGAATTACGATGGATTTATTAAACAATGCTTTGGCCAAAGTGAAATTTGTATCCATATAAATATGAAACTTCATTAAGAAGAGGTCTTTTTTAAAAAAGCTGAGCAAAAATATGACCACCACAAAATTCCAGAAACTATAAAGCAAAAATGAAGTGTTATAAAACTGTAAAAACTCATGGCCAAGGTACTGAATAGACCTTTAAGACCCGTTCCACGTCAGAAACGTCCGATTGAGACGTTACGACTTGTAGGGTCCTCTCGTTTTGTTTTATTTGCAGTCCCTTAATGATGGGTTGTATTTGCAATGCTCTCTTAAGATCCTGCACGTTTATTTCTTTACTTTGATGCATAGTGTTATCTCTTTTAAATTCTTTATCTTTACGTGTATGTATTTGTAGCTGTTTTATTATCATTTGTATTTACCTAGTATTTACATTAGTATTTTTATAATACATTATTTTACTCTAACAAACTTGGAATTTTGCTTTCATAAAAAGTTCATGATTAATGTTTTATTCGGATCAATTAGGTAAGAGGTCTACAAAAATAGCTGGTCAAAAGTTTAATCAACAAATAATAGCAATTATTATCGAATAATAATGTGAATGTGTGATGAGATAGGAATAATTAGGCAAAGAGTAATTTGATTACATTATTGACAATACCCAATGTTCGATTAAACGTTGCCCTATAAAACTCGTAGTGTAATAAATATCCATCCATCCATTCTTATCCATCCTGTAATAATAGTTGTATATTGCTGTAAATTATTAACATTAAAACTTATATGAAAATGTTACTTGATTCAATTTCATCATGATCATCATCTCAGAAGACGTTCACTGCTGACGCAACATAGGCCTCCTCTTTGGTTTTCCATCAGGTTGGAAGTGACCTGCATCCAGCGCCTTCCGGTGACCTTTATAAAGCCGCCTGTCCACCTTGTGGGTGGAGATCCTATGCTGCGTCTACTAGTCTGTGGTCTCCACTCTAGCACTCAATCAACTAAATCTAGCTTCAATTTTATGCTTCAAAATTATTCAAATTTCAAGCAAATGACAAAAAATATTAATTTTTTTATAGCAGACTAAACAAGCGTTTGACCGCAATCTCACCTGCTGGTAAGTGACGATGCAGTAAAAGTTGTAGCACGCTTGTTCAGTAAGAACCTATTCACTCTTGATTTGAACAAACCCACGTTATAGCATTCGGGAAACACTGAGAGTGGTAGTATCCGAATTCAAACAAAAGGTCCTACTAAAAATTTAAACAACAGCTATTCAACCAAAAATTGGATCAAGGTTAACCTGCAAATGATAAATATAGCTTGCAATTTCATGTGTTAATATTCAGAGTTACTCAGACCCTCGTCGAAACAGGTTAACATCATCACAAACAAAGCTACCGGGAAGTGCAATCCCAATATTTGGGCCGTTACATTTGAGATCGAACCGGTCGGAGATACAGCAATCATGCCCATGATTACCAATTATATAATCGAACATGTTTGGGGCACGCCTCACCTTGATTGAGATGGCTCGATAAAAACTTACCGAGTCAAGTGCGAATGGGGATTTGAATATGCTATATATTATTTTTGAAAGAAGTAATTCTAAAAACTAAAATAAGATTTGAAAATTAGAAGTGACCAAACATGACGAATAGTATCTAAATAATAATAGATTACCGAAATAATAAAAGGATGAGGTATTAAAATTTGTTGTGAAATATTTAAGACTTAAACTTAATAAAAGTCCCACCTCTTTTATCAAAGGAGGTGGTGGAGGAGGAAATAAAATTTATAATGAACTAAAACTTGACATAATAGTAATACAAAACTTTAGAAAAATATTTTTTTAATGAAATAAGTAACACTTTAACACTTACTAACCAACTAACAAAGAAAGACACTAACAATAAAGATATCAACAACTAAGTAGCATTAAAATAATTGTTATTGACAAGTGGCTCCCCTCACACAAAGGGAAGCGCCAATCAACTATCTGACTCAAAACA
Source organism: Hemithea aestivaria (assembly GCA_947507615.1). Classification (NCBI taxonomy): domain Eukaryota; kingdom Metazoa; phylum Arthropoda; class Insecta; order Lepidoptera; family Geometridae; genus Hemithea; species Hemithea aestivaria. Next base: position 12,380,541 of record OX382344.1, read on the forward strand.
GACATTGGTTTCCTTCTTACACGTGGAACCCTAAAAAGGGGACGTCCACACGCCGGCGGGTGTAAGGTATATAGTAATTATTGTTAGACGGGCACACTCAAAAACACCGCCGCGGTATCACGTATAATCAACGCACACAACGAAACGAATGAAGCAGATGTACACACAGATGAAGATAAGTGCGCACACGTACACAATTTTATTCGCGTTACACACACATGTGAGTTAAACATCATAATTACTAGGGTCAGCGGCGTGCGTCGAGTTGTAACGAGCCTAAAACAAAATGGCGGAATTTTATTTGTATACAACGGTGGTGCAGGCTTGATGATAATGTTGGAGTGATGGATTCGAACGGATAAAACGGGCGGCGTCGTTTTGTAGACACGGTGCGGGACTTTGATAAGATTGTGTTTGAATATTTTATTTTATCGGCAATTAATGTGTCTTCAACGCGAGTTGTTAAGTCATTATTCTTGTTGTTTTTTGTTAATTAAGACAGCTTGGCTCAACTACTTATACATTTTAAAGTTTATCCTTTTTTAGGTCCTACTATAAATACCATAATGCAAAAATTTTATATAAATTTGTTTCTTACGTCATCTGATCAAAACAATTGCTTTGCAAAGATTGTTATATTTGATAAAACGAGTAAAATCTCCACAAGAAGTGCGCAACAGTAATAAAAATATAAATTCCGAGGAAACCACAGGACCTACTCAATATAAAACATCGAAGTTTCAGTTCAATAGAAACTGCAGAATGCAAATTCTTTCTTCCAATTACACTGACCAATCGACCAGATAGAATTCCGTCTGAGTAGTCAGCAAAAGTTAGTCATTGTTTCCTTGAACAGTAGTTGGGTCGTTTTTTAATATCGTGGAAAGAATATTATTATGTTGATTTCTTTACGAAAACTAATATTATAATATACTATTTTTTGTAAAACAGACTTAAAATTATATGCTACAACATTTTATAATAACGTATGTAGAGGTATTAATCCATTTTCAAACCAAAAAATCTAATAAATATTTTTCAAAGTTGGTTCATAAACAGCTGCTACTAAATTTAAAAACTCATTCCAATTAAAGTTACTCCAGATGTATTAGTAAACTAAAATTGTACCTGATAGCTACTTAACTACTACTTAGAAATAATTCTCTCGCTCCAACTTGAAACCATCTAAAATTTTGAATTAGTTTGAAAACAGCACCCCAAAAACCTACGAATAAGCATTCCTTCTTCGTAGCCAAAAACCGATAAAAATTAAATCAAATACGCCATTCGTCTCAATTAAGTTTACAATAGAACAGGCTTATCCACTCTCTATCACATTAAAAAAGGCGAGTCTATTGTCATAAAACTTACATCTACATAATAATACAACCAAGACAATAATAAAAATAAATAACACAACGTTAAAATAACCACTGAATATAATACTGGAAATAATAAAAGCCGTCCCACACCTAGCTTGTATGGTAATGAAGTTATTATGAATTTAATTCCTTCAAGCGTACTCAATTTTTCTACCAGTAGCAGGAAGCATTTAAACAACTTAGTTAGTGATTAATATTTATTAAGGCTCTTAGAATACACTTGCGTAATGGGATTCGAAATGGTAATTTCATGAATGGATTAGAAAGACAATTTTGTTTATATTAATTTAGAGGAGATAATAAAACACAATTAGTTGAAGGATAAATATAAAAAGGTGAGAAGCGGAAACCAAAAAGTTAGGAGCGTTGACATAATAATATAGAAAGTTTAATAAATCTCTTTTGACATGAAATAAATTACGACAGATTTAATAAATGCTAGCCAGTTGTAGGCAAAATATTTGTGACCTAAATACAGAATGTTTATCTTGATTAATAAAGTAAAAAAATAACACGATAAACACACTCAAAAGAGAAAACTATAATGCAAAAACGCAACACAAAGTTGGAGAACGATATAATAATACATTTCATATTTTACCCGCAGAGCATACTCAAAAACATTTCTCATTTTCAATAACAGCACAGAGCGGCATCATTCAGGATTTAAGTGGAACAATAGTATTAAAAATAATGTGACCCATTATGGCAAATGTACTTTCATGAAATTTTTTGGACAAGAACCAAGTATCATACACTGAATGAGCCAATACAGAGTGAAACGAATAGAATAAAAAGAATACACTTCCTAGAAATCCCGATCCTTTAGAAAGATAAAGTCCACAAAGAAAAATCACAGGAATAAAACATTCCTAAAAGAGTTGTCAAGCAACCAAATTAAGTCTAACGGACACCATGAAAAATAACATACAAATAGAAGATAAAGATTGTGGGAACAGAAATAAGTGAGTAATTATTAAAACAAGATTATTATCGAAATCGCTATAAGTCTTGTAAGTTCAAAACAAGTTTGGGATAGATTAATAAATGGACGCGAGCCATTAACGCTTCCAACAGTAATTGCCTAGCACTATTATGATGGATCGTAAGGTTTTTGTGGGTATTTTCTCATCATACACTTTTTAACGCTCCAAGGGATCTACACAAATTACTGCGTTTTGACTGGCTGTAACGTCATCAGCTTAATTAGCTTCGAAACTTTCAATAGAAGGAACGCCTCTCAAATTAATTTCTCTCTGAAATTCCTTCGAAGTCGGAAGACACAATTAGTCCGACTATGATAATGCGGTTGCAAATAAAATATTCCTTTTGTTACAAGTTAATTTGTTTACGAATACTGACAAAGACACAAAAGAACTTAAGCCCTGTCTTATTTAAATTAGGCACTAAAATAAATACGGGTCGTTCGGCTGGCTAGAAAAGCTGAGGGTAACAATCTCTGCCTTCGCCGGCTAGCGGCGCTCTTAACGAAATTGTATTATTTTGCATTCATTTTTGACAAAGTATACCTACTTTGTGAAGAATTTGATTACAGCGTCTTTATGTGAAAAGTATTTTACGAGGTACATACTTTTTGTGTTGGTTAATTTAGTGCCTTTTTAGTTCCGAGTCTCGTTTGCTAACGAAGTTTCGTGAGCATTTAATGGACTTCGCCGAGGAAAGTTGTTAAAATATTTAAACAAATAAATAAAGCTTCGAAAATTTGTTCGGGGATTTCGAGAATGTTCTTATTGTTTAAAGTCATATACATGAAGAGTTCTGTTGATAACAGTTTTGTCTCAGACTAGAGCTTGGTAATTGTTACATTCAAATTATGTATATATCAAATATTCCTTAAAGTTGTATAGTGCGCTCATATGATTAAAGTAAATATCGGTTTTTTTTCGCTGCTTACAGTGCTCGACGAACCGGAAAACAACAATGCTTGGACACATACTAAATTCTTCGAATTCGGATGCTAATTACAAGCTCAATTTAACAAGTTTTCAAGAACCGCGTTCTCAAGAAATCCAAGACCCCGATTCCCGATCCGAACCCTTCATTATGAAGTAATAAAACTAAACAAATACGCGAAGTTATGAATAAACCAAATACAAAATTACCGCATGGCTGCACGTTGCATTTGACAAAATGAGTCGTCAGCGATTCAGATCTTTGAAATTGCACATCATTAATTGAGACGTCAAGAGGGGACGACTAAAAAAAGGATAGGCTGTCTCCATACTAATTTAGATATCAAGCCAACAAGACCGACAAATTGTTAACCGTCGGTGTACGGTTCGGAGAATTAAGACGTTCCGTCGGCAGCTTTGTTCGGCTGAATTATTTTTGTTAGAGTTTCAATCGAAAATGGTCAAAGTTTGGAGCTAAGCGGTTTTTGTTGTGAATAGTTGAAGCCGGTATTGGATGCGGGATCAATCTGGACGATGCGCGAATTTGGGTGATTGAACTTTGGAGTTTGGGGATGTTTTGATGGGAATGTTGGAATGTTCGACTATTTTATTCCGAGTGGTCATTGAAATACGAAATCCTTGAACTGAAGTAAATGACAATTGAAATTAGTTAATCTTTGAATAGAGAAAAAATATCGTCTACAATGAAACCACAAATAACTTTAAAATATTAGATGGGCCATCAGATTTTTGTATAACAGTTCTGGTGCTTTTGAAAAGTATCATGTTTTTTCTCTCTTATTTACATGGTCTGCGATTAGAACAACTTTGATAGGTATCATTTATGAGCCGTGGTTCTCTAAAGGACCTCCATATTTTCTTTCAAACTGTTTGCATTTTCAGGCTATTTTCGTTAGTTTTTTGAAAAATCTATGAGATATCGTTGTAGACTTAATAATTTAAATTAGATACAACACAATCGTAACTAAATCAACTATAGAAAGAAATTGTAAGTAGTAATATAACAAGTGTTGTTCTCGGTTGAACAGATTCCAACGTCAGAAGTCAGAGCTGTTAATCGAATCGGACTTTCCCTAACGCATCAACGCTCCACAACTGTTAACTGTTTCTCCATAGTTCATCTACAACTATGGACCTTTGAGTTCTATATACGAGTACCTACGTCTAGAGTTGACACCACATATCGCTACTGTGTTTTGTCATACAGCCGTTTTTTATGCCAAGAAGTACTTAATAAGTCGATCAAGACGCTCTCCTGATGTTAAAAGACAACGCTGCCCATAATCAGCACAGTGCCACATCGATGTGAAATTCTAGAATTTCACATCGATGTGGCACTGCACGAATACTTCTTACTCAAGAGTTATAAGATGTTAATACTCTTTAGTCCAGTAATTTCACTAGCTACAGTGCCCTTTAACCGAAGTACAGTAATGTTTGCACATCACTCCTCAGGCAGTAGAATAATTAATCCACATCTCGTTTGTTACACTGCCATACTTCACAATAACGCATCACAACGCTCCACAACTATTTCTCCACATTTCAACTACGGGCCATTGAGTTCTATATATACGAGTACCTACGTCTAGAGTTAACACCACATCACTTGTGTTCCGCTATACCTACTGCCGCATTCAATAAATCAACAAACCTAAATCTAGATTAAAAAAAATGAAAGATAATTAAACACGAATTTAATATCTTTGTATGTATTATCCGAACTCATAACAGTAGTTGTTAATTGTCATTAATAGTGAAAAATCCATTAAAAGCCATACGACTCGAATAGAAATAAATAAATAAATATTTCAGGACATTTCACACAGCGCCACCTAACCCCAAGCTAAGCAACTTAATGCTAGTGTTATGGTGGTTAGGATAACGGATACAATACTTATATACTTTTCTTTTGTAAATACATACTTATAATAGATATTGAAAACCACCCAGACCAGAAAGAAATATCTGTGGATCACACAAATATTTGTCCCATGCGGGAATCGAACCCGCAACCTTCTGCGTTGCAAGCGGGTATTAGCCCACTGCGCCACAGAGGTTGAAGAAGAAGATGAATAAGCACAGCAGTTAGGTTATAAATGATAGATTATAATTAAACAAATTAAATATCTTTTGCATGTATGCCGCATTAATAAATTATATTATGTATATTGTTTAAGTAATACAGCGAAGTCCACAGGTTGTCTGGATGAAATCGCTATTAGCGATAAGACCGCCAATTGTAACACTTCTTTCTGTGTACCTTATCTTAGTTCTAACCTTCTAACTTTATTTTATTGTATTTGTGTGTGCAATAAAGAGTTTTCTATTCTAAGTCCAAATCAAAAACAAACATTACAGCAAACTTTTTTTTAATGGAGCAACTTTCGCTAAGTACAGCATTTATTCTAGTTGCACATAGAACTATTCATCTGATTTGTGATAGAACTCAATGTTTTGAAACTCGAAGTTTCAGAACTAAAAGGGTTTCGAAACTAAAATAATAAAACACGAAAACATGTTTTGAAGATTGTGCTAAACAATAAATGATAATATAAAAATCAACTATTGTGATACTAGTACAGACAAGAGGTAGTAAAAAGTTAAAAAATCTTATAATTATACAAAAGGAAAGAGTAACTGACTGACTGATCTATTAACGCACTGCCTAAACTGCTGAAAGGATTGGGTTGAAATTTGGAATACAGATAGGTTTTATGTTGTAGACCTCCGCTAAGAAAGTACTTGACCTCGCGGGCAAAGCTGCGAGCATAAGCTAGTAACGAATAAAGTAATACATTCTAATTTTTAACAATTATTACCTACAGTTTTCTTATTCTTTTATAAATGCAAAAAATATATATAATGTAATTTTTCGTTCCTTCCATATAGGTACGCTGAGCCAATTGAGCTCAAATTTCGTACAGTCAACTACAAAGAGATGTATCCATGTTAGTCTTACAAAATGAAGGAACTTTTAGTATGTAAAAATTATTTACCCTTACTTCGTGACATTTTCAGTATCCACCAAATCTTATACTATATTCGATTCATTTTAAATGCTATTATTATGTATCACCTAAGGAAAAGTAGTGGGATACATCATTGTTGCATATTAAACGAGTCGATGATAATATAAAGTTTGATTGCTACTAGAAATGTCACGAACCAAGGGTAGTTCATTGTGGCAAATAAAAATTTACTTTTCATTTTGTAAGCCTAACATGGATACATCTCTTTGTAGTTGACTGTACAACTACGAACTTAGGCCTCATATAACACAACATTTAAAAATATAAACCTATGCACCTTGTTTTCAGCGGATAACATCAATTAACACAGGATATATAAAAATAATTTAAATATTGATTACAACTGCAGATAAGTCTTAATAGATGTTAATAAATTTAAATGAAAATTTATCATGTCATGGAAAGAGAAGTAATTTTACTCAGTAATGGAAATTGGTAAGTCAATTCGCTGATTGCTTGTAAGTTGACCAAATGGAGTAAAAACTATTGGATTGATCTTGTTGAAATAAGAAATGAGGCACCCATAGTAAGCCTATTGGTTTGTTAACACACAATGCTCGCTCACTACCTCACTCCATTACGACAGAGTAAAATAATTATGTTTACAATAAAAATGTACTTAGCTGTGTTTTGGCTATATTAACTTGGCTTCTAATAGTATTTATTATATCATCATTATCAGTATTTATTGCCCAAAGCTAGCCGTAGAGCTACGTCTAATTTTAGTATTCTTCCCTGTTCTTTCCTGCCTTTATTCAGCTGGCTCAAATCATTCTTTGATGTCATAATAATAATAATATTATATACCTAGCACTAAGCACTAGCTGCGCCTAATGACCCCGCTTAATAGAAGTATCTGTTGTGTGTTGTGAAGTAAATTATGTTTTACTCCTGAGTCTAAGCTATGTACTTTGATCAATTCAGCCATTTAGGCGTAAAGAGGTAACCAATTCACATATTATTACTTGTATATTATTATTATATTAAACCATTAACGTTGAAATTACCAGCTTGCTCACGTATCAGCATGGTAGTGGATTACTTCGAGTGCTTCAAATCTGATTGAACGAAACTATTTCTAGTACTTTTTGAATACTTCGGTTTGCCATAAAATATTTGACCAGATAAATGAGTTTTGATAATTGAGCCGAGTTTTTTTATCAGTTTAGTGAGGTCAAGATTTATAGACATGCTATGTAAATTAGCGATGCAAAAAAGAAATACAGCATACAGTTATTTATGTGTCCTGATTAGCACTCAAGCGCGTGTTTTTAATTAAGAATTTATGGTAAATGAAAGATCTATGACTTTATTTTATAAAGTTCTGTCGTAGCTAAAAGTATTTTTTAATTCATTATCGGTTAGCCTTTGACCACGATCTCGGATGTTAAGCTACGATGCGGCCGTAGATGGCAACAGACTATACCTAGAAGGCGGGATAAATCCCTCTCAGGCTTCACAAAAAATTAATTAAACAACTGACGAGACCAGTGAAATTATTTGGGCATGGCGAGATTTAACAACTAATATTATTTTTAAGTTTTAGAGGTATTTTCATTTATGTTTTTCTTCTAAATAAATAATATTCATATTATCATATTATCTCATGGTGACTTTCATCCAGTTACACTTATGTTGGTTATTGTATAGTGGATGTGTGGACTTTAAGATTTATAACTTTTTTTTTTGAGAACTTTGCTATAGGTATATAATTATAATGAAATAATTAAACATAATATATATCGTAAATTTAAAATTATAAGTTGTCAAAAAGACCGCTCCGAGTCGTTCCTGATGGAAATGTGCCCATAACACTTGCTGCGTTTCCACGTTGTATGGCGATGGACATTCTTTTCACCAGAAACGACCCCGAGCGAATTACTTATTACTTTAAGATTTTATAATGTTGTTTTTAAGGGTGCTGCATCTAAAAGAAGCAGCAGTTGTGCAGTTAAAAAAAACCCCCGATTGCCTTAGATGGTGTATCCTTGCCAGTCTGCTCTGATTTTAATTACCTCGGCTCTGTCTTACAAAACGATGGCGACATTCGATTGTATTATACAATGCATGCAAAGTTTCAGCTCAATCGGAAACCGGGAAGTGGATCAAATTAGACAAGATTTTATTACAGACAGACACATAAACAGACAGACAACGGACAGGTGAAAGTTAATAAAAGCTTGTATTAATAGAAAAAATATTACATATGCCGCTTGTATATTTTAGCTATATAATGTAACAAAAGAGTCTTGTGAACAGGTGTTATTACCAAGAATAGCTTAAATTAACACTTATTCAGTATATTGAGGAAATAAAATCAACAATTCTTGTAAACCGCGATGGAATATGAGACACCCGAAAGCGAGAAAGCTGCTCGTAAACCCAATCGAAATTTGAACCGAAAACAAGAATCACAATAAAAACCCAGTGACCGCAATGCCCCGTCAAATATTACAATAAGATGGGTATCTATCATAGACTGTTAAATACAGATACCGCGCAATAAAATATAGAAACCATTTTTTTACTAGTGAACCCGCGCGCACTTCGTAGTTCCTAACAGAAAATGTTCAGTCTTTTTCCACTGTATTATGCATGTGTTACATACACCCTCCCCTTTAATCATTTTATCTCATTAAAAAAACGCATCAAAATGCATTGCGTAGATTTAAAGATCTAAGCATACAGCGGGGCAGACAGAGGTAAGCGACTTTAAAATTTATGCTACATATTTGGTAGGTAGTGATAGGTTAGTTTGTCCACCGATCTCACTTAATGTTAAGCGGCGATGCGGCCGTAAATAAAAAAAATAGGTAACTAAATAAAGTAAACCTAGGCAGTATAATAAATGTACCTCTCCTAGAATTTTTTTTTTATGTGATAAAGTAGAAGACGTGTAAGACGCTCTCCTGATGTTAAGAGAAAATAAAAAAGAGAGAAAAAATATAAGAGATATAAAGTGGGCAAAAAATAAAAATGTAAATTCGAGCCGATGAAGAGTGGCATTCTGGCAAAAAAAAATATCTGGTAAGATAAATACGAGTATCTTATTCCTTTTCCAAGACTCGCACTCCCGTTACCAAATTTCATAAATAAGTTCAGGGGTTCAAGGTTGCCGGAAGACGCTGGATGCAGGTCGCTTCCAACCAGCACATATAAAAGTTCAAAGGGGAGGCCTATGTTCAGCAGTGGACGTCCTATGGCTGAGATGATGTCGATGAAGTTCAGAGCTTTAGGCGTAAAAGTAAACAGACAAGCAAATAGACACATTCGCTTCTAAAATAATTTGTGTTAGTAAAGACTAGGTATTCTCTAATACTAACTGCAATGGAACAAAATAATATTATGTATTAGTAAGGATGATTTATTTTCTCTAATACTACTCTAATACCGATGGAACAGTTATTTTTGGGAGCGTGGTATCTCTGATATAGTCTGTAGCTACTGTTGAATTACATCATTTTCTACACCACTAAGTTTTGATTCAGGTCTTATGACCGGTGAGAATTGGAGCAAAACTAGATTCATTTGAATATTTTACTCTTTGTTTCGTATAATCTAGCTTTAGGTATTCAAAATTGCCCTAAATTCTAGAAACATTTTGTAACTTTTGATTTGAATATTATACGAAATGTAGAATATATAATTTAGAATAAAAATTAGTTACATGTAGAACTTTACAAAATAGTACACGAGACGAATAAGGAGATGTTTTTGATATGAAATTTAGCCTTCAACAGTTTGTAATAACGTAGGTATCTTTTTTTTTTGGTGACTGAATATTTGAAATTAGTTCAGTAGTTTTGTACATTATATTGGCTACATATTATATAAAAAGATAAACAAAAATTTAAATTATAATATTGTAACTCATTTTATAGTGATACAGACATCAAAGAGTAACTTTTAGTTAAAATAGTGTAATTATCCATAATTTATATCTTTTAACTCTAAATTCTATCTAATTCTATCTATTCTGTATGTTATTGTCTACTTAATAAATAAATATTTCAGGACATTTCACACAGCGCCACCTAACCCAAAGCTTAGCAACTTAATGCTTGTGTTATGGTGGTTAGGATAACGGATATAATACGTATGTACATATATACTTTTATTTTGTAAATACATACTTATAAAATAAATAAATAAATAAATAAATATTTCAGGACATTTCACACAGCGCCACCTAACCCCAAGCTAAGCAACTTAATGCTTGTGTTATGGTGGTTAGGATAACGGATATAATACTTATATACTTTTCTTTTGTAAATACATACTTATAATAGATATTGAAAAACCACCCAGACCAGAAACAAATACCTATGGATCACACAAACATTTGTCCCATGCGGGAATCGAACCCGCAACCTTCTGCGTTGCAGGCGGGTATTAGCCTACCGCGCCACAGAGGTCGTCAACTTATAATAGATATTGAACCACTAAATTTAAATCAAATAACAAATCCAGGCAGGCGTAGGACGTCCACCCACAAGGTGGACAGACGAACTTATAAAGGTCGCCGGAAGACGCTGGATGCAGGTCGCTTCCAACCGGTACATATGAAAGTCCAAAGGGGAGGCCTATGTTCAGCAGTGGACGTCCAATGGATGAGATGATGATGATGATGATAAATTCATTATTCTGTTCTGTATGTTATTGTCTATTAAGTTTAAATTAAATAATAAATCCAGAATTTAAATTAGTGAGCTAAATCATTACCATTAGCAATTCATGTAGGTATCTGTATTACATTGGGAAATACACCGAATGCGTAATGTACGGCGATTGCTCCACAGCTTTTGTCCATTTGTTTTGATGTACTGATTTCGGTGGAACGTGATTCCGCATAAATTTCATCTGCCCGTTTATTTGGCTTTGAATGAATATGTTTATTTGTTAGTACATTTTTGGACTGACTTCTGTTTTAAAACCATAATTAATATCTGAATCTTACTTAATATTTTAAACGTGAAGAGTGGATGTCGGGATGTCTGGATGTCAGGATGTTTGTTACTCTTTCACGCCTAAACGAGTGAACCGATTGAGCTGAAATTTTGTACAGAGCTTTGACCCTGGAATAACACAAAGGCTACATAAATACTGCGGGTAAAAATCGCTGGGGCAGCTAGTGAATTTATAAAAATATCCCCATTAGTAAGTTTTTCGATCTTTTTCTTGTGATAATATTATTATGCTAGTTATACCGTATACCGGCTCTACGTCGTCTCTATCTATTGAGAATAACTTTACAAAAAAAAATTATAACAACAAATATTTAACTATCCGATGTTTTTGTCACTGACTGACTGTTTGACTCATCTTTCAACGCACAGTTCAAACCGCTGAACGAATTTAGTTGAATAATTTTGGAACTTAGGTAAATATTGTTAAATCGAGATCCACTGAGAAAGAATTTTTGCAATGCGGCAAAGCAAGACAAGTTAGTCATAAAAATAATAGAATTGATTTCTACTACCGAGAATACTCACATATTTATATTTTTAGGTTATTCCTTTTTCTAGGAGAGTTTTAATTCACAGCTTCCATTAATATAATATAATAATTATAACAACTGAGCAACTGGCACCCGCTATCGCATTCTCGCTTCGAACCGGTGTGATCAAACAAAATATTATAAAAAGGAATGGCCTTATTAATAATCCCATCAAAAACATAAATGTGAAAAGAGAGCCAAGTTCATTATTACGATGTATGTACTCATAGTTACCTATGATTTGGTAGTTGACTTCAACGACAAAAGAAGTGAGATCTAAATGGGTGCCAAGTTCAATGGTCAGTCCTGAAAAATATTTACAACAACATAAAATATTTTATTACAACTTAAAAGATTATTTCTTCTTATCACTTAGAATTAATATTATTTTGAAGCCTAAAGACTGACTTGGCCAGTTCTCATAATATACTAGGTAGGTACTCTCTTAACTTTAGCTTGATCACTATTAAACGCACTTAATGCTAATAAGTGCGCCACCGTCTTTTATCGTGTAAATTAGTCCCCTCCATCCATTGGTTGTCTGGAAGAAATCGCTCTTTAACGATAAGACCGCTACTCGTACATTGTAATTTTTAATTTTAATTATGTACTTATGTATTTTCTTTAACATTCTCTCTCTGAAGTCGCTCCCTCATGACTGAGGATCGTGGTCATCACTAGCCGAAGATGCTGGTGCAGTGATACGACCTATGGTCTGCCGCCATCGGTGCCTATCCATTGCTTCTCTGACGACCGAGCAAAACTTAGTTGAGGATGGGCCTTTCATTTGATCGCTCCATCTGGTGGGAGACCGTCCACGGGCTCGTTTGCCTTCCGTGTTCCCTACTACGATCAGCTTTTCAAGGCTCTCATCCCCCTTCCTGATAATGTGGCCGAAATAGGTGAGAATTCTCTGCTGGCAGATGGTAGAGAGGCGGTTTCGGACTTGAAGCTGAGACAGAATTGATGCATTGGTGCGCTTGGCAGTCCATGGTATCCTTAGCATACGCCTCCAACACCACATCTCGAATGCATCAATTTTTTGTCTCTCTCGAGCACGTATCGTCCACGTTTCCACCCCGTACAGGAAAATTGGGAAAATAAGAGCGCGTATTAGGCGGATTTTGGTGGCATTGGTGATTCCCCTCTTCTTCCAGATGTTACTTAGCCGGGTCATAGCGTCTTTTGCCATACCTATACGACGCTTTATCTCCGGCGCGCAGCTACCGTCATTATATATAAGAGCGCCCAGGTATACATAGTGGTCCACAGTGTTAACCCCTGGGATGATGTTAGTAGCAGCGAGAAGTTTCGCGGCACGATCTACGACCATAAGCTTTGTTTTACTCCTGTTTACGGCGAGACCCATGCAGTTGCTCTCCGACTCGAGTCTCTGAAATAGCTCTTGCATATCCTCCACGGAGGTGGCCAGGAGAACCGTGTCATCGGCATATCTGAGGTTTGATATCCGCTTTCCACCTATTCGAAAGCCCTTGTCCCAGGTTTCAAGTACCTTACGGATGATGAATTCGCCATAAATATTAAACAAGCCAGGGGACAGAATGCAACCTTGCCGCACACCCACTTTTGTTTCGAACACATTAGAACAGTCGGTGCCGATTCTGACAAATGAGCGATTCCTAGCATAGAGCTGCTGAATCAAGCCAATAAGATGCTCAGGAGTCCCCATCTCGCGTAACACTGTCCATAGCTTGTCCCATTGAACACAGTCAAAGGCCTTAGTATAGTCAATGAAGCACAAGATAACCGGGCAGTTGAATTCCCTGCTTTTCTCAATGACTTGTCGAACGTTTAGAAGTTGTTCTCTTGTGCCTTTGCCTTTCACAAAACCTGCTTGTTCTTCTGGTATCTGGCTTCTTAGGAAATTGTGTAGACGTTGATTGATGACGTGCAAAAGGATTTTGCTTGCGTGTGAAATTAATGCAATGGTTCTATAATTGCTACAGGTCTTTGTGGAGCTTTTTTTGTCTTTAACATTATGTGGTGTACAATAAAGTATCTATTGTCTTATCTTAATGATGTCGTCGTATGGTACCCATGAGAACTAGCCAAGTCAAACTTTGGGCTTCAAAATAATATTAATTCTAAGTGATAAGAAGAAATAATCTTTTAAGTTGTAATAAAATATTTTATGTTGTTGTAAATATTTTTCAGGACTGACCATTGAACTTGGCACCCATTTAGATCTCACTTCTTTTGTCGTTGAAGTCAACTACCAAATCATAGGTAACTATGAGTACATACATCGTAATATTGAACGTGGCTCTCTTTTCACATTTATGTTTTTGATGGGATATCATTGCTTTTTGTACAGTACTTTTTAGTATGTAATAAGACACTCAGTCATAATAAGATTAATACCAAATGATTATTTTATTGCACCTCCCCCCACCCCACTGCCCACTGCTCCACGGCACAGCCGACGTACCGCGCCCCGCGGCCCGTGAGCCTCGCCGTGCTTCGATATACCTATACCTATAATTAATTTAGTACTTATTTATATATAGCATTCATGTGCACTATTGATTTGAATATTGTACCTAATCAATTGATTTTTAAACAATACTAGTTACTGATAAATTTATCTATATTCACCCAGCTATTTAATACCTACCGACTACCTGGATGGGAATTTAACTTTTTAGATCATCTGGAACTGGATTAGAATTTCGATCAAAAGAAACCTAAGCCAACAAGACTTGTAATGACGACGACTTGGCGGGGGCACTACCGTGCCCCCAGATACCGCCACATACCTATAATATTATGACTATACGTTACATGTACGTAGGTATCTAAAATGTTTACACCAACTAGCACCTAAGGCGATATACATACGTTATTTTTATTGTAAACAATGTTAATATTATTACCTCTATATTACTGAGCCGCCTTGATGCTGGTGAGTCGATATATTGATAGGTATTTACATAGGATATACAAATTGTTACGTAGGTACCAGGAACCTATTTTTATTAGTGACTAGCTGTGCCTAGCTGATTTACCCGCTATACAGTTTGGTACAGTAGTGTATATTATGTTATTCCAGGGGTCTGAGCTATATTTTTTATTATACCAAATTTAAAGTCAATCGGCCCACCCGTTTAGGCGTGAAAAAATAAAAAACATATATCCATACGTACAGTAGGTATAAAGTTTGTATTTATATTTATAATTATATTAGTAGGAATAGTGGACTCGCGCGCACTACGTAGTATCTAACAGAAAATAGCCGCCTACACAAAAATTATAGCAACATGCAACATGTATTGCTTTATGCGTTCCTAGGCGTCCCAAACTTTGATATCATACATTTTTAAAAAAAATAATAATAATTTAAAATGATAAAAAAATACTAGTTTCTGATTTTTCCCTTTGTTACTACGACATTACCTATCGGGATGCCAAATTTCAGCTTTCTAGGTCATCTGGAACTGGGATATTACTTTTGATATATCCCTCAGTATGTATTAACTTCACCGATTACTGGATGTTTATATCTAAATAACCGTTTGAGCTGTGTTATTGGAATTTGGAACAGAGATATAGTTCGTATATTTAAGTCTATGTGCCAAATTTGACTTGTCTATGTGTAATAGTTTTTGTATAACGAGGGTGTAAAAAGTCGTCAAAACGCGCTTTGGACGGTTCGTGTAACGGTTCGTGTGACGGCGCGGTCGCCAGTTCCTTTGCTTGAACTTGGCTTGACTCGCTGCCGCGTGTCTAGATCTTTCGAACACCAAAATGTTTAACAAAAAACTGTTTTTACCAAATAATGATTTCTAAACTAATCTGGTAAAAAAGATGAATGATGTAAAATTCTGGGTGCACTGTGCCAACGATTCTTAGTCAAGAAGATGTTAAGACTCGCATCTTCAACCCAGTAATTTCAAACACATACAGTGCCCACCTACCAAAGCACAGTATAATGTTTGTACATTACTGTTCAGCGGCTAATAGTCGCTGAACTTCTGTCTCGCTCGCATGATATGACAAATTGTCAAATTACAAATGTTTAAATAAACTTTTTGAAAATGTGTTAAATTGAAAATTTTGCTCATATATTTTTACAATTTTTGAAAGTAAAACCAGTTTGATACTTTATAAAATGGTTGAGGTATGTTTAAAGATAGATATTTTTCACATAATTGAGAATGCCATCGTTGTTATTTAAGGTAGCAAACTGGGAATACTTATAAAAATAGTATAAAATTATGAGCAAAATTTTCAATTTAACACATTTCCAAAAAGTAATATTTTTCAATTGTTATTTGACAATAAGTTATATCGTGCGAGCGAGACAGAGGCTCAGCGACTAATAACCCCTTTAGACGGTAGAATAACTGGCACTGTTAGCGTCCCACCTAGACGACGCAAAGGAAGTCTACCCCCAGTTAAAATGCGTTAATATCAATAGTTTAACTCTAATTTACGTATAGTTTTGAATTAACAATAACTATTTCTTGTAAACTATTTCTGGGTATGGCATACCATAACGGGTTATTCTTTGCTAATTTACCTCTACAATCAATATAATTTTTGATGGCAAATCTAATCCTATACCAATCAGCGGGTGCGCCTGGGCAATCTAGATCGCTTCATCTACTTCCTTATAGGCCGGCCTATTAAAATAAAGCGACACTAATGTCTTCTAAGCGAGCGTTTTGTACTTATTAAGGGGGTTTAGTCACGCGAGTTTTGAATGGAGCGCTTGAGCTTTGAAGCTTTTGAGCTTGCTTAATGTTAATAAGCATGTTAACCGACTGAAAATGTGAAGGTTGGTTGTCATGTTAACTGTAGTTTTAAAAATCAGAGCTGATTAATTTTCTGGTCAAGCAATTCATCTAACTTGGTTTCAGATATTGTGGATTGTGCAATGTTTAAAAAAACAAAGAGTGCCTATTCAAAGAGTATTTATGTGATAACTAGCTGCACCCAGCGGTTATACCCGCTGTACAGTAGTCTATGATATTTCAAGGTCTAAGCTATCTCTTTACGAAATTTCAATTCAATCGGGGAAATTTCGTATAGAGTTCAACGTGAAGAAGTAACAAACATACACAATACACACTCACAATCTTTTGCCATTATAATATTAGTGTTTTAATGAGTTTAGTGTGATAACAACACAGGTTTTCAGCGTATAAAACTGCTGGAAACAGCTAGTTGGAAATGTATATAGATAGGGTTACGCTTTAATAAACATAATTGGAAATATATCTACGAGTATATACATTAATATTTTCACATCTACACGATTCTAGCATCCATAAGCTGCACTTATGCTTAGGGCCATCATATCTGTCATTTATTCAAAAATATTTTAGAATTTTATTCAAACTCCCGCAATAAATTATTTATGAATCAACTTATAATATTTAACTGCCATGCTGACTTAATAAGGTATTCCTTCCAGTCCATAAAAATTTAAACAGAATTAATGAGCGTAGAATTTTTCAGAAGCAATAACTGTGGTCCATAAAATTAAACAGCTGATATTTGAGAAGATATGAAGACAAATACATAAAAGAATACCTTTATGATAAAGGTGCCTTCAACGGTGTAAGGCCATATCGTAAATAAGTGAAAAGATCACCTTACAAGGTATACTTGGCGACGTGTAAAATATTGTTAGCTATAATAAAACAATTCAATACCATTGATTTATACGCAACGTGATGGAGAAGGCGATTTAAGTCATTTGTGTTTTGTTTAACTGCGGCCGTCCGACCGCAATTCACTGTGGCTGGTTTACTCTTAAATACTGGACTTTTGACGAAACGTCTATAAATATGTTATAAATAAGTATAATGTGTAGGTACCTATACCATGTTGGAAAGTGATTGTTTCTGGAGAAAAATTTGGAGATAGTACACGACGGAAAAAAACATTTTTTATTTGGCATTATTTTGAGTTAAGATTTGCAACGCCATGTACATTATTTTAATATTATAATACTTGTTTCCTATGACTTTATGCCTCTTAGGAAATCTTGTCTTAATTGCTGACGCTTTCACAATATTTTTTATGTAAAATTTTTAATTAATTTGTTCAGCACGTTGAGTTGTGCGTTGATAAATTATTTAGTTACATCTCTTTGTTATGTATTTTTAAGATACAAGAATATTGTAAATTCCGCTTACGATAACTTCTCCAGGCACATCGAACTCAATACTCAATTCGATGACTTTATACAGAATTGCATCACGTATCGAGGTATTCGAGAACACCATGTAAGACGATCTGGTTGAAAATAAAACAGGGATTGTGAATAAATTATGGCAATGTAAAGTATGATAAACGATGGTGAAGATTGTAATGGAACGGCGAGAGTACAGTCTGTAAAACAAGTGTATCTTACTTATAATATTATAAACGTCAAAGGTTCGTAAGAATGAATGTCTGGATGTCAGGATGTTTGATACTCTTTCACGCCTAAACGGGTGGACCGATTGAGCTGAAATTTTGTTTATAGCTTAGAGATTTTGTATAGATAGCCGCTGGGTGCAGCTAGTTTAAAGATATATTAAACATTCTTCAAATTTTTTATTTTATATCTGAACTAGCAGCACTCAGCGGTTTTGGAGTCTAAGCTTTCTCTATACCAAATTTTAGATCAAACCGTCCACCCGTTTAGACGTGACGTAACGAACATACATCCATACATCTTTACGTTCATACTCGTACACTCTTACAAACTTTCGCGATTATAATTTTAGTAGGTTTACTTGAGGTGCAGAATAAACCTAGAAGGCAGGAAACCTGGAAGTTCCTACTTTCGAATAAAACAAAACTTCAAGCTCAATTTCAGTAAAGAGAGATAAAAAAAACATTATTCAAAGAATTTGTAAACCTATTTTGAAGTTTTTAAATAGTATAATTGAAGTAAGTTAAGAATATAGAAAAGCTTTTGATTTTAGGGGCGCGATATATGCGTTTATTACTAAAGTTAAACTATAGCTATAGGTATAATATAGTTGTATTATTGTTCGCTGCTTTCGAAAGCTCCAAGGACTTAATTAAGGCGGAAGAAGTAGATGACGGCAGTAACAAAACTTGTGCGGTTGATTGTAAAAGCACCTCACATCAAGCTCAGCGGGTGGCTCTGACAAGTAAACTAGTATCTCGCAGAGAACTTAACGTAATAATCTAAGTATATCACGTCCAGACAACCCAGACACTTTAATACAGAACATTTAACAGCCAAGAACAGCTCATTAATAAACGGTCGGCACTTTTAATACTGATGTTCAATGAACACGTTTCGAATGAAGATGTTACGAATAATTAAAGTACTGACGTTTTCAGATCGGGTCAAATGTTAATAGAAGTAACAGATCGTTATCTGAGAAACGGATGTTAATTTCATTATATCGACGGAGTCTCAATTTCTAGTCGTGATTAGAACGCATTTCTAGCTAGAATTATAAATGATAAAATTACTGGATACAACTTACTTGAAGAAAGAATGAGGCAGCCATAGTAAGCTTACTTATATAGAATGAAAATATATTAAAGCTCACTAATTTACGCTAAAAGCCTTTCCTAAAGGCCTCCTTAAAGATATCACTTATTTGTAAGTGTCTTCTTCTCATCCAAATATGCGTAATTTTTCCCTTACTTAATTTCAACGTAAATAGTTAGAACTGTGAGTCGACACATTAGTCTACAAACGAATTTTACGTATACAAACGAATGAGCTTACTACGGAGGCATCATTTCTATTTTCATGAAACTACTTAAAGTATTTGTTACATTCTCTATCTAAATTAAATTGGTTGCAGCTGTAGGCTTAGCGTTTAATTTACACTGTTTTGATCGGTTTCAAGTCTTACCGTCATTAAGCTAACTAGTTATCTAGATGTCCGCTAATCTAATGAACTTGTTTCTGGACTGAGACAACTTTCGTACCATTTACACGAGATTACTTCATTTACACATACTTATTATACTACAAATACAACAATAAGGACGTGTGTAATGTGCCAGTGTATGTGTGTTTTTGTAACGTCATCACCGTTGTAGCCTTTTTTAAAACGGCTATTACACTGATAGGCTGAAATTTTGATTGAGCAAAGAAAGATGTCAGATAGATTCAAAAAGTTTTCTTATACGTATAATTTTTGAGAGACGATAATTAATGGAACTAGGCGTTACTTTGCGGAAATCCATCACAACAATTATAATATATTAATTATTATTTAATATAATTTAGAGCGGAATTAACACTAAATATTAAATAATAACTAATAATTGAGAGACGATAACTCAGAACAGGCAGAGAGAACTCAGAACAGAAGTGGGGAAGTTGCCCCGTTTTGTGTTGGGAAGCCATGACTTAGTTTGGGGCATCTTAGTTAAATATTACATCTGTTATCTAGGCGTCTATGTTGGCATAGAGTATTTAGCTTGGGGACAGATGATGTGTAAAATTTCCAGTAACATTTATAATTTGCTTTTTAATTGCTAAATGTTCACGTCAAGATAAACCATCATCAAAAGTAACATCCACATTAAAAACTCAGAATCGTATTACTCAAAGCATCTCGCATTATGAACGTAATACCGGAGGGAGGCAGGTGACAAGAACTGATATGAATGCCCGGGAGCAAACCCCGGTTTTTGCTGCAAACCCGTTCTGAAAGGGCCAACACTCGAGAATGCGGTAAGACGGCAGATATATATCACCGTAGATGCCGCGTTGGACATACCTCATTAATGCTGCGACACAAAACTCCGTTGTGCATAGTTCCCGAGACGCTGGACCCCGTTACCAGTAGAGACGCATTGCGAGGGCTGTTTTGTCCAATAATGAAAATGCAGCATCATCAACCACGACTACTCTATCAAGAGTGAACGACTTAAAAAAGGGGATATGCTTATGCCATTAAATTGTAAAATCAAAGCACAATATTTTTACAATACTTTTAATTTCTGATTAAAAGAGTACAAGGTTTACGATGACAATAATAAAATAGAGTAGATAATAAGGAGGCATAATAATATAAGGCTCATTCTCATGGAATCGATTCTCATCGTCACCTTCATGGCAATTCTTATTTATTGCTTATTTGTAATGTTTATGTATAATATTGTATAGAGCTGGATCACACGAGTAAACTTTTATATAAATGATTTAAATCGTATGTCTCATTTCGAAGAAAAACAGTATAGAAATTTTCGACGCCACGAAAGTGATTCTGTCATTATTTTTTTCAACAACTTTTTCAAGTTAAACTCATTTAAAAGACTAAATCTACCAAAAATGTACAATAAAACGACATTCTACGTAATAACAAACCTCACTACAGAAGAAAATATGTGTAATTTGAAATATTACTTTACCTTTCACTTTATTTTTTTATTAGTCAAAAATTTGGTATGCATGTATTAAAACCCTATCATAACAGATAAAGTACTTTTTAGTTGGTAAAAAGGCCCTTTCTAAACAAAACAATACAAAAAAATCACTTTCGTGGCTTAAAAATCACCTTCATGGTAAAAACGCTATGAAAGTGATGCCACGCTGGTGACGAAAATATCCCTTTTCGATGAAATTCTGGAAAGTTAAGATATACTGTATAAAATTAAATACTACATCTTTATCTCGCACATTTTGGCGTTTCGAAAAGCTAGCTTTGATTTACATAACTAAAATACAATGCATAAAAATGTTGTCCATGCAAGTGATGGGTACACCCATGAATAAATTGTAACTTAGCAATTATAATTTTTCCCACGGCTCAATAAGTCCTAGATCCTACTTCTACGATTGCAGAAAATGGCCATCATTGCAATGAATCGAACTCTGTATTGGATTGTTGATGTTGTGTTTAATAGCAGCCGTTAAACTAGGCAAATTTAAAGCACCTAAAATCGTGTGACCGCCGCATTATGTCATTTTAAATTCAAAATAATAATGACAGGCTTTTTATAGACTGTATACCGTAAAGTGTATTTATTTACGAAAATTTTGGTATATGTTATATACAGATACACCGAAATTTGTTAAAGTAGTGCCTAAATGTTTCACTGCAACGGAAAGTGTGACACCATGAGAATTCGAAAAATGGCCCCGTTTTCGACCTTTCATGTTAAATTTTAGTATTATTTTTTGCGTCTATTATGACAATCTTTATTTATTTTGTAGCTTTATATATGTTTTATACACCTATTCAAAATTCATGTCTTTTTCTTTAACCGTTTAGGAAATATAACCGTGTGACCATCAAATTTGAGCTAAAATGAGAATGAGCCATAAAGAAAGACACTCTGAAGAATTTTATTTATTATGTTGGTACCCAAATGGAAGAAGAAAAAATTAAGCTATAAGTAAAAACAAACTTAAAGTGACACGCTAATTTAGCGGTATCTATGTCAATACATATCACTTGGCAAGACGTCGCAGTGATATGTGAGGCCAGCTTTAGAATGGGGCTGCTAAACTGGGAGCTACTATTCTTCTCATAGCTGGGAATTTGGGACAAAGAACACCCGACAGTTTATTTGTTATTTACATGTCAGGGATTAGAGATTCAATCATCTTGGGCTAAGAAGAGTTCAAAAGTATTTGTTGACATATTTGACAGCGATTGACAAGATTTCAAAATCATTTTATAGGTCGTTATGAGACATTTTTTTTCTCCCACTGATAGGTAAAGCACTTTTCTAAAACTCTACAAAACACTTGCTTATTATGCTCGCTTGAATTCATACATAGTGGAGGTCTACGTCATAAAACTTGGGTTCCAAATTTCGACCTAATGCGTTTAGTGGTTGGAGCTTTGCTGATCGCGGTTTAAAATGAGTTGTTTGATCAATCGAGTAGAATCAGTAGGTAAGCAACGTAGAGGATATTATTTATTTCGGTATATTCCTATATTCCCCACATCGATTGCCCCATGCAGTATTGGTGAATTAATTCGCAGTTGCGATCTACTCAGCAGCTCAAAGTGATTTGACGTTAGAACGATAACTTTCAAGACGCCATCATCATCATCCACAGCATTCTACATCCCACTGCTGGGTAGGTATATATGCCTCCTTCATGTTATGCCACTTAGCCCTGTCTTGTGTCCATGTGCGATCCGCTTCTTTGACTTATATCGTCCACCCATCTAGTCGCCATTCGGGGACAAATTCCACCTGGGGGCTGTTTATAAAATGGGGGAAATTGATCTGGGGTCAAATGGGAACGTACTCTTATTTCGTGGCCCAACAAAACGTTTCACAGTGTTCATATCTCGAGCATTATACGCGTCTGCAGTATTGTAAGCGAGCCTCAATACTATTACACGGACATCACATATTTCTTACTTCCTTATAGAGGCTGTATCTTTTTAGGTTTCTTTGACGCAATATACTTCCTCTTCGTGATAGATAATCTCTTTATTGAAACGATACTATGCTTTGCTACTTGAATTTAATCAATTGAAGGTTTTTTTCTTTTGCAATGGCCTTCTCTTATAGCAATTTCTTCGGGCTTACAGCAAAAACAACGGTAGATAGTATATAAAAGAAACTTCTGTGGTTTTTGTACCAATTTTTAGTCGATTAGCTCCATAAAAAAAGTCAGAGAACTCGGTTATAATTACCTAATAAATATTATTGGGGTTTATCTTCTTACACTTTAAGAGTCAAATCACAAACACAGATTGTGTGGCCTATCTAAATTATGTTGCAGTTTCTGGTAACCGAGATAACTACAGGGCCTGCAACATGACCTGACTTCTGCTTATCCATAATGATTAAGCCGTAATTATTTCCTCAGTAAATTTTCAAAAGCTTTACTTTTCTCAATACCAGCTCCCACTTATCGTCCTATAGAACCTTGAAAAGGTGTAATTGCGGTGTCGGTTGTACAACGACGTCATTCTGTCTTTGCCAGCAGGATACCTCTTAATTTGCGCTCGAAGTCGTTTCTTTTCAATCCCATGCAACGAGTTGATTTAAAGGTGCTTTCTGAGCTGGCGATATTTTTGATGCTGGATTTTCGTGCTCAGTGGCGATTTTTAAAATGGTTTTTCAGAAACGAACCTAGGGTTTTTTAAATCTCTGTGTTATTAGTTAGTATTTAACGACTTCAGATTACAGATCTAAAGTGTTTAATAGCGTTTAAGCGTTTAAGATGTTTAATTTAAACTGCTTTTTAATAATATTTCATTCAAAATAGTCTATATTATTAATAATATTATTTACTGACAAATACGGCTGCATAAGACTACGTCATGACATAGTTATTTAACTATTTTGTCAATAAAAAATAGAATTAATTTTGGAGCATTAATAACTTTTAATTTGCTTCACTTACCAATAGCTTTGATTTGCTGCTCCGTAATATGGATCAATGGTTATCTGAAATAAATAAAAATAGATTTTAATTTACTTAAAAATGTTAAGTGCCATTATTTAATGACACTCTTAATGGGCTCTTTATCCTAGGAACCAATATTATAATAATAATAATAAATGAATGGATGTTTGTTACTCTTTCACGCCTATTTTGACCGATTGAGTTTAAATTTAGTGTATTTCAGATGAAAATCGACGAAGCTGGCTATAAACATGTACCTATGTTTTCATTCTTTACGTCTCGTCTACATCCTAAAAATAATTCAAAACATCAAAAATGTTAAATACCCTATTAAATGCATCACTGCATACAACGCTGCAATTAAGCATATTGTTATGTTAATCAGATTGTTATTGAGATATACCATAGCGATGATGTGAGATAAATATCTTCTTATTGCTTGTTTGCCTACAAGATTAATGTTCGCGCAATGTTCTTTATTTATTATGTTCCTTGGTACTGGTAATTGAACGTTCTTGCCAGATGGTAGAAATATGTCTTTATTGCGGCATTTTTGTGTGTTGTCTTAACGGAATTAGTTTTATATCATTATTTGGACAATGAGAAATTAAATAGATTTTACGTTAGGAAAAATATTATGCTTTAGTTATTATTGTTATTACCCAAAAAACGATGGCGGGATGACCTGGACAAACACCTCGAGGAATGGTATATTATAGCTCAAGACAGAGAAAGGTGGAAAGAGGGGATGGGAGGCCTTTGCCCTGCAGTGGGACACCACAGGCTCATAATAATAAAAGTTATTAGGTCGCCAAGATAACAACAATGCCAACATGACCTATCGACTGCCTCTTAAATATTATATAAGAAACAGTCGTAAACACCCAAAGCTATGGTATCAAAGTTGTGTACAATAAGAAAATAATTATATTACACTCGGGTCCTACAGATTTTAAATTCTGTATTTCTAGATATATCTCTTCATTCCTCCAATTATGACAAAACGTAGGCACAGTTGTGATGTACTAGATTATTCGAATTAAATTCTCAAATTCAGAAACCCTCCCACGTTAAAACGTTCTTTGTCTAAATCAAATATCCGTAGTTCTTGATAACCTTCCTCCCAACTATCGGATGAAAGCAAACCAAACCCTTTGAAGTCAACAAACGAAAATTTGTTTTCAAAATACGCTCCATCCATCAAAAAAAGTCTCAACACACTGTTTACGTTTATTAGGCCTTGTCATAATAAATATAGAATATCCGTTGATGGTACGAATGTAAAATCAACATTTGGTCCCAATTATACTCCTTGATTTAAACTGAGAAAGGGAATCGTTTCGTGGGTCGGATGTATGTAATTAATATCTTCTGTGTTTCAACACGTGTGGAATCATCTTTCAGATTTATCGCATAATTATTGTTTATTCGAATTTTGATAATGTGTTAAGTGGACCGTATGTGAAACGGTTTGGGAAGATAAAGGGCGTAATTTACGCTATGCGTATGGTAATTTTAATGGAGTATATCTTAACGCTTATTGGGCCAGATAGAGAGCGCATTTTGTGGTTCGGTAATGAGCTTGATCCAGATTCAAATTCTATGTTAAGAATTTAGGTTTACGATAAAAAAGTAAAAGAAAATTTTGGTTTACTCGAAGATGTAAATTTTACTTGCCAAGTTTGAAATATAAAAAATTTGCTTACAACTGGAAACGATGTTAAAATAAAAACAAAAGATAAAACGCGTTATTTCGTTCATCGTAAAACGAGGCCCGACAATACGGGCTAAACATAAAAGGTCCCACCTTTTAGCAACATCCACGTGAAATTTGATAACCCCACTGTCCATTTTAATTACAAATGCCCCACACCTTTTAATATCCGGACAACAAACACAGACATAAAAACAAACAAGGGTTTAAGAAGGGCGCCACAGTAAACGTTATCAATGCTTGGACCAGCGTCACGCTCCCACTGATAATGGCTGGTCAATATTTGAAAACCCATCAGTGACAACGTCAAAATGACTTCTTCACTTAACCGACACAAACCTAACACCAGAGTGAGTAAACTCAAAAATGACCCTTACACTGTAGATAATAAAGATCAGAATGGTATTAAAGAGGTGAAAAAGAACGATAATGTTCGGCTACTTGATCCATTAGCTATCCCTCGGTATCAAAAATAAAAGAATATGGGAGATGTCTGTAATGATGACATCGGTGTTGTTATAATAGAAGACGAGTGTAAGTGGCACTCGAGATTTAGAAATTAACCTTGAGGTGAATTACGGTAAGTGTAGATATAAATTAATAGTGAAAAAGGAAAAAAATAATATTAACACATTTTCTTTAACGCAATAAAATGAGAAATATGAACTCGACCTTAACCGTCATGGTTAGTCACTGTTGCTGCGGGTACTCTATATCTACTCATCATCACGAGACATAGGATCTAGTCTCATTTGCCCAGTACCTAATATGCTTCACCCTTCCAATCGGAGCAAATCGAGACATAATCTTGGGAATGGGTTCTAGTGACTTCTGGATCTCGCATTGAGAAAACCTCCCACCTTCCCACCGTTAAAGTATACAAATTATACCAAACATTCAATTGAAATTTGTAAACCCGATAGATCTTCCATTTCCACTCAAGTATTTACATAAATTACCAGTATGTCAAATTAAACTTTCGAGATTTGCACAAAATAGTTAACAAGATCGAAATATTATCCCTTAAGTTATCCAAACAAAGTTTATCCTCGCTCATTAAAACTTGAACAATAAATTTCTAAAAACGAAATTGTACAGACGTCTCAGTAAATAAAAATTAAAGTATTTAATCAGTTGTTCGTTGCGTTCCTTTGCCAGTTTGTTTAAAGAAAAGTTTTGACGTGACTTATTATATCTCAGCAACTTTTGTACGTGTTGAATTTAAAAGAAAACAAATGAATGCAGGTGAAGATGTTGGTGTTTCCAACGGATGAAATTGAATATCAAGTTATGAACAACTAATCATAATAAGATCTATTTATTTAAATTTTCGATCCAATCCTTTCAGTGGTTTGAGCTGTGCGACAGATTAGTCAGTCATGTTTCCCATACATAAAGTTTTTTTTATTCCTTATAGGTTACTTTTGACCACAATCTCGCCTCATTTTAAGCGAAAATCCGGCCAAAGATGGAAGTGACTAAACCTAGATCGAATGAGTCTCTTCCAGGTCAGGACTTCCTAGCCTCACTGAACATCATGTTGGAACACAGTCGCAATAACTTCAACACAAAATAATAATTTAAATTTATTGCATGAATGAATATTTCTTCAATATCTTATAAAAGTGCTTTATTTATTAAGACTAGGTCATCAACCTGCTTTGTTTTGATAAAACCACCGATAACTGGAAACAAAACGGAATAGTCAATGATCCATTAGACGGGTTGAGTATTCTCATCCACTATCATTAATATTGACAGTGCATTAGTATATTGGTAGGATATTACTTTATAAATGTGTGCGTAGGTGTGGGATCAAAGAAGATGTTTCGGCTTACCATTCTTAGATAAAAGCGTGTTATGGAGACGCCTGTACCCTAAAGTAAGATTACAATTTTATTTACTGCTCCAAAACGTTTGATAATCTATGTCTTAATTAACCGAGCGAGAGGAATGCCGGCATTATGATACTGCGGTGATATTATTATCTAGCAGTATTCTATCTTCACACAAACATTCAGATCTTGAGTCATGCAATTTGTTATACAGCACGACGACACAGACGAACAAAAACTTTATTGATTTAGGTTTATTAAATTTAATAGTAAAGCTTTTCGTACGTTTTCGTAAAACAGCGTGTACTTTTCAGTCTCAAATTTATAAAAGTTTAAAAGACAACTTCATAAATTTGATACATTAAATCTATTAAAAAAGTGGTTTTTGCATAAAAAAACTTATTTCACTCACGACGTACTTACTTTTCAAAGTAAAGAATATATGTCATAATATTAAAAAGTAAGTCAAGGAATGCACCCGTGGGCAGCCCTATCACGTGTCTACTTACCGCGCGAAACTGTAGGTAATTATTTCAAGGATAGAGCCGAGATACCATACTGTTAGATTATATCACCGCGATGATACTCTTACTTTTAAATCTTAACAATATTCAATTTCGTCACGGTCATTGTAATATCAACCGTATTGTATAACAAATAGGAGTTATGCTCATAGTAATTGAGTAAAATACATGAGAATTGTAACAGTATCGCCCTGAGTTCATTAGTATTGGGTACTTTACATGTGTTTTGTCGGAATCCAATATCCATTTGCTTCGGGCTAATTTGATTGAAGTTATTTTCTTTAAGGAACATGTTTAATTTTGCTGAATTCAGACTTTCTTTAACTGAAAATATGTTTAAAAATCGATTTGAGAGTCGTTTGGAATACTAAGCTGTAAAAAAGCTAAGAACATTATCAAGGCATTTATTTTTATTTAATTTTAGGAGCACCGCCAATTAAAGTTCATGCCCATATATTATAGACATGTAAATTAAGAAAACCTTCATAAAATTCGGTCATTAATGTTACTGTGTTCCTTTGGCTACTTCAAGTTTTTTCTAAGTAACGATGCAGCTGTATTATAGAGTATAGAGTAGCAGACTAAACCTCGAAGGCAGGAAAAGTCTCTCCCTACGAATTAGGTATAAAAAGCTGATCTCAATTTCCCAGATTAAGTATAATAGCATCATAAAACCCGCAGTAAATCGTTACCTATCCGTAAGATAAATTTTATTTTAATAAGCACAGCTCCTTTATCTGCGATGATCGACGCAATAAATCCAAATTTGAGGGTCCATTTTAATACCGTATAAAACAAACTGGCTGACAAAGTTGCTAGAGTAATCCTAACAGGAATTTATTAAAAGGGACTTGAATCAATCACAAAATGTAATCCTGTAAGGCTATAAACAATCTGAGACAAACGCCGATAAAGCTGTTTTACGATCCGCCACCTCGTTTATATCCGAAAGCGTTGGGGCAAAACAAAACGTGGTGTATGGTAACAAAATGGGACCACTCAATACTATTGTTGCATTTACCGACCGAAAATTAATAGAAGTAGTTTTATATGGAGAAAGTGAAGCATGTGTACCTATAGGAAAAACATTAACTTATATACACGGTCATACATGTACGCGATTACATGTTGGCACAATAAATACACTTCTATTTATTTGTTCAGCCAAATTCCACTCTCAGCTTGGTATAGCTTTCTCATTTTCATACCACAATAACCGACCTTGTGGGAGTTTTACCTATCTAGTTCTAGATATATCTGAAAAGTAGTCAGATAATATACCTATAATAGATAATAGAATATGTATATTATAATCGACTATTTTGTCTAACAATCGGGCTGGTGCTCTTCCTCGATGTGTCTTAAACACTAAACTTACACCATGATAATTGAACGAGTTCATACGTGGCCTTTATTGGGAACGTGTGTGAATGTACAGTCAACTACAAAGAGATGTATCCATGTTAGTCTTACAAAATGAAGGAACTTTTAGTATGCAAAAATTATTTACCCTTACTTAGTGACATTTTCAGTATCCACCAAATCTTATACTATATTCGATTCATTTTAAATGTTATTATTATGTATCACCTAAGGAAAAGTAGTGGGAATCATCATTGTTGCATATTAAACGAGTCGATGAAAATACAAAGTTTGATTGCTACTAAATAGAAATGTCACGAACCAAGGGTAGTTCATTGTGGCAAATGAAAATTTACTTCATTTTGTAAGCCTAACATGGATACTTCTCTTTCTAGTTGACTGTACAAGTAGGTTTACAATGAATGCCTCATTTTTCAGTAAGCTCTTGTCCAGTAGTTTTCTTTTCCATGCATACAGATTTACGATTATCCTTTGGTGCTATACTATCGGCTTTATCATTAAAATGTTCTATCACATTTAGACATTTGGATTTATTTATGAAGGAAACTTGACGCAATTTATCTGTTTTGAAATTGTTTATCCGGTGCAAGCTGTGATTTAGAGTGGAGAGATTATTTTATTTATTGTTCTTAGATACTGGTAATGTCATAATGTAAGAAAAACGGTTTTATATTACAATATAGTACATAAGTTTGTGTATGTGCATTGTATTAGACCCTGGAATAACAGATAAAGTACTTTTCTGCGAGTAAAACTCATACAAAAATGATAGAGACCTCACCAGACCAGCGTGGCTCTTCACTTATCCATCAGGGAACTAAACCGAAGACCGAATTGTCAAAAATGTATGAAATGACGTGAAATGTCACGTCAAGTCGATACGACTTAATACGTCATTTCATACTTTTTTGACAATTCGGTCTTCGGTTCGGTTCCCTGACGGATAAGTGAATAGCCCTGCAGATCATCTGAGGTGGAGTAAGAAAGTAATATGAAGAGATTCGGGAGGGGACATTGCACAACAGCTATGGAGGACGCCGTAATAAACCAAAATTTTACAAATTGACTTATTCATTCCAGATTTTCTAAAAATGAAAGTAAAAAAATCAAATTTTAAATGCACGAGTCAAACTATTATAATTTCTAGTGAATAGGATATCTTAACCAAAATATATTTATTATCTTTACATACAGCAAAACGTGATGTAGCAATTAACGACAGACATCCTTATAATTTAAATAACAGTAAAATTCCTGCGTACGCGCAACATAATTTAGTACAAGCAAATATACATTATTCTCGAGAGTAAAGTGTTTGTTAACACCTGACCTCTGAACCAGTCGCTGTGATTTATACCTTGAAATGTGACTGCTGCGACCCAACAACAAATACTTGTTATATAGGCAGATACCGCCAACCAATCATATATGTGAAGCCAAGTATAAAAATGTTATACTAAAATGCAACATACTACTGTACATTTATTATATTATAATTACCGTACACAACGTGTATAATATAATTATCAAATTGTGTCCGAGGATTTTATCTATAAATTACATTAATGTTTTTGTTTAACTTAAAGTGGCTAAAAGTAACAGTGCATTTAATTATGACCACATTATACTAACAATCAACTCGACAGGTGGGTAGGAAAATTATATTACTAAGGTGTTTGAATAAAATTTTAATTCTCAAATTTATTCTCTCTTATCAACGATTCAAAGCAAAATTGCAAGGAAATAGATTTTAAGCTATTGCATAGCTTCTATCGCGGGCCTTGAGCGTGGGGACCGAATCCAGAAATTCCGTAACGAAAAAAACCTAACACCCCCTACTCCGACCGGCACAGCGGTGATGCTTTTTTGTTTTTCCATCTATAGATAAAAATGCTATGCAATAGCTTTACCGCGGCAGTCTCCGAGTGCCACACGTCTTTTTTTTTATTCATCACAGATACCACAATCTCGCCTGATGGTAAGCAACGATGCGGCCGCAGATGGCAACAGACTATACCTAAAAGGTGAGATGAATCCCTCCCTGGATTCACTGAACATCCAGCATCTGATCATCTGACTCTGACCGCTTGCCGACACGGTTTTGTCCAGTGGGTGGTAACTCCAGTATAGCGAGTGAACCAATTATGTACTACTAGCTGCGCCCAGCGGTTTTACCCGCTTTTCTATAGCCTATGTGTTATTCTAGGGTCTAAGCTATCTGTATACCAAATTTCAGCTTAATCGGTCCACCCGTTTAGGCGTGAAAGAGTAACAAACACATCCAGACATCCATTCTTACAAACTTTCACGTTTATAATATTAGTAAGAAGTAAGATGTAAAGTCAAGCAACCAATTTCTGTGTCAATAGTGTAAGTTGGTGCGGGGCCGGAATTTGAAAGGGTAGTCCGGATTTGCATCCACACCATATAACTCCTTGGCCTCCACCGCTTCTGAATTCAAATACTACCTTTAATTTTGGGACACTCTAATATTCTTTAGTGCTATGTCACTCGCGTCTTTTGTCTTGAGTCTTTTGGAGCGCAGTATCTGCTTTTATTACAAATATGTGACTAACATTTGATTTATGTTAAACTGACTTGAGTTGATTTGAAAGCTTGGAAATCGTAAGCATAGATGTGGGAATAGTAACAAAATAAATCATAAAACATAATTTTATTATAATTAGTTTTTTGATGGATGTTTTTTAGGTCAACAAGTTTACTTTGTAGTTAAAATGTGCCAAAAATTATGTAAAATATAGAATCATCTTCATAAAATATTTTTAATTGGATGTGTATTATAATATTAAGGTTGCTTTGCATTTTATTAGAAATGCCAAAATAATTGAACTATATTTTAAATAAATTTAATTTAGCTCTTTCCCTGGCATCACTCGCCCGCACTTAGTTTCTCTTTCAGCCAAAAACCTTACCCAAATAGATTTTTAGACTATTTACTTATATGTTATTTCAAACCCAAAAAGAAAATAGTTTTTCAAAACACACAATAGTTGAAAAATATTTCCACCCAAAGCAGCACAGAATTCCAAAACTATCTCCAAAAAGCTTATTTTAAAGCTGGTGATTCAGCTCAAAATTCACCACAAAGCAATTCATGGAATTTTCCTTTCTCTGTGCACATTCTAGAGGTAGTTTTACATCAATCTTGTTGACCACGAGTGACCTTGTCAGTTCTCTGCCTTGTGACAGGCGCGGCGTGAGTTAGATATCATTCTGTTCTCTTGACGGCCAAGAAAAGAGAAATATGAGAAGTAGTTTCATTAATTTAAATGAAGCATCCGTAGTAGGCCTACGTGTAAGAAATCAAATCAAAATGTGTTAATATTCATTTAACTAGCTACAAGTAGAGCATTTTTGCAAGTGTAATTTACAAAATATTTTTTTTTATAGAAGACTCAATGGAAAAATTTTTGGAAAGACGAACATTCACGCGTCTGCTCATAAACTTTATTGTTAGTTTTTTAAATGCGGATAAAATACTGAGTTAGGGTTAGTCTATATTGATAGAATACCCCTGATGTTGAAGATATCTAATGAAAAGGCTGCTGACGTCCATCCATTGTGGGTTTTTGTTTGGGAAAATTTCGATG
This sequence comes from Hemithea aestivaria, assembly GCA_947507615.1. Taxonomy (NCBI): domain Eukaryota; kingdom Metazoa; phylum Arthropoda; class Insecta; order Lepidoptera; family Geometridae; genus Hemithea; species Hemithea aestivaria. Next base: position 12,413,787 of record OX382344.1, read on the forward strand.
CCTAAAATTACAAGCGAGATGGCTTACTATAGATGCTTCATTCCTTTTCTAAGCAAGCTCATGTCAGTGCAGTAGTTTTCTGCCGTGACGTTTTTATCTAGCTTCGTGGGTTTGGCTTGAGGTGTGTCGTGATTAGTTCTGGGTTCTTTCTCTTTACTTTTTAAATTCGTTTTAGTGTGCGTAAAGACGTTTCTTTATCTTTGCCTGTTTATTTTGGATTAAATTGGAAGCACAATTGTATAAGTAGTTCTAGGAATAGTTTTTCTGGTTTGGATTTGTGTTATTTTTCTAAGGCCAACTGAGTAGCCCGCTGACTTTACACACGCTAACTATTTTAAAGAACCATGAAATAACAAAATATAGTTTGCTTCCACGTGAACGCTATACAAGTATGTTACCCTAACCACCATAACACCTGGATGCTAAGGCTCTGCCGATTCCCAGTCCTCCGTCACAAATACGATGCGGGAGTGCCGCCGGGTTGTTTTAGTGGGTATACCCGTGCAGTCGCTCTGCACGGGGAGTCCCACATAACCCTCCCATACCCCCGTATGGAGGGTATGCGTAATGCATTTTTTCCCGGCGAAAACAAAAAAAAAAAAAAAACCACCATAACACAAGCATTAAGTTGCTTAGTTTGGGCGTTTGCGCTGTGTGAAATGTTCTGAAATATTTATTTATTTATACAATTTCGGCGTAAAATTTTAGTAGCGAAGTAAGAAGGTTAACCTTTTTTACCCCACTGGTGTTGTATACATCTACAAGTGATGGTAACCGCTCACCATTTTGCGGGCCATCGTCTTGTGTGTCGGAGAGTCGGAGGCTAACATTGAAAAAATATATGAGACGCTTTACTCGCAGTCTCCATGAATATTGTTTCTTTTCTCAAAATCATATTATGACAATTACACTGAGACAGAAAACATTGAAAACGTGTTTAATATTTTGAATTCTTTATACGACACAAAAATACCTCTCGTAATATTCCCTTACACCTTTGAGCAGCCTTTCTAAAGTCAGACGTTATGTATGATTCATGGATACATCCTAAAGCACTCAGTTCCATTTACAATACCAAGATTTAGACGATTTTAGACCTTATTCACTTAGACGGGGCCAAAAGCTTCGGGCTAAAATGCACTTCAGATTGGTACTATTTCTGGCCCCGTCTATCGATGTATTTTGTATTGGAAAATGATTTTGAAAACATAAATTAATTTATGAATTTGCTAAAGAATTGATTACCTATTAAAAGTATGATTCCTTATAGCAAGGTTGAATTGATGAAGCATAAAAAATTGGTGCATAGAGCCAAGAATTGCAAGCAAACTGTTTGTCATCAAATTTAGGATTTTTTTGTTACACGCGAAGGTACCTATGTCCACTACGAGTTAGGAGAAAGGTTAATATAAAGATTTATATAAAAGAGCTAAATACAAAACACCGAAAATCAGAGATCTTGACTTAAAGGTGAGCTATTAATTTGTAGGAATCAAGACGTGGCAAATATTTACTAAATACTCTCACGTGTACCTATGTAATTAGCTTAAGTACATATTATTATAATTCCTTATATGATAAAACGCATAACAACACCCAATATAACCGATATCTATTCTATTACTTTATTATTTCATTAAAAGCTCATCCAGAAATAATAGCGCTATCAACGACAAACAAAGAAATATACGCTGCATAAGTCCATAATAGATTTGCTCATTCTCTGATGGTCCATTAGAAGAATTGCCCGGCAGTCGTCAGCTCCGTTTCTGGACGATAAAATGGAATGAAATCGGTCAAGTTCGTGTCAGAGTTTGCGTTATTGGAGATCCTTAACTGCTAATAATGAAATCGGATGATTTTAATGGAAAGATTAAATTTTATCTCTTTTTGAACCAATTGTTTAGCGAAGAGTACATATACTCGTACATTATATAAAACAAATGCATAATAAAACTTTTACGTACTGTCCTATACTTTTTTTTTCGTCTTTGATATTAAATTAAATTTTGTTGGCAGCTATTTGGATAGAATACAAAAATAGAATAGTAATAAACAATTATTAATGCCACCAAAAACATAACTTGTAAAAAATACCAAGTCTCGCAACTGCAGTTTTTCTACCGTAAAAAAATTGTGAGATCCATGTACTACCAAGTCGGTTAAATCTTTTGTGTTTTAAATCAATAGATCGACTTGGCCATCGCATGAAAACACAACAATGTATCTTTAAAGTAATATACCGACATAATAATGCGATTGCCAAGTCAATCTATTAATTTAAAACACATTAGATTTAACCGACTTGGTAGTACATGGATCTCACAATTTTTTTACGGTAGAAAAACTGCAGTTGCGAGACTTGGTATTTTTTACAAGTTATGTTTTTGGTGGCATCTCACTACTTTTTGTTTTTTTTTTATTCGTTATAGGTTAGCCTTTGCCCACGATATCGCCTGATCTTAAGTGACGACGCCCGTAGATGGGAGCAGACTAAACCTAGAAGGCGGGATAATCCCTCCCTGGCTTTATACATTATTACGGCATATATATTATGGCATTATTATTGAGATTTTATGCAATTTTTACCGTTGACTGCAAATGTAACTTTGTAATCCTATACATTTATACTTATATAGGATTACAAAGTTATTTATGCAGTTTATGTATCTCGAAAACTAGACCGAAATTGCATGTTTTTTTAGTTTTCCTATGGTTTATACAATAAACTCTAAGTATCTACCAAGTTTGAACCTTCTATGTTTGCTAGAAGTGCCTTAGACTTTTGATGATCGGTCAGTGAGTGAGTGAGTGAGTGAGTGAGTGACAAAATTACAAAACTTTGAATAGTTATAATTTTTAAACGACTAGTTCAAATTGAATGAAATTTGGAATAAATCGTGTTTATACAATGCATACTCGATTGTTAAAAATTGAAGCTTCTAGTTTTTTCCACAACGAAGTTATAGGGGGTCGAAAATGGTCTGAACTGCTTCCAGAAAAGGATGGTACGGCCGTGCCGCTTTTTTTGCTCGACTTGGCGATACGACAGATAACTGATTTGAAATTAATAACTGAAATGCACGTTTAAAAAAAACACAACTGATTTCGATAAAATTTATTATCTGGGAAGTACGAGTTTTTGAAAGCTAAAATCAGTTTAGGCTTTTTTAAATAATAAAAAATAATTTTAATATAAAAATTACTTTCATTCACGCAACATCAATGCACAGATTTAGTTGCTTTAATAAATTAAGGCTTGCTCGTTTTCACTTAATAATTGTATTTGCTTTAAATAAAAAAAATTATAAAGGTGTTTTAGTCTGTAAAAAATTGTATACTCCTGTTAGTTTTCATAAAATGTAACCAAAAATTTTATGTTAAATATTTTGTGTTCTTGTTGTTAAATAAAGATATTTAAAAATAAAAAAAACAATGCTCAGATTGTCAAACTGTCCCCTTAAGACAAATTCACGGAACCACCGCCTCACAAAATGAAGAAATTAACTCGAAATCGGTGAAACAGCCGGCGATCACTTAATCGTGCGCCTCGGAACCGGTATTTTTTCTGAGGTCAGCGCTGTTTGTAATGCCGACACTGATTGTCTTGAGTTAGACCTTTATTTTGAGATACGGATAACATTAATACTCTGATTTTAACGCATGTTACATGCGTAGAGAGACTTTTGTATGTATAGTAATGTCGAAGAAAATTTTTCAAACATACAGATGAGACATAGAAATATTTGCAATACATTAAGTAGTTTATGCGCTCTGTTACTTCTATGAACTCAATTTGTTCATTTTTTCTTCCACATTCTAAATAAAGTTTAAAGAAATCTCAAAATTCAGAGTCTGTTTACACTTGAACAAAGTAAGTCGATTTCCAATGTACAATAAACGACCATTAGGTACTGATTTAAATGGGATATCAAAATAGCCCGCATATTAGGAATGATTATGAAAACAAACCAAGTCAGTCTATTTCCCATTGGTTTTCTTTTTCACTTTATCTATTTTGAATTTTCCTACTAATACTACTACGGAAAATTATGGCTGATTATGTAACGTGGGGTTGCGTGAATTTGTAACTTCTTTAAGCTTAATAATTAAGTAGCTAAATCAATTGATCTGAAATGTTTGTAGCAAATAGACCAAAGAATAACACATAGGCTACTTGATAGCTTGTAGACTTCTTGTTTGCTTGTGGCTAGTTGTTTTTGTACATTTTCTTTTGTTTCAATAAAGGGTCTTTTAGCTGTTAAAACAGCTGGGAACATCTAGTTGCAATATAAATCACTTGATAGCAGAATCCTATGTGGGAAAACATCAGGAACCGAAGTGCACAGCAAAATATTCCGAGGAAGGCTGGCGGCGGTCTCTCAGCGGTATATTAGGTCGCGCCACCCGGTTGGTCTCTGGATCACGAACGCGTTTTGGTGGATGCCACAAGTGTTGGAAGTTTGGAGATAATATTTAAAAAAAAGTTTTTTTCAGAAGTAAGAAGACGAGTCGCTTTCCTGGTGGTAACAGATAACTCTGCCCATAATGTACGAACTCACCCAGGATGTAAAATAATGTAATTTATATGTAAAATTCTACTACTTTCTACTGCTTCTTACTCAAGAGTCTAAGATGTTAGGAATCTTCAGCCTAGTAATTTCACTAGCTACATTGTCTTCCTCCCGAAGTAATGTTGACACATCACTGCTCAGGCGGTAGAATAATTGTCACTGTTACGGTACCCACCTAGTAGACCACCTGCTGCAAGGAAAGTCTACCCGTGGTAACAGAAAAACAAAGTTGCATCACGGTATACAATAGAAAAATCTCTGTTCTGTAAACTCGCTCCTCCCTCATCCCTTGCCCACCGTCCTGTCCAAGATAAATTATTATTTTTATAGTACCTACTCTCGGATAGATTGTCCGTGATTCGAGGCTTTTAGTATTTCGACGGTCCGCTGAGTTCATTAGAGGAGCCAGATTCGTCTTCATCTGCGCTTATGTTTCCTGGGACATCAGCTTTATTCCCATAGTCTTAGCATCTTAGATCCCTTGTTACCCTGAAATATTACGAAATGTTGGGCTTGGGTAAATGACATTGTCTTCAATAAGGCTTGACAAGAAGAATATAAGTAGTAGAGTTACCTAAAACTAAAATGAAGCACCTATAGCAAGCCCATTACTTGCACCTGCATACGACATTCACGCACGCAAACTCAAGTTTATACACGATATTATTGTAATAGCATAAACAAGCTATATATGTGTTTGTGAGCTATCAGGTTAATAGTTGCCCTCATAATTCGAGTCATGTTTTTGCCCTCAAATTAATCTTTTTCAGAAATATGTATGTCTCAGTTGGAAAAAATGGTGTCGTCAAGACACCATTTTTTCCAACTGAGGTTGAGTAGAGTCGAGGACCCCAGTAAAAATACGGGGGTCAGTTTATGTAAAAGCTAGTAAGTAGGCTTAGTAAAAGTGCTTCATTTCTTTCTTCAGTAAGCTCAGTCTCGTAATTTTTCTACGGAGGCTTGTCATAAGATAAATGATAATATATAAAAAGAGCAAGAGATCTTCAGTCTGATAGATTTTTCCAGAAGGATGGTTGTCCTGATTAGAATCGAGGGTTTTGCTTTTAGATTATCAGTGTACTAGGCCTGCTTCATATTGATAACCTATTTCTATTTATGAATATTGGTAATACTTGCAAGTGGACGATGACATTGGGATAGATCAATCCGTTTTTTAACCTCTTTTTTCCTAAACCGATTGCCCTTTTGGTCTTTTAGGCAGCGCTAAGCATCGATGGAATAGAATAGAATCTCATTATTGAGACCAATAGAAAAATTACATAAAACTTATTACTAACTACCCGATCGAACGAACTAACGGTCTTTGCTTTAAAATGTGTGCCTTTTGCAAAGAGTTCGAAGATGATAATAATGTTTATTCATAATAATTATTACGATGAACCTAGTCTTTTTTTTATTTTAACTAATGGTCGAGACAAGCTCAACATTTGCCTGATGTTACGTTACATGACACAACAACGTCTTCGTGTAACATAAGTCCATTGAAATCGCAGTAGGCTAAGGTTATTAATTAGTAATATGTATATTTTAATATGTACGTATATATTTCATAAAAAAAACATTGAAATTGGATAATAGAACCACACAAAAATATTTTAACACACATTCAATTGCCTTAACATTTCTCACCATAAATTATCAATTCCAAAACAACTTCCTCGATCGATCATCCCTATCGGTCCACGTGTGTAATCCATTACACATTTCCACTTAATAAAGTAACGTCTATCCAGTTTAACAATGCACCTGTCCACTGAACAAAATGTTCCGGCTATCATTGCAACTGTGTGTAATTTAAAAATGGACGATGGTCCCTAACGTTGTATTTACAAAATGATAAGCTCTCGTTCTGGCTACTATGTGGTGACACTGTTCTTGATAAAGAACATGATCGAACGTGTCCTGGATTTTTTGAGGAAAATGGACTTTATGCCTTAGAGAGAAGGTCGAAGTTTAAATAATTTGATGAATGCTTGAGTCAAGCAAATTTTTCACACGTTGAAAAAGTATGGACCATAATATCAGGTGACATAGCGGTGCAGTGAAAAATAGAATAGAATTTAGCCTTTAGCTTAGAAGATGGCGTGAAACTACTGTGATTTTACTGAACATCGTGACATTGTATTATTTTGAATTTTGAATAGTAAAATGTATATTTTTAGAATTTGATAATACTGCGGACTGATTTAAAAGCCAATTGCCTGATTAAATAACGAAACCTTCTCGATCCACTTAGTCTTCGCAGAGATATTGGATCTCTGTGTGTGTTCTACAGACTTTACTATGGGGAATGCTCTGAAGAGCTCTTTGACCTTTTTCCGGCATCACAGTTTTTTCACCGGACTTCCCGTCACAGGGAAAAGGCCCACCCTCACATTTTACAGGCTTGGAGCTCACATACATCCCGGTTCTCTCGCTCGTTTTTGCCACGCACCTGTAAAATGTGGAACGACCTTCCTTCTTGGGTATTCCCTCAATCTTTCGATCTACCAAAATTCAAAAGGGGTATTTATAAAGTCTTCCAGGGCCGGCAACGCTCCATTAACGCCTCTGGTGTTGAAGGGGTCCATAGGCGTCGGTAACCACTCAACATCAGGTGGGCCGACTGTTTGTTTGCCGCTCTTAATATAAAAAAAAAAAAAAAAAAAAAAAGAAAGCGAAAAATAAATAAGAATCAGACGAATATAAGACCTTGCTGGAAAGTAGACAGTAGACCGAAATAACTCTTTAATTATTAATGTTTCGGTCTAGGTTGAACAAGAAATAAAATGTATGAACAACATGTATGAAAAACATCGTGCTTGAACATAGTCTTACTGACATTATGACACGGAAGCATAATTAAAAAATTGTTTTCAACTGTAGAAGAATTTTGTTCCACATTAGATCAGATTATTAGCATAGATTGGTATAAATTTAGATTGACACTGGTGGTGCAGTTGGCCCGTATGCAACCTAGTGATTGAATATGAGGCAATGTCTTAATTACAAAATACTTTGTCATAGCGTTGCAGCATCTCTAATTAAATTTCTACCCATTCTTTTATAATAGGGGTATAATGCGCGTTGACGTCATGGGAGCTCTCATGGCGCTGCGAGCGGCGCGCCCTCCAGCCGACCGAGTTCTTAGGTTTCGAGCGTTTACTGCTCATGAAGTTTACGTCCTTCTTACGTCGCGGATTCCGCCTAAGCCATCGAAAGACGTATACGGAATCAGCATGAAGGTACTGAGACAGGCTGCCGGCCCACTGGCACCTGTCTTGGCTCACCTATATAATCAATGTATCAGAAAAGGGTCCTATCCTGATCCGCTAAAAGTGGCGAAAGTCTCACCAATTTTTAAAAATAAAGGGAAAAAATCAGATATTGATTCGTACCGTCCGGTTTCCATAATTCCTACCATAGCTAAGGTACTGGAGAATGGTATTAGCACTCGTCTCAGTAAATTCCTCGCTGAAACGGAAGCTCTCTCCGATAGGCAGCACGCGTACCGCGAAGGGAGATCGACTACGTCCCTAACCCGCGATCTGATCCGTCGCATAGTCGCCGCGCGCGAATCGAAACAGCAAGTGGGTATAATATGCTGCGACTTGTCGAAGGCCTTCGACGTCGCGGACCATACTATACTTGCTGAGAAGCTCAAACACTATGGGATTGAGGGCGCTCCGTTCTCGTTACTTAAGGGCCTGTTGATAAACAGGGCTCAGGTAGTGGTGGGAAATGGAGGAAAGGCGGTCTCTGATTCGCAGAGCTCTATAATGGGTGTGGCGCAAGGATCTTCAGTATCCAATATTATGTTCTCTCTACTTCTAAACGACCTGCCTGAAGCAGTGACGACAGCTGAACTGCTTATGTATGCAGACGACGTGGCCGCAGTTGTAACAGGCGAGTCCATAGATCTTTTAGAGCAGAGAATGAACGAAACTGCGACACAGCTCTCGGAGTGGTTCCGACTAAACGGTCTGGCCTTAAATTTAAAAAAGACGCACTTCCTCCATTTCTGTCTATCTGGTCGAAGAACGAGGCCTCTGTCTGTGGCGATTAATGGGGAAGTTATCGACCAAACAGCCACAACAACGTTCCTCGGTTTCGAGGTGGACTCATGTTTGAAGTGGGAAAGTCATATAGACAGATTGTGTGCAAAAATAGGTAGGGCTTGTTTTGCACTGAAGAGGGTAGCGAAGGTGGTGTCCGCTGAGGTAGCGCGCACCTGCTACTTCGCTACAGTTCACTCTCTGCTGCAGTACGGCGCCGAGCTATGGGGACGCGCTGCACAGTGGGAGCGCGTCTTCCGGATGCAAAAACGGGCCGTGCGAGCTATAGTGGGAGTGCCGCAGGACGTCTCCGCGCGTCCCTATTTCAAGAGTCTCGGCATACTAACTGTGCCGTCTCTAGTAGTCATGCAGGTTGCAGTGTATGTAAGAATCAATATTGATTCTTACGTACAGCATGACGGCTCGCACAGAAGAGCCGGAAAACTGGCAAGCCTCAGCAGAACGCTGGAAAAGAGTTCCAGGCTCACGCACATTATGGGTCCAGCGGTGTACAATAAGTTACCGAGTGACGTCACTGCTGCCGGTACTATGACATGTTTTAAGACGCGCCTACGACGCTGGCTTATTGAGCAAGCTATTTATAATTATGACGAATTTTTAAGTCCAAAATGAACTTGTAAGTTTTACTACATTATTATTATGTACAATTTGATTATTTTTATAACTTATTATTATTTACAATTATAATGAATCTATTATTATACTATCGATTTTTGTATATTGAATTATTATTCTAATTTGATGTTGATATAACCGAATAATGTAATTTTTTTATTGTAATATTTTATAATCCATTATTATGGAACTAAAACGTGCGACGTGTATCTGAATGATATCAATAAATGATTTGTATTTGTATTTGTATTTGTAATATGTATAAGATGGTATACGAACTTTGAATTCGGGTTTGAATCTCGTCGCATTCGTGTTTAGTTGTTTTTTTTATGCGAAGAAGTAAGAAGACGATCAAGACGCTCTCCATTAGGAGGTCCTAACATTAGTTAGGATATAACGCTGCCCATATATAATATTAGTAATCAGTACAGTGCCACCTAGAATTTCACAATGATGCGATTTTTTGTTGTTGGTGTAATTTTGTTTGAAATTAATTTTTTATTTATAGGTAGAGGTGCGTTTTATATTTTAATGTTTTTGTTCTTAATTCATATCACGTTTAAAATGTGTAATAAAGTAGTTTAACTTAGACCCAAAACAACACAGGATACATTTATGGGTAAAATTGCTAGATATATCTAATATTTTATAAGTAAAAATACCAATAACAATGTCAAGCTTTACCACAATGTTGTACCAATATTCATACCGAGCCTACTTCCACCGTTGACATCATAGTTGAACAGCTGATAAGGAATGAGGGCGGCTTATCACAAGATAACGCCGGATAAAGGTAGGTCGTGAAGGAAAAATAACTTGAACGGAATGTGCTTACATTGCTTCTTAGTCATGTTGACAAGAACTTAGATTTTTACCTTTTGCAACTTAAGAAACATCGTTCTCATTGTTCCTTTCTAATCTTTTGTGATTAATCGTTGATCGCATAATATGCACTTTCCATCAGGTGAGATATATAGGTCTTTTTTACAAGCTTTTATTGACTTTCACCTGTCCTTTGTCTTTGTCTGAAATTAAACCTTGTTAAGTTTTAATTTACAAGGTTTGGTTCCCACTTCCCGGTATACGATTGAGCTGAAATTTTGCATGAATCTCGAGTTGATCTGATGATGGAGCTGGAAGGTGGCCATAGGAACTCCGTAAAAGACGCAACTCAATCGAGTTTGAGCTCATTTGATTCGTCTTGCCATGGGTGGATACGTGCTGAGTAGATTACATTTATTTACTATTTAATAGACACAAAGCCTATGATGTTTAACCGTGCCCTGCGGTTTTACCCACTTGAACGTATCTTATGTTATTCCGGAGTCTAAGCTTATTAAATACAATATTATAGACCAAATTGTAGCGCAATCGGTTCAGTCGTTTATTTGGAAAGACACACATACTGCATACTTTTGTATTTATAATAATCAGTAGAAGCGCATCCTAAGGTTCTGTTTCTTAAGAAAATAAACATTTAAAGTATAAAAAGACTTGATTAACTTAGTTTAAATAGCTACTAGTAATACTAAAATGTCACTTAAGAATTAAACGTCTAACTTGCAATCGTGGTGGAGTTAAATAGTTCACAGGATGTTTTATAATCCGTAATAATATTATTTTATTTTATGATTTTGTTGGAATAAAATTACATAATATATTACTGATTGAGCATTATTATAAGTATAAATTATAAGCTTTAAAATATCGAACAGTAAATTGTGATTAAGATTTGATTAGTTTACGCTCGTTCACATAAGGCAAATATTTCATGCTTTTAGGTCTCCGATTATAATTAATTGACCGTTATCATCCTCAGCCCATAATATAATATTGTTTAGTTTTAGGTGGCACGTGCAATTACTTCTGCTGTTAAAAAATACATACATTTTTCATATTTTTAGAGCTACTAACGAAAATATCTTCCGAGGAGTTCAAAAACTAACGCTGAAAACGCAAATGTGACTTCAGTACATTAGGTTATTAAATAAGTAATACATTTCCACTATTACTATTAACTACTAATTTTTCTCTCATGTTTAAGAGTTTTATTTTTTTTTCTATTGTAAGTGTTGTGTTCAATAAAGCGTTTTTTTTTTTCTATTCTATTCTAATACTACAACATTATAATGTAATAATATAATTATTATAACAGACAGTCCGTAAATCTAATTTCCAAGCACATTATTCAGACCAAATTATATTGTTAGGTTTAATAACAACCTGTATTCTAGACGACTAGATTCTGAATGGGAGTAATTAAGAGCTGCCTCGGTATATCTTCGTCGGATTGCACGAATCTTGAAATACTCGTTCTGGCGATAATTATAGTTAAAGCTGAGTGGAGTACCTTGTCTAGAGTTGGGGTGTGTGAGAAAATGTCTTAGAATAAGTAAGATTTATTTTAAACATAATTCAAAAAAATAAGGTTCAATTCAATTTGATGTAGAAATATTGGAAGCGTGAGATTATTTACATAACATATGTAGATCCAATAGTCAGTTCTTGACTTTCTAAAAAATGTAACAATTTCTGGAGTGTTTATTTATTAATATTGTGCATATGTTAATTTGTTCTTCTAAGCTACTTATCACATTTAAACCATTGTTAATCAGCATACTCGACAATATAGCTGACTCAGGGCAAATTTCATCAAAATCTGTTCAGTTTTTTCTTAAGATATTATAAGTAAAAACGTGTGTATCGCCCTCGCTTTTTGTAGGTTTGCTTGAAGTAGATTTTTTTTTTTAAAATTAATTTTCATTGGTTGATCATACACCTAATTCATATAAATTTATGTCAAAGATTGCCTTTAAATATCATCTTGGCAACCTTAAATAAAACTAACCCTTTAAACTCACAATTCTCACTATTGCAATAAAAATTCTAAAACAAAAACGCTACCACTAAACGCGTCGACATCTATAAAGTCCCACGCGTTAGTTAATTAAGATCAGCTGAGACGTGCCGAGTTCTTATAACCATTTCCAAAGAATGTTTGTTGTCACGCGAGTGTAATATAAAGTAATATAAAGTGTCTTAACTCGCTCGTTTATGTGGTGGCTTTGCAAAGGAAAAGTTAAATGTACGTAATTTTTTGTACTTTTTTGCAAGGGTAAGGAAGAATGGATTATTATTGAGAAAATTTAATGATTAAAGGAATTGTCGTTGTCATAAAATTAATTCAAGAATTAGTTATCCACACATGATAAACTTAAAACTATATAGAGGTAAACAATTGGCGGTCTTATTGCCTGGTTGGAAGGAAAAGTTAAGATATGTACGTACGTATTTTTTTAGCAAGGGTATAGAAGAACAGATCGCTTTGCTTTAGATCGCGATATCTTTAGACAGTCAATACTAATAATAATAAAAAAACTACCTGTTTAATAAAATAAAAAGACATCTATCAACAATCATAATCCGAAGTTGAGGCTACACAACAACAATTATAATTAATTAAGTTGATGATGATTAAAATTATAATAATTGAAATAAAAAATAACCAGATACACTACTTAAACCTGTGATTATTTCGACCACATTGTCCGACTAACAAATTGCACAAATTAAATTTAAATATGTGCAATTTAAATAACTGAAATGTGCTATTCCATTAACTCTTTCGGCATGTCTGCCAAATTGAAACAAATCAAATAATTTTAATGCTTTATTCACACTGCAGTTACTTTTGTGAATAACATTAAAAAAAATTATTGAATAATGAAGAAATAAATAGTAATTTGAAACCCAAATAGATCTACTCCAACAGAACAGATTACCCTACTTACACTGTCAGAGTCAAATCACAATAATAAAAAAGGCAATATACATTATTATATAGTCTATAATAATATTATTATGTTGCAGTTAGAGATCACCATGATACTGCAACGTAACGTCTGCTAGGTTAAATAGATTTGTTTTTGCTCTCAAGAAATTGAGACAATGTACATCGCAAGAAACAGTTAAGATGGTTTATCATGCCTATGTTTGCTCTATAATACGTTATGGAATTACTGTATGGGGTAATTCTTCGGGGACTGCGCGAGTTTTTATTGCGCAGAAGAAATGCATACGTGCTATGTATGGAATGAAATGGTCAGATTCATGCAAGCCCGTGTATAAATCACAAGGACTCATGACGGTGCCTGGCATTTATATTTACGAAATGGCTAGGTTCATAAAAGGTAATCCAGATCTATTTGATCTACATGAGAATATAGGCAAAAGGAAAGCTACTCATATCCATCTAAAGATGCCTAAACCTACTTTGCAGTTATGTCGTAAAAGTTGCTTGTATATGGCGCCTCTTATATTCAATTCTCTCCCTAAACACTTATTAGAATTGCCGTACAATAAGTTTTGTATTGAACTAAAAAAATGGCTTTTAACACAAACTTTTTATAGCATAGAAGAATTCTTAAAACAGTCTTCATGTCGCTTCTATGTTTATGGGGCATTGTAATTAACATAATATTAGATATTATAATATTTTGATCTTTCTATTATGTAATATTATTTCATTGTATTTGACATTGCATGCCTAACTAGGCTGATATTGGAAGAATTTATGTATAAAATTATATTAAGAACTCGATGTACCCTTTATCTCGCAATAAATGATTTGATTTGATTTCTAAACTGACGACTATCTTATAGGCAACAGCCGTTAGAAAAAACAACAACCCACAGTTTTACGTGTCTTTTGCAACCCGGTAGCGTTCAGGAGAAAATTTAGGTTTCGGTGGAAATACCCAATAAAAACATGGATGTTCCTAAGGGACGCCATATGTAGTACCGGGGCTGCGAGTACGCTGAAACACTTAGATTTTTTTTAACCCAGGAAAAATGCGTTACGCATAATCACCCATAAAAAAATGGGGGGGTGTTATTGCGGGATGCCATAAAGCCGAGGCAGCGGGTACGCCAAAGCACTCATCCGCGGCCAAGCACTTTGACCCTGGATTAACATAACTATAGGCAGATATTAATTATTTTCAGCAAGTTAAACTAAATACAGCTAGTCATTATTATAATAATATACTGTTGCTAGTTATAATAAAAGTGCGCGACAAATACCTGCTATGTGGATACCGCTTAACAATCTCAGTTGGGTTTTTGATTAACAATTGGCAATTACCAATTATTTATGGCGGTACGAGAATAATTTGGTTCGTATATCATTATTTTAATGAAAACATAATTATTCGCGGTTTCATTTGTTGAAAGTTTACACGTAACTAGGTACCAAACACGTTCATTTGAATTTCAACTCTCAAACTCAAAATTCATTCATTCAAATAGGCTATACTCATTCAAATAGGCAAAAAAAAAAACTTGCTATGGAGCACTTTTGCAAGTTTTTTTTTTTTTGCAAATAAGAAAACAAGGAAAATTTCATGAATGTTGACGATAATTATTTTTTAAGTATATTTTATAAATAAGTATATTAAGCTTAATAACTCTTTTCTGAATCACAAAAATTTGTACTAAATCTTAAAATCAAAAACAGCTTAAGTTATAAAAATAAAGACAATTAGCGGTCTAATCGCTGATAGCGATATATTTATAGCGATATTGATAGCGATTTTTTTTAGTAGGTACTAAAGTTTTTTTGTTAAATTAGGCAATAAATTGTTTTTTTTTTAAAGATCTCTTATTTCAAAATCGTTTAAGGTTTGATATTTTCTGTAACTTTCTTTTTATGCCCAATTTTTTAACACAACCAATCCAACCATTTAATTTAAATCAATTAAAATATTTGTTATAATTTTATGAATTCCACAAATTTCTTTTTGGGAATGTAAAGAACGAACGAAATAAATTAGTGAGCGTGACAGTTTCTGTTATTTTTTAATTCTCCATTCGTAGGCTCTAATTAAAAAATTAGTTAAAAGCAATTAAAATTCTGTCAGTTCAAAATATTCCTTACTTGAAATGGAATTTTCAGCAAAAATTTAAAATAGCGAATAAATGATTAAAATTTAGGGTTAGGTTTTTATTTATAGAAAAGTGTTTTACGAATTGTTGTTATATTAGAGTAAAGTAAGTTTTAATACGTTAAATTCTGACTTAAGGGGTACATACATACTGTTACCTTTGGTGGTAATGTTGAATGTAGAAGTATAATAATTAATCTTGATTTAGTTTTCTTTTTCCAATTTTGCAGTGCGCGCGCGCCAGAACTCACAAGATCGAACCAATATGAATGAAAATATGGCGCTTTTTTCTTCTGTCATTTGACGTTGACATTTTGTTTTTTTTTAAAAAGAGGCGTCAACACATACGTCACAATATCTATCTTCATAATATTTGCCAAATTTAAGCTCAATACGTTGAGTAATTTGGGCACACAGATAAGTTTTAAGGATTTTGTCACGCGGACAAAGCCTTATATTATGGCTAGTCATCAAATCAGCGATAAGGCCGCCGCTTGTACATTTATATCTTTGACAATAATGTTCTACTTGTAATATATTTCTTTTTGTGTGGTGTACAATAAAGCATTATCTATATCAATCTATCAATCACATCACACTAATTTTATAAAGGCGAAAGTTTGTGAGTGTGTATGTTTGTATGTTTTTTACTTCTTCACGCCTAAACGGGTGAACCGATTAAGCCGAAATTTGGTATAGGGATAGCTTAAGCCGTGTCTCCAGCTCATTTTTTGGTCTACACACTCAACAAAAACACGTCAACACACAGCAAAATTCCCCTACACAAAAAAAATAATGTCTATGCTTTCAGGTTCAACAAATGTTTTTGCTTTCCATCGGCTATGGAAAGCAAAAACATTTGTTGAAGGTTACCGCCGGGCTCAGCTAGTAAATAAATAAATGAATAAACAAAGCAAAAACATTTGTTAAACCTGAAAGCATAGACATTATTTTTTTTTTGTACCCGGCTTTAGACTCTTGTTTAACATTGAAATAGTACCTACAGCGGGTAAAACCGCTGGGCGCACTTATAAAAAGCTTTCGTTAACAAAGTTCAATAGTGTTCAATAGCACGTGAGCTCCTGATGAAGGACTTCGCAATAGTCCCAAACCCAGGGTCGAGTCTAGCTTCGACTTTTATATCCGTGAGTTTAGTCGGTATATTTACATAGTTAGTAAAGTTCAATAGTGTTAAAAGACATGACTTTTATCTAAACAAATGTTGTAATTTCAACGTTCATCCACTTCGGACACCAGACGATACTTTCAAATAACAAGAAACTATTACAAGAATTGTGAAAAAACGAGGGTCCAAGGTACGCCATACATTATCCCCAAAGAAATTCCCCCGAAGAGTAAAACGGATCGAAAAGTGATAGTAAACTCTGATAAAACTGTCAATGGGTGCCCTCGCGTGCTCAATCAAACTGAAAGACCTTTGAATGCGAAATATAGCCTTTCTTGTTTCTTCTAGTCCGATGGGGTAGGCGTTTATATTGTAAAACCTTTTTTTTTTACCCAGGAAAAAATGCGTTACGCATCATCACCCCACGCTTGAGGGTGCGGACGGTATGTGGGACTCCCCCGCCGAAGATGGGCGCGGCGGGGATACCCACTAAAAACCTGGGGGTGTTCCTGCGGGACGCCATAATCCCGGGGCAACGGGTACGCCGAAGCACTCATCCACGGCCCCAAAGGATTTTTTTATTTACTTTGCTCTAGTGATAACTCAAGTTCTACTTGATGTAAAAAATACGCATTCACACGTTGATATAATTTGAACTCAGATATTTTTATGTTTGTAACTGACTCACTTACTAATTGTATTCATTGGTTACTAGCTGCGCCGAGCAGTTTAACCCGCTGTACTGTGGCCTGTCTGTTATTTAGGAGTCTAAGCTATCTCTATACCACCAAATTTCAGCTCAATTGTGATTTATCTTTAAATATCTATTTTTATGAAAGTAGTTACATTTGTTTCTATATCTTCCTATATGTTGTACCGTATCTTCTGACATGTAAACGTCTATTATGTTAAAAGCTTTCGCAGTACTTCCTTATTGCGTCAGTCTACATACCATCTCACTCCGTTTCTTTCTTTGAGGGTAATAAAGTGAGAGGCGGCATTTACTGTAAACCTTTAAATGAACACGATGGATGAACAAATTTGGGTAAAAGGAAATGCAATAAAGCTAGTGTATTCTAAGTGAATGTCTGAAAAAAAATTGATGTCTAAGAAAATTAATAATTATACCAATTGCAGTTTGATTGCCCAATAATCTAGAATATAAACTTTTTACAGATTTGAGATAAAGTTAAGCCCCTATTTAATTTCTTATAGAATCATAAATTTCTATTAAGTAATTAACTAGTTTACTGAAATGACAGAATCTTAGCATCTTTTGACTTTAAAGTAATACGTGTTGGTGCAGTCCATCAAGAATTTTACATGGTTATGATTATGATTATGAGCATTATAATTTCTTACCACAAGGATAGCTCTAGCTCGTCTTCTTACTTCTTCGAAAAAAAAATTGAAACAATAAGTATTGGTAAACCATGTAATCTAGCAAAGCAAAAGCTTTCTTTTGAAGAAAATGTCTACAAATATATTTCGATAGCATGTAAATAGGTTTGCCGCCTCTATAGTTACATGCTCAAAGGTTCTTTGGGATTTGTATGTATTTTTTCTTTGTTTCCGCCTACATCAGCCTTTTGCAAGATTTTATCAAACTGATGGTTCAGAGAAAATTAGGTTAAAACTAGAGGGAGTGTTTCTTAGTAAGTAATGTAGGTCAGCATTGAAAAACAAATGGATTGAAAACAAAAACACTAAACAAAATTATTCTATTCCAAGTAAACTTACTTATATTAGAGGTATAATAAGTATCTTGTAACTAGTTTAAACAATAATAATACAATACAATACTCCTTATTGCCACCAAAAAACAACCAAACCAAAAAAACTATATATAAGTCTACAATGGGCGGCCTTATCGATTATAGAGCGTCTCTCCAGGCAACCAGCTTTCCGTGGAGTGTTTGAAACAAAAGAGTAGGGGGTCTATGTACTCAGATATTGCGCACCACCTTCTGTTATTGATATTATACATCCTGTACCTACCATTCCTAGGTTGACTGTATGAAATTGCCTAGTGCGATAGGACCGCCGATGATTTACCTAAAATCAAAGGTATCTGCATAATATGCATTATTATTATTCTATTTTATTCAGTTAAATGTACCCAGCGGTTTCCCAAAAAAATATAGAGAACTTAAGATAAACAAGTGAAATTAAAAAGAAAACTTTTTTAAAAACAAGCTATTTAATATTATGATTACCAACAAGCACCAAAGTACACATCTCTACACCAAATCAAATGATCGCAAACTCGAAAGGTTCATAATAATATTGCATTGTCATCCGATTTATACACGCATGCTTAATTTCAGCTCAATGAAAAACGGAAACCTAGAAGTGGATCAAATTTAGCTTGAAAAATTTGATTAAAGGCAGACAGACAGGCAACAGACAGGTAAAAGTAAATAAAAGATTGTAAAATTAAAAAATAACATTTTTTTTCTGATTCACATAATTTCAAAAACTTGGATAATATTACTATTTCTTTATTAACAGAATCACAGATATAAACACGCTTTAAAAAAATCCGGTGACATCAAAAATCAAATACAAAAACTGTCCCAAATTTTACCTGTTTAAACGCATCATTCGAATAGATCATGCGTCAAAACGTCAACAATGTGAGTAGGGCCTAAAGGTCCTAAAAAACGTCACCGAGCCGCCTTGACAATTTGCTCCGGGAGTTTTGGCGGCAAGCCTTGATCATATCATTAGCCCCACGTCTTTTGCTTAATAATCGTGTAGAATTTGATTGTTAGCGTGTAATAATGGTGAAATATTGCGTGTTAAGTGTTTTTGAATGTGCACAGATGTAGGCAAGTGATATGGTGCTGAAATATGAATTTTGGTGCCCCCTCCAAAACTCCTCCGAACTTTCAGTAAAATTCCACCCATTTTACTGGAAGACTCACGTGACTAGACGAGCTATTAAGCTCACTCTGACTCTGACCTGACTAACTAACTTATTACTTAAAAAATAACATTTAACTTGACACTGGCAAAACACGAAAGTGGAGACCATAATTTAATATCCCGTGAACATTCACGAATTTTACTCGACACTGGCAAAATGAACATGTTGCCATATTATTAAAAAGAAATTTGCTCCGGTCAGAATGGATGACATTCGTAATCGATTGCCTTTGGCAGTTTCCACAAGATTTGCTAGCGGATGGGCAGCTGTGTGTAGTGAGCTTTATTTGACGCTATTCAATTGAATATATTATGTAGCTACCTACTTACAAATTTGATTTAATATTCGCTTGCCGATGATCAACTTACCTGTAAAGTAAAAAAACACAATTAAAAATTTAGTATTAAAGAGCACATTACTAATTATTATAATACACATCATATTTTTATTATTATTATGCATAAGATCGGTCGCTTCTTTTTGTTTAAATTGGTGTTCTATCTGTAGAAATCGGTAAAAGTTTCAATGTCCTAAAAGCTCTCTGGAATTGGTACGATAATATTTTTATATGTATATAAATAACACCATAATGATAACTTAATATATGTAATTAGTCCATCAATTAGATTATTATAAAAATATTGTACACGTATTTTTTCTTTGTAAATTTTGTACTAAAATAAAATAAATACCTACATAAATATGTGATATACAACGCACTAATGTTGTGTACATTTTGTACGTAGCGTAGCACGTCTCAATCCATTGATTTATAAGCGTCATATTATCTTAGCCATTTCTTATTTTATTCACAACCCAAAAATACGTATCGATCTAATACTAAGATCTATTATAAAAATACGGATTAATATTATTATTATATTAAAATTTTTGGCTTCGTCACCCCTAACACACGCGAAAAGATCTAACAGAGCTTAAGATAAAATCTCCAAAGGTAACATAACCTTACAGTAAGACCAAAGATTAGCATATCTCAGATCACGACCACCTGCTTCAAATAGCTTCAAGTAGCAGTATTTAACTTTGATTTATGGTATTACATCTATGGTCTTCAAGTGGTTTAATGGCAGCAGGCTTGTTAGGCGGCTCTTGAGATTTATCTGTGATCTGGGATTTTTAGTCGTGTCTATGCCTAACGTTTTTTGTGATCCTAATATTACTTTCAAGTTTTTTGGGTCCCGGCTGTTTCCTATAAGATAATATGTAGGAGGCAGTCGTTAGGTCATGTTGCAGGCCATGTAGTAATCTCAGTGACCTGAAACTGCAACACAGGTTGACCCACAGCCTATAATTGTGATTTAACTCTGACAGTGTAAGTAGGGTAACCAGTTCTGTGTATAAACCCCAAATATTATAATATTATTATTATTCGGTAGTTTAGACGATCTCATGTAAAGTTAGGTGACAATACGGCAGCAAATGGTAGCATACTGAACCTAGAAGGTGGGATATATCCCACCCTGGCTTCACTGAACATCAAGCTAAAACACGGGTCATAATGACCGCTGGCGACACGGTTTTGTAGAGTAGATGGTAACCAGCTACGACCGAAGCTTACCACTTTTTACTTAGGATTTCTCCACTCTTTCACACCTATAAATGGTTTTTTTATACTAAATAGGACTACGTTTGACCACATCCCACCTGATGGAAAGTGAAAATGCGGTCGACGATGGATCACGTAAGATGCCTAGAAAGGTACCTATTCACTCGTGCCTTGAAGATACCCTAGTTGTACACTCGGGAAACACGGATGACGGCAAAGTGGCAAATGGATGGGCCGATTGAGCTGAAATTTGGTATACAAATTTGGTAATAGAGAAAGCTTAGACCCTGGAATAACACATAGGCACACATACAGTACAGCGAGTAAATACGGTGGGCGCAGCATGTACTTAACATAATTTAGGCTACTGTACCTACAGCGGGTAAAACTGCTGGGTGAAGCTAGTTAATTATAAATAAATAACTGTTCTCTTCCTTAATTGTTGTAAAGGAATTGATGTAAAGGGTTATTTGCAACGGGAATATGAAATAGGTTTAGAGCTTAGAGAGTTATTAGCTCCGTTCAAAGGCTTTATGTTTCGTCTTCAATTATTTTACGACTATCTCAGACTCGAAGAATTTATAGATGTTTTATAACTTCAGTTATTTACACAAACTATTGTAATTAGCGCAAACACCGTACAGTATGAAGAAAAGTGAAGCAAAATTCAATAATATATTACGTGGGTCAGCCATGTCGTATTGGTAAAGTTCAATAAACTTCAATTATTTAAAAAAAAATGTTCACGCAACTCTTTTGAATACAAAAATATATGATTTTAGTAATTTACATAATTCTCTGCGCGCAACGGTTTTATTCTGAATAGTAGCTTATCTACTACCTACCCCAGAATCTCATACAGGCACGTGCGCAAAACGTCTGCAGCAGATGCTAAAAATATTCTGGGATAAGAGAGACGTCGTGGAAAAAAGAAAGTCATTGTCATGGCAATATTTTTTGTAATAGTTATAAGCGTTCGATGCAATAGTAATACATAGTAATAACAGTGCATGCTAAGAGGCTGATTAGGAAAGAAATCATCACTGGCCAAGAGGCCAGTCAAACCAATCATCTTTCATAGATGTAAGAACATCTATGAAAGATGATTCAAAGTTTTTAGATATTAACTGCGCAGCGTCAGTAATAATGCTTTAAAGATAGTGGTATCTGTTCATTGTTATATTTTGTAATGTTTTATAACTTTAGTTATTCACAAATCGATTTAGGTCCATTCATAAGCTAATAGACAAGAAAGATTTATTTGTTGGGTTAACTTTCCCATAGTAACGTGAAATTAGTTTCTGTGCTTTGAAAATCTTGTTATAATTGCCCTCTTGATTGTAAACTTCTTTGGATGTAATAAAATGTAAGTAATTTATGACTTGGTTTTAAAATTTTGAATTTATTAAGTTGTCGATATTATTAAACATATTTAAAACGTTCAATTGAAGATCGATGATTAAAGTTTAGAAGAGTAATTACTTAAGAGCTGATTCATTGCGTCCGATTTTCTTACTCGCACGAATGGACGAATTTTGCAATATAAACTTGTATAATTTTCCTTCTGTACTAATTATGGGCAGCGTTATCTCATACCATCAGGAGAGCGACTTGCTCGTCTTCTTACTTCGTTGTATAAAAAAAGTAAAGCTCAAGATATATTTTTTTATTTTATTTTAAAAACAAACATATATACCAAATAACAACAGTAAACCAAAATAAAATGATAATAATAAGTAACTAAACATCCTTGTTTTTCCATTTCGAAATATCAAAATTCAAAATATAAATAAAATAATAATCCGGTTACATTTAGCAAAGCCGATCAAACAAAAAAATGACATAATGTATCGAAAAACGCTCCTTTGATGACAAATCTGTATGAAAAAGCATAAACCTATTGATACAAATCTCTCAAAGAAAAAACATTATAAAAAGATGGAAAGGAAGTACAGATATTTGTACCAACCTTCGACTAGATATCGAACTGGATACGGCACTGTCAGGCGACCCTCGCTGTCCAAAAATAAACCGCTGGGCATAAAATTAGTTGTAATAATACGTTGTGTGGTTATTATTCTCACTCTTTTCAAACTTATGCAAACCATACTGTTACCTAATATAAATTATTGTTTAACATCTTAAATTATACATATGTGTAGAAAGCAATAATAAATATGAAATGATACGGGTTATCCCTGTATGAATAATATCGTGTAAGTATAATATTTTATACCAGTATTTGATAATTTTGTCGGATGCGTAGTGACATTAATTATTGAAAACTCATTAGAGTGGTATCATAAAATATTATTATGGTGTACGTTGTCTCCCTCCCACAGAAACTGGTAGACTTTTCGCATAGAAATTAGTAATGGCTTCTATTCCCTTCGTTAAATGTCCTAAGGTACAAACCAAAGCTCGGGCTAGCTACATGGGTGCGTTTCTATTCATGCTATAGCTATTGTTAACATTTATACAGACAGACAGACAGTTGTATTTGTTGTCATTCGCATAAAATTCTTACGTAAAGATGCATGGACTTCCGGAGTATTATTCGGAAGAATCATAAACTTGCGATACAGTAACTGACGACCGCAAAATGAATGGACAATGAATTTGGTTTTTTTTTTTTCAATTTATTGTATGTATGCCAGTTGTTAGTTGCAATAAATCGTACCATGCAAATTGGATAAATAATTACGACTATGATATATGTAGTGTAAAATATAAACTTTGTTATAATTCTATCAATTATATTACTTGCTATCCCTTACCGGTATGCCAGTGGCTTAGGCCATGAGATCAGCGACCAGTGATGTATAAGATACTCTATTCAGAGTATCTGAAATACAAGATGTAAGATACTTTAAAAAAAAGCATTTCAGATACCAGATACAGATAATTTTCTTAAAAGGTATCTGAAATACTAAATACAAAATACCTATCTATCAAATACTTTTTAAAGATAAAATACTTTTGAAAGAATACAACATTTAATTTAACTAAGTTTATTTGTTCGAGAAAACAATTTAGAATCGAATAGACTGCGTTGATAACAAAGAATGTGACAAGACAAAATATGAAGGTATTTATTGTTACAAAATGGCGACAAAAATTTATAAATATATATCGACTAAATTTTTAAACGATGCGCTGCGGTCAGTTTTTTTTAGAAAAAAGACTGCGAAGTTTATTTTTAACCCCCGACGCAAAAACGACGAGGTGTTATAAGTTTGACGTGTCTGTCTGTCTGTGTGTGTGTGTGTGTGTGTGTGGCCGCCGCTACAAAATGGCGGATTACTTTTTTCTTCCACGACCCCCTCAATATGGGTATCAAATGAAAGGGCTTAACGAGTAGAATACAGCCCACTATATAAAATTAAAATCCAAGATGGCCGCCATCAAAAAATAGTGAATTACATATTGCGTTGGGGGGTTTTAAAATTTTTAATTTAATTCACTTGTAGTAAAAAAGTATCTTAGGGAACAAAGTATTTTCAAAATACTAAGATACCAGGAAAATGTATCTAAATAAAAGATACAAAATAAAAAAATAAAAAAGTATTTCAAATAAAAGATGTAAATACGTATTTTGTATCTTGTACTTGTATTTCAGATACTTTTATCTAAGATAAGTCACATCTCTGTCAGCGACGGATAGAACAACCTGGCAGAGTGTAATTCGAAGAGTGATGGCAAATCCTACAGACTAGACACGACTTTTACTTCGTGAAAATAACGACTAAGAAGAAGTAAGATCAATTATTACTTTAGCTATTTAGTGGTAATCTTGGCGACCTGACACAGCAGCATAATATCTCAATTCTTGTTATTGCGTTCCAGATGTAGTTCTGGATCACCGTGATTAAAACCCGACCCCGCACCAATGACCTAATTTTTTTTTACTCCGAAGTAAGAAGACGAGCAAGACGCTCTCCTGATGGTAAGAGATAACGCTGCCCATAATTAGTACAGTGCTACCCAGCGCTAACGCTTCTTACTTGAGAGTCATAAGATGTTAAGACACTTCAGCCCAGTAATTACACTAGCTACAGTGCCCTCCTACCGAAGCACAGCATTGTGTGCACATCACTGCTCAGACGGTAGAATAATTGGGACTGTTGGGGTACCCATCTAGTCGACCTCCTGCAAAGGAAGTCTAAACCCGGTAATACTAAATATTATTATGTGTGGTTTTTTTCACTTGCTATACTGTTGCTAATCTTCGACCGCATCGTCACTCGTCACCTAACATTATGCGAGATCGTGGTCAAAAGCTGACCTTTAATGAATAAAAAATGGCAGTCTATATAACTGTGTAAATAGAATAGAATAGAATACTCTTTATTGCAACCAAAGAAAATTACAGTTTTACTTAATATTAGCACTGAAATACAATTTGGTCCACAATGGGCGGCCTTATCGCTGTGAGCGATCTCTTCCAGGCAACCAACCTTTGTTTAGAAAAGTTGATTGAAAGAGTAGAGTGGAATAGACGACATGAAGATAATGTCGTAAGTTTTAGCTTCTCACACGTTTTGGAAATATTCTGTGAGTGTTTGTAAGCAAATACATTGAAGTAAATAAATGGCAGAAGACAGAAGTTACTTTAAATTATATACCTCTAGATGTAAATTGTTGTGTGTTTTTCAGGTCGCTCAGATTAATACAAATGATAAGTAGGTAATTAGTAATTGATAAATTAATAAAATTCACAGTTAAAGCGGCTTTCTTTAGTATTATTACTCGTACAATATTAAAAAATGTAACAATATTAAAAGCGGCTTCCCGTTGAATATGACATAAAATCTCATACGCCCAGAGCATTCCGTCGAAAAAACTACTCTTTCATCGATATCACAATAAAGCAGACTGGGTAATCCGATGCCTCCGTATCATGGCGTGTATTTGCGAAGGGGTACTCTTTTGTTCCTCTGCGACAAGTATTTCTATGGCAGTAGGGATTTTTCATATTTTTTTATTTATTGGAAGAAGTGATAATGATATGTAGGTACTTTTTTACAAGCTTTTATTAACTTTCACCTATGTGTTGTTTGTCTGTAATCAAATGTTGCAAGTTAAATTTGATCCATTTCCCGGTTTCCGATTGAGCTGAAATTTTGCATGCATATATAAATCGGATGACAATAGATTATTATTATGACATGGAGCCAATATAATGTGATGATGGAGCTGAAAGGTGGCCATAGGCCATGTAATTAAACAACGCAATCCCTTGCTTGGGGTCATTTGGTTTGTCTTGATGAGTACTTTGATTTTAGATGCTAGATGGTAATAATAATAAAAGCTTGTCTTTAAAAAGTATTCTTTTTAATTTCACTTGTTATTCAATATAGATTTCCTGATTGTCTGGAAGAGATCGCTATTAGCGATATGACTGACAATCGTAACACTTTTAAATCAATAAATGTATTTAATGTTGACGGTTTTGTTTGTAATAGTTTTTTTTTTTAGCCTTTGACCACGGTTTCACGTGATGTTGTTTAGCGAATGCGGCCGTAGATGGTAGCAAACTAGACTAAAAAAGCGGGATAAATCAATTTCTGGCTTTACAAAAAGTAATGTTGTAGTAGTTTCTGGTTTTGTCAGACTTTATCAATGGTCAACAGAATTTACTGCTTTTGTAGCATCTCTAACTTCCCATCCAAAAATACCACGAAAAGAGATATCAGTATTATCGCATAAGCGTAAATATCGAGGTATCATATTCGGGCCATGCTTTTATCCCAACCCGAAATATCCCGTATTTTTATTCGCGTCGAGTGGATCGCCAACAAAAGGCCATTTTGATTTTGTTTTGACTAAAACCAGGGAAGATCAGGTTACGATAAATCTGTTTGCTCTGATACATAATGTTGACGTATTATTTTCATCAGGATTGAATGGTTTTATTTTCTATTTATTTCAAGAAATTATAGAGCCATTGGCACGAAAAGATGCTAATAGAAACATAAATGAGAAGAAATGGGACGAGCTTTTTGCCTATAAACAGGACAAAAAACATATTTGCGCGGATAACATATTTTTATATTTATTATTATGAGAATAATTTAATGATTTCTTCCGCATTTTTTTTACTTACGAATTATTATTATTTTTTAATTATTGTTGGAGAGGACGAACTATTAGTTATCTCCATGTGAAATTGAAGATTGGTGGAAAGTAACGCGCGATATTTTTTGGTCAATCTTGTAGCTTTCATGGTCTAGTAATCTTACTTCCCTCTAAAATCAGGAGTCCCTTAGTTCTCATTTTGGCGCTACCTAGTTTCGAAAGGCATGTCTCAGTTGTCATCTATAAGAGGCGTAAGAGACAATCCTTATATGTTGTAGAGGATGTAGAAGGCTTTTTATGAATCTTCGAGAACTGTCACTCCACTCCAACATGTAAGTTGGTCACACAATCTTATGTAATTGTAATTTGACTCTAGCATTCAAAGCAGTTCTTGCTGTTCTGTTGAAGTATGGATCCCAATAATTATTGAAACTAAAACTCACTTTGGGTCATAACACTAGCTTCTAGTTCTGTCAACATAACCTCTACATTATTAAAACTAAACATGTTTAAGCCCTAACTTTATGTAGCACAATAAGCCATCACATAAAAAGTAGCCAAATCGCATAAACATTTTTTATGAATTTTATAACCCTCCAAAACTTAATCTACTCGTAAATAGTTTCCCGTACGCTCCGGGTCTCAGGTAACCAACAGTTTTTTTACGATCCTTTTTTAGAGCCGTCTGAGGGTTAAATTCGCTTTCACGCTAAATCGGCTCGCGAAAGGGACCCCTTTGAATTAGTATAAAAAAGATTTTCTCGCTCGCCGCTGACCTGAGAACGATTTGGGAAAGATTTACGAATTAACTCTAAGTATCTTCACAGATGTAGTAATGGAAACAGGCACCGCACTGTACAGACTAAACTGACGCCGCTCATCACTATTATATCAAAACATATAAAAGGAAATAGTGACTGATTGACCATTTTTGTCTGTTAATGGCGTTGCGAGAGCATTGGGTGAGATGATTATCATAATATTACGTATTTTAAAAAGTTTATTATTGTTGTATTATTTAATTTTTCACCTAACTAAATAGCATAACTTCTTGTAACTAGTCAAAAATTCAAGCACTCTTAATCTATTCAACGCCTCTTTTTCACGTACCTTGCTCCCTTTTTATTTCGATTAAACTATGCCTTTGTGTTTGCCCTCGGTATCTGCCTACATTCCAACAGTCCGACATCTACTGAGACAGATGTAATCTCGTTAATTTGTTTAGGGAGGAGGTATTATTGAGCCATCAACAGGGAACTGTGATAAAAGAATTCCAATTTTATTTGCCGTAAAGTTTTAAGGCTTTGTTTAATCGAAGGAGACGTTAATGTTAACTGTGAAATGACAATGAATATTGGCTTGGGACATATAATAAAATTTACAGTTTAAGTAGAATACTTAACAAAGTTTTGAGTAGCTCAAATAATATACCGATAAAAGGTAGAAAATAATTATATTCAGTCATACAGTGATGGAACGCAACTTGTTTATTCCTAAGGGCCTATTGGCTATCGCCAAACAACATGTAAAACACTAGAATCCATAGACAATTTTGCGTACATTATTGGCTTTAACCTCATCATTAATATGAGTATAATAACAAACGCAGCAATGTACGAGCGAAGTTGTCATCAATCGTAGTGGGTGAGAATTAGCCAATAGGCCACAACAACGATCCGATCGTCAACAGTGTGGACTACAAGGGGTTAAGAGATCCTAATTTTTTAATTATTTTTTTCATGACAAGTTAGCCTTTGACGACAGTCTCGTGTGATGTCTCTCGCATTAAATTATTATTCAACTCTAACGGCGACAATGCCATTTACACTAATTGATAAGAATTTACAATCCTTATAATATTAATTATTAATAAAAAAAAAAACCGGTCAAGTACGAGTAGGACTCGAGCACCGAGGGTTCCGTACAAACCCGTAAAGTGGGTATAAAATTTTATATTGTAGGTTTTGATTCCCTTGCGAGTACTTGCGAGTTTAAAAATGCGGGTAAAATTGCTGTTTCTTTTGAATGCGTTGACATAGAGGTTTGATTTTATTACAGTTTAAAGGTATTATAAACTTTAGCATTTGATATGACTTTCAGTTTAATACCTGCACGCGTTCATGAGAAAAGGGGTAGTAAGTATGAAATTAACAAAAATATTTTTTTATATGATGTAACAAAAAATTTACAGTTTTCGCAATTTTTCCTTTATCTGTGCTCTAAGGAATAGTTTTATACCAAATTTCAAGATTCTACGTTCACGGCAAGTACCCTGTAGGTTTTGGTTTTTTGAGAGTAGTTGAGAATTTAAAATTGCGGCTAAAATTGCTGTTTCTTTTGAATGCGTTAACATAGAGGCTTGATTTTATTACAGTTTAAAGGTATTATAGATTTGAGTATTTGATGTGAATTTCAATTTAATACGTTTACGCGTTCATGAGAAAAAGGGTAGTAGGTATAAAATAATACAAAAAAAATTTTTCATATGATGCAAATAAAAATTTATAGTTTTCGCAATTTTTCCTTTATTTGTGCTCTAAGGTGTTGCGTCGTGCCAAATTTCAAGGTTCTGAGTTCACGGGAAGTGCCCCTTAGGTTTTGATTTATTTGGGAATGTCGTAAATTTGCTGAAATTAGCGACATATTCGACTATATCTTTTGATTGCGTTGGCCTAGAAGTTTGAAATTTTCACAGCTCTAAGAAGCAATAGACTTTAGTATTTTTTATAAATTTCAGCTTGTTACCTCCACGCGTTCCTGAGAAAAAGGGTCTTGACAGACAGACAGACGGACGGACGGACGGACGGACAACAAAGTGATCCTATAAGGGTTCCGTTTTTTCCTTTTGAGGTACGGAACCCTAAAAAATCTGAAAAACACTAACTTTATTATAGAAATGCAGCTTTTACCCGCTGAATCGTATCAAAATTTGATTAAAAAAATAATTTTATACTTTTTCACGCTCCTGATCCGCTCCCATTTGACAAAAATATAAAATAACCCAATTCCAACATCACAAATATGTGATCATTTACAATAATAAAACCCAAGGTAGGACACACGTAAATCGTGGCCCGTGATCCGAATCACAATCGTTGAATATACGAGCAGACATAAAAACCATAACGTCTCAATATGGAGGATTAACCTTAATAAATCCATTACTCACATAGTGGAATAAATCAGTGAAACGAGAGACGATACTGTTACCATAGATGTAGTTATTGGGGCAGATACCATGCTGTAAAGATAACTGAGGTACCTTTTGAAGAATACGCTTGATTACAGTTCTGCATTTTAATGTGCAGGTCATTGCTTAACATATGGAGAGCGCTGGGCCCGTCTTGTTCATCTATTTGCATTACAATAATGAAGTCGCTCAATTAAGAAAATATTTTTTTTTCATTTGCATTCAATTCCTAGGATTAGATTTGAATTTGGTTAAGCCAACCAACTCAGTCTTTTGCCGTTTTTGTTCTGACACTTCCTGCTACTACTCGTGTACCTTCTGATGTTAAAAAAATCCACGCTAAAAATAAACTATGATACTAGTTACTAGTTACTGTGGAAAGACTTTTCTATTGCATGTAATTTTAGTAGGAACCTATATTTTTTGTTTGAAAAACGTGTGATATTTGGCTACGTAGCCAATGCAAACCTAATAAATAATTTAAAAAACATATATATTGTCAAACCGCATGTTTCACGGGGGTCAATTACTGTTATTTAATTAAAGTATATGTTTAGATAAACTACATGTAATACATTTAACTTTGTTTAATTTTCGATCTTTTAGTGCACGGTGCGGTGTCTATCTGTATTGCTGTTTACCATTACATTTGTGACTGTAACAATGGTCCTCAACAGAACAAGATCACGATCGTAGAGTTCTGTGGACAGTAGCAGAGCCTTTGTTTTTGATATCTAGTTTATTCATTGACAAATATTATAGAGTATGAAAACTGATTGAGCTATTGTATTACACATCTTTTTTGAATTGATTTGAATTTCATTTGATTTGTATTATGCTCTGTGAATTTCAATTTAAATCACATTCAATATATTGGTCCTTTAAATATTTTACAATTATGTTTTGAGTTTTTTTTTATTTATGAAACATATTATAGTTTTAAATTTATTATTATAGAAATGGTATAATACGTAATATATAAATATTATAATATTTTTTTGTATTTTTTAATTTTTTTATGATAATAAAATAATAAATTAAAATATTTTATTCCGGACGAAGTTGGATAACATACTTTAACAGAGAAGCAGTGGAAAGAAAGAAGGAAGGCCTGCGGTAGCACGTACATACTGATTAATATTAATTATTAGAAAATTACCACCAAATAATTTTCTACAATCATTATAGGTAGTTTCAATACACCGTAAATGTACGCAATTCCAATACATAATATTTAATGCGCCTTAACACACGTAATTTCTCTATTTTTTTAGATTTATCTATTAGCAACAAGCGTATTTTTATCATTAATCTTCACGGCTCCAATAAAACTCGGGCCACCCTCAATTCGCCTTAGAAATAAGCCAAAGATAGACACCTGACATAGATCACTGTTTTACATTGCCCCACGATGCTGGACTGAAACTCGTGATAAACTAACTGGGGAATAGTCACGAGTTGAATTTATTAACCGTATTCCAAAAGATTACAAATATTACTAGATGTAG
Source organism: Hemithea aestivaria (assembly GCA_947507615.1). Taxonomy (NCBI): domain Eukaryota; kingdom Metazoa; phylum Arthropoda; class Insecta; order Lepidoptera; family Geometridae; genus Hemithea; species Hemithea aestivaria. The sequence goes on from OX382344.1 coordinate 12,445,392, forward strand.
TTTCAATAAAAAATTAATAAAGCATCCAAAGTAAGCCCACTAAATTGTTTACATTTTACATCGAACGCATAAAACTAGACATTTAGTGCACACATACATTTTTTATGGCTCATTTTAACGTACTGGTACGTTACTACAGTACAGTACTTTTGCACCTTTTTGCGCTTGATTTGACTCAGTGTGCTAACAGTTTTTGCCTTCGTGGGTATATGAAATAGAGATAGATAACTCGTTATTAAAATGCATAATGGAATAGGTATACAAAAAAAAACTTTAAAGTAAACCACAATTATAATAATAGAGGTATATCTACGTGTTTCACAATTGAGTGGGCTTACAATGAGTACTTCATGGTTTTCTTATCAAACTTAGTCTAGCAATTTCTTCATCCATGCCGTATTCCATATAAAACAATTTAAATAGTCATTGATGGTGAGCCGATAGGTCTCCGCAGTTGGGTGGTTTGCTGTGAAACATAACGCAAGATGGTGGTTTGCATCTATTTGAACTAATAAGGACAGAGAAAATGTGAGCTTTAATCTTCTATCCTCTAAATATAATGTTAAAGGAAAACGATCTATCAACGCAACGAACTGACTTCAAAAAAAGAAGTAGCCATAGTAATACATATTAATAAGAAAATCGTCCTAAGGAATTCTGAAAGTAACAGGTAGATATTAACGTGTCTCGGACTGAAGGCAATATTTTTTTTATACGACCTTACCAGTTAACATAACTGGCCATGTAAAAATTCAACAACGAATATCTCAGTGTGACATACGCAGTGCAGTAATTTCAAAACACAGGGTCTCTTCATTCAATCTCTACGATTATGAATATTACTATAGAACATGAATTCAAATTCGAATGGTCAGTATATTTTTATTGAGTGATCATCCTTATTACAACACGGTGTCAAAGCACCACAGTCACGTCTTCAAGAATAACGGTGTACAATATGAAGACTTGAGAAATGTTGACCACTCGCTGAGAGCTCTTTGTGTTGCTTTGTCTTTGTACCATCGGCCACAAAAGTCTCAATGGCACTCGATAGTACCACCATCATCTCATCTTCACCAAATCCTGCATCAATCGATTCTCGCCTCTCCTCCCTTGAATTAGAGTCGTCATTAACATTCAATTTATTGTTTTTGTCTGCATTTGTAAAGTTGTCGAAACACTTGTAACTTGTCATAGATGTCTGTTAATTTGGATTGTTCGGTTCAATACGCAGAAAAGGTATTCGAAACTTCGTTCTAGAGATGCCCAAACTGAATCGATTTTCATAAAAATCGATCACAGGTATACGATCTACCGAATTTTCAATCGATTCAAGGGATGATGCAAATGCAGTCGTCACCTAGCCCAAATGTTATTCCTATAAGATCGTTTGAAAAAATCGCATCATATTATGTATCAAACGAAACATGAACTGCTAATGTTAACTTTCAAAATAAAATGGAACGATCTACCGAGATCGTATAAGATCGATTCAATGCAACACAATATATTTAATGATATCATAAAATATGATATCGCTTTCGAATTTCGCAATGATGCAGAAGATCGATTCAAAGCCAAAAATCGGACATCTCTAGTTCGTAAAGATGTTAAGCGTCCATTTTATTGTTGATTGGCGCTTTGTCTTAAGAATTCATATTGTTTGTTAATGTGTCTGCTTGCAAAAACTTGGCTTCTAACGTCTTGTCATCAATCATTGTAATACCGATGTTATTAAATTCAACTGTTTGAATGTCAATGTTCTTTAACTGAATAATGATTAAGCTTAAACGGATATTTTATTAGTTTTTTAAAGATTAGATGAAAATAGATATACTCTCTTATAAAGCTTTTACTCGTTTCAGCGAAAATCATGCATTTTTATTATAATCATTTAAATTACAACTTAATCAAAGCGCGGTCTTATTGTTTTAAGCGGTTTTTTTGATATAATTTAAATTAAATAAGGGTTTGTTCTGATCTATCGGGTTATACATATTTACTGATATTGTTTTACTTCTCCTTTAAAGTGCTTTTGATATTTTTTAGTCAAATTTGTGAGTTTTATGCTATTTTAATTTAGAGTAAATTGTTACAGTTAAGTAGATAAATGAAATTATAGCATAGTCGCTTAATATGTTATTTAACAGTTCTAAAACATTGTAACATGCAAATTTTTACATAATAATATAATTTAATTTAATCCCAACAACTTCCTTCCAAACACAAATTCTATTTCCATCAGATTTCGACATAACCCGACCTATCTTCAAAGATATTACCGTCACCTTTCCGACAGTAAATTTAGAAGATCTACACCTATCGACGAGCCGAATATATTAACTGCTATCCAAATTAAATCTACTTTGAAAGCACGTATCTGCTCCATATATTATCGATAGAAATCTCAAGTGAGGCACCCCTAAACTTTGTGCGGAATACTAATAAGCCTTTAGAGGCAACCCTGGTTTCAGCATCAAAGGTTATGGGCACAGGAACTAAAACTCGCTACAAAGTTTGCTCGTTTAGTGCAGCTTTGCTTTTGCGCTATTTCCTGAAAGAGTGCATTAAATGTGCTTCGGATTATCTGGTTGGTTGATTTTAAGTTCAATTAGTTAAAATAAAATACTCGTATATTTTTGTGAAGTTATTAGGCAAATAAAAAAAAAAAATTATTCTAACTAGAAAATGTTAGAACTTACGTTAAAAGAGACATTTTGAATTTTAGGCCAATTTAGTAAAAAGTTTGTTGAAAGTTGGCATGGAGTCATGATTTTGCTTTATAAACCAATTCTTCTTCTTTTAATTTGATATTTTATTAGACTTAAACAATTAATTATTCTTCTTCTTTTAAAATATGAAATGTCATAATAAGACTCAACAAGATTTTTCTGCTACTATCTATAACATCATCACTAAACATCAAGAGATATCGTGATCATCCATTCTACAGTAAATAAAAAGTTAACCAATTATTTTCTTACAGAACAAGTCAAGGTTGAATTTCGACCATGTCCATCTCATCAAAACACGCTAAAGGTGATTTAAAATCAAGTAGGCAATTTACGAGCAGGTTCCCCACAATTTATGACTTAACTTCCAAGAAATCATATTGATATCAAACTATAGATCTCTAAATAAGTTTATTATGCAAACGGTGAAATAAGAACCGAAATATAGCGCATTCGCCGTACATTTCTGTTGAATATAATAACATAAGGTATCATTTTCTTGACGCTATACTTACGAGACAATTACTGTAGTGATGGCAGATAACGCGCACCAAGAACCAAACTGAGGATATGTTTTAGTTAATACTATTGTATTATTTTTTTCACATAAGACTGCTCTTTGTGTTTATTTATTTATTATTTTAGGCTTCTCAGCTGTTAAAACGGCTAACCTATAACGCATTATAATGACATAATTACACCACTCTTTTTAATTTAAAATGTTACATGCAAAATCAGTTGTGTAGAAGAGATCCCTGTAAGCGATAAGGTGTTGTGAATATTATAATGTAGCTATAAGTATATCGTGCAAATAATTAACATATCGTGCAAAGTTTTGGTCTCAATAAAGCATCGTATTGTGTGAATTTTAAAATAATAGTAATTAAAGTAATGAGTATATTTTTAATTCTTAAATACCAATGTTATTTTTACCTTAGTGATGTTTCTTGAAATCTTGTAAGTAGGTCGTACAGCAAAATTATACACAAAAAAACGAATAGAAAACTTTTAAAAGTATTCTTTTAACAGTCTTAACGCCAACTACGACGTCAGTTTTGCGTTAAGATGTACGGTGTCTCCTACATTACAAGCCTATAGTTAGTGGTTATAGAATCAATTGGTCGGATAGTAATGAAGACATTACAGTCAGTATCTATCTGTATCTAGTAATCACCGCTCCACGATCTCGTACTGTCGGCGAGAGATGTTTTTTGTTTGCGATATTTTGTGCTGGAGATCTGAGATACGGTTACTTACTGGGTGGTTAGCTTTATGCCTACTTAATTATGTGATCTTATTATTAAACTAGCTTTTCCTTACGGCTCTCCAATCATGGAGAAATCTTAACAGAAGTCTATGTCATAAAACCTATCTGTGTTACAAATTTCAACCCAATGTTCACTAGTTTAGATTGTGCGTTAATAAATAAAAGAAACTGTGACTCAATCAGTATCAGTATGCAAACATTACTGTGCTCCGGTAAGAGGGCACTGTAGCTAGTGAAATTACTGGGCTAAAGAGTCTTAACATCTTATGACTCTTGAGTAAGAAGCGTTGGTGCAGTGCTCCTAAAATTTCACATCATTGTGAAATCCTAGGTAACACTGTACTGTTTATGGGCAGCCGTTATCTCTTTTAGGGCTTGTTCACGTGAATGCGCGAGCGCGGGCGCGGGCGCGGGCGCGGGCGCGGGCGCGGGCGCGGGCGCGGGCGCGAAATATCAAACATATGACGTTCTATGAAGGTGTTCACGTACAACGCACGTGCGGTGTGAGCAAAGTCTGTCGCGCCCGCGCCTGCGCCCGCGCCCGCGTGTTATAGCGTGAACAAGCACTTAACATCAGGAAAGCGACTTGCTCGTCTTCTACTTCATCACATAAAAAAAAGTATGTGTACTTAACTATGCGAGAACCATTCAATTTCGTAGTAGAGTTATCAAAATTTCTGTATTCCTTCAAGATCTGATATTGAATCGTTTTATAAAACCATACTCGGTTTCGAGTTGTATGTTTCTTATAGGAAATATCTTTTCTCGGCACCAGTACATCCATATACCAGTATTTCTCGGAACATTTTTTGCGAGAATGTTATTATGGTGGTGTCCTAAATATGTTTCTACTTCATTGAAAAACGTTTTATGATACCTAGTTATGCGAACAAAAAATGTTTTATAAATTTCAGCAAATATCTTTTACAATTTAATTGGACTGCGTATCCTAAACCGGAGGAGTATTAACAGGTTTCTGTCTCTTGCTGGAATTTTTAGTTTAATAAACCACTTGAAAGAATAATAAATATCGAGGTACTGGTGAACACAATATAGATCCCAATGGGTTGAAGTGTTGCCGGCTTTGCCAGCCCCCGTTATAAAATAAAATATAGAAAAATTAATAATACCTACATATAAATTACACGCTACAATCTATCTATTACCCCGAGCTATGTTTAACTGACACATCTAATATATAACTAAGAAATACCATCAAAGCACATTGCATTTCCATGCCATAGGAACTTTCACATCAAACGCAACTATGCTAAGAACTTGGCATCATACATCTATTAAACTGCTGTCAGTGTTCTTAGACAATTCATTAGAAGCAATTGTTTGGTATGACTCAGCCTAAGTAGATAATATGATTGTACAGTTGGAGAAGAGTTCTGGTCCCTTAAATGCATATTGTTGCCAAAAGTCTACAAACCAAGTTTTGTCATTTTATAAGTGACAGCTGTGACAAGTGTTTCAGAACGTATTTTTAATTTTTATATCATAGCTAATATCATAATGATAAAAAAAACGTGTAAGAGGGTTTTCAAAAAATAAAATAAAATTAGACTTGCGTTGATACACTGGCGCCCTCACATCTTCCAGAGACTCAAATTGCGGCTGGTGCGGCGGCAGTTTCTGCTGAGCGGCTCAAGCGGCGTAAATATGCTAACCTCGATAGCGGTTACATTTTTGAGCCGTTTGGGGTAGAGACTTTGGGTCCTTGGGGTCCGGGAGCTCACCGCATTTTCCAAAATTTATCTGAGCGCTTGGTCGAGGCGACGTGTGACCAAAATGCTGGGGTATATTTGGCCCAACGTATAAGTATTGCCATTCAACGTGGCAATGCTGCCAGCATTCTGGGCACTCTGCCAACTGACAGTGGTTTGGAGCACTTGGATTTTCTGTAGATCGGCTTGTGGCCGATCTGTGGTTAATAAAAGTGTTCTTTACTGCTGTAGTAGCTGTAGTATTGTTAGTTTGTTTTTCTCAATAAAGGCATTTGCCACTTATTAAAAAAAGTTTTTAATTACCGGGGGTAGACTTCCTTTGCAGGAGTTCGTCTAGGTGGGTACCCCAACAGTGCCAGTTATTCTACCGCCTGAGCAGTGATGTGCAAACATTACTGTGCTCCGGTAGGAGGGCACTGTAGCTAGTGTAATTACTGGGCTAAAGAGTCTTAACATCTTATGACTCTTGAGTAAGAAGCGTTGGTGCAGTGCTCCTAGAATTTCACATAATTGTGAAATCCTAGGTAACACTGTACTGATTATGGGCAGCCGTTATCTCTTAACATCAGGAGAGCGTCTTGCTCGTCTTCTACTTCATCACATAAAAAATTAATTAATAATATAATTTTTAGATTTTGTTAATTATTTTTCCCTTTATCTGTGACTCAAAACCTATACTGAAATATTTATTTCATAATTAAATAAAAAATCATGCATTTAAGGGTGAAACATTTAGTTATCACCCGCTGCGAATAAAACCGTGTCGCTTAGTGGTCAATATGACCTTGTTCCGACATGATGTTCAGTAAAGCTTTGTAGAGATGTTTATCCCGCCTTCTAGGTTTAGTCTGCTATTATCTACCGCATCGTTGCTTAACATCCGAGATCTTGGTGAAATAGTAACATAAACTATATAATGAATACAAAACTAACATTATTTGGACTTAAGTCCAGGTGAGTCTGGATCAAGTGTTAACTTTGGCTCTACATTCATGTTTCTATTTATTTTGGATAGGGTTGTGTTTAGAATTTACAAAACAATCATTCACTAAGACGAATGCGGAAGATTATCACTGTTTGACAAAGTAATAAGAAATAATACTTTGGATTTCAAAGTCAGTGTATAAAAACATAGTGCGTAGTGGGTAACAAACACAAAAATCATTCAAATAGGAGGTCCTCTATTATCCTCTTAACCTTTCTCTTTTTTAATTTCGGTAAAAAAAAGCTTTGTCATCAAACGATTTGTCCGTACCAGCATGACCGCAGTTCTTAGGTCTCATCTCATTTTGAACATACTCTAAACAAGTAGGAATGCAAGCAAAAACCTTACTCATGTATGAGGTATTTCCGATAGACGACAAAGGTCCTATAGTAATGAGGCTTAAAGACAGTAATTTGCGGTTAAAATAGACAAATGAGTAAATAATGAATGTGCTAAAAAAGTTGAAGAGGTGTTTGATGTTCTGAGTAATGACAAACAATTTGGGTATGAGTCAAAGTTTTATGAATATGAGGAAACAGTACATAACATTTTTTGTAAACTGAATTCTTTTGTATTGTATTACTTGAAGACATCTGCACAATGGGGAAATTCTTTAGTTTTTTTTTTTCATTTCAAGTTACAATAGTTCATAGTTGTCATGTTACGCAGAAAAGCAAACTAGTTCTCGGAGAAAAAATACATCTTGGGCAATAAACTATCCTAATTTGAAGATTCTACTAAAAGAACAATTAAAAAGTAAAGGAAAAGCTTCTACCACTAAATAATCAAAAATTAAACAGATATAAAATTCACACGGGATTTGAGATTAAAATATGAGTGCTACTAGCGTTTGTACGGTTGAAAAGACTTAACAAAGCTTTGTATAAAAACCGAAACGAAAAGTGCTAAGTCAAATGCAAATGAAGGACCTTTTTCAATTCTGTGAGCGTTAACTTCCAACGCGATCCGAGTGCTTCTTATTGAGTTAGCATTTAAGCTAAAGATTTATTCAAAACAGTACAGCAGTTTAGGAAAGGCCTCGCCGTCCATACAAATGAAGAAACATCGAATACTTTATGCTCACTTTTCACGATTTTGTATTTCATCTTCAGATTGGGTTTTTCTTTTCGTGCATTTACATTTTTACGCACTTTGTGTAGTTTATTGTTGATTTTTATTGTTTCTTCTTCATTTAATATTTGTTTTGAAATTTTATGTTTTTAACCCAATTTATTTCTTTGTTATCCTAATTTTCATTTTTTCGATATACTTTCTGTATCGTGTTTATTTTAGTGTAAATAACGAGTCATCTAATTTGAATTCCTTTTCTACTTTACTTTTAACTTCAAAAACATTAACAACAATAATATTCTCATCAACATTCTTCACCTCGACGTATTTAACAAATGATTCATATTCTATTATCATTTGACCCATCATTAAACTATCTACTTCTGCATTCGGAGCATCCTTTGCATATGAATATTAGAGATAAACTAAAAGAGTATTAGTCATAGTTCCTTTTGGATTCTCAACGGTTCCTTTAGAAAGCGCGTTTAATATTCAAAGAGCATACGCTTCATAATTCCCTTGCTTCTTAATACGGCCTCACACTCGACCACCGCGGTTCAAAACCAAGTACATTGACCTCCCTCACCTCCTGATGCTATTCACAAATAGAACGCATTCAAGCCATTCCTTCAACGACCTACAGGTCAAGTTATGGTGGCCGTGTTATCTGGTACTTACCCTCATCTCTTTGTTTCACGAAAACGTGATATAAAAGATTAACTTATTAGTATTCTGGGGAGAACTGAGATTGGAAGGTTCTAGCGGAACCATGATGTTTGAACTGTGCATGCATTCTCTGAGGTACTACTCATACTAAAAAATATAACAATAGTGAAAGAAAATAATATATTTAAATAATTAAATGTTATAACCAATTCTTAGTAGGTATGTTCATGTAATATGTAATTTAATTAATTTCTTATTTTTGTCGTACATAATGAAAGAAAATGACTTAAGATTTTAGTGAAATCATAGAGGTTTCTACTTATAGATACATACAACATCATAAAAGACGGAGCCCAGTCAGTTGTATGTTTGTTACCTCATGTAACAAGACAACTGACATCTATAAAAAGCTAATGAAAAAAAATCGTGTGATGTATAAATTAACACAATATTTTTGAGCTGTCTTTAAGGCAGTCAAAATCAAGGTGGGATGAAATCCGGCAACAGCCGATATCATCAGATTCATTAAAATAAAATTTACGGCAGTTAACCAGCCCACTTTGACTTTATTTTTGAATAAATCCATCTAAGATATATTCAAAAACTACAAGAAATATGCAAAACTACAGCTACCTCAGTGGGCGCGACTTCCTAAACAAACTCTTCGATAAGATAAATAAAAATCCATATAACGGGATCTAAACCGAAAAAGCTTTCAATGAAACTTTTATACATCAAAGTATAATTGAATTAACACTTACCTCCGAAGCGGATAATATATAAAGTAAGAAAGGTACACAGACTACGTAGAAAAGTAGACATCGCATCGCCCAACAAAAACTAATGAGAAACCAAATATTCAATCACATTTCCCTACATTAACTTTTATTTTTACACAAATCCCACATAATATATTGGTGCTCGCACATCTTCTTTCATCGACCACGCTAAAAGAATTTTTGTATAAGAAATCTTCTTGCGATTCGGACAATTCGACTCTGGCAAGTGTGCAAGGTTTCATAATATTAATTTCATATAAAGAATTCAAAATTCGATTCCTTCGGCACAGTCGATGCGGATAGATCTGCTTTCACCATAAAGATGATAATAATTTGTGTGTGTATATGTTCTTTAACGCAAAAACTACTGAAACTAAACGGATTGCGATGAATTTTAGTATGTTGAAAGCTAGAAACCTGGAAAAACACTTATCATGCTACTTTTAGTTTCAATTTTCTCTTGAGGAGTACAACGCTAAGTACAATACTTATTACAGTCCTTTAGTTTGTTTTATGGATATAATAATTATACAAAAATGATTTTAGCTATTTATGTGAAGATTTAACGTATCTATAAGCCTCACTCACCACGGATTTGGTTTACGGAGTGCGGTGTTGCGATATCTGCCACTATTACTGTATTTTGAAGAGGAACTAAAGAAACTCCGATACATAAATAAAACTGTTAACATTGAATTCTCGATGTAATGAAAGAAATAAAGCAAGTTAATTGCATCCGAGAGATGAAAGAGAATTTGATGGGAAGGGATGGGATAAACCGAACTCTTAAATTTCGTCTTGAAACTTAGCAAGTTTAGATTAGTGACGTAACGGAAATATTTGGTTTGCTTAGGAAATCATGGTTTTATTTTAAGAGATTACTTCCAGAACAGTCTTTTCTAACAAATATTATAATTAAATGCGAAAGTATGAATGTGTGTTTGTTGCTTCTTAACCCTTAACAAAATCAATTGAGATGACATTTTAATGCCTAAGTTGCACATAATATTAAACCAAATACCTATGTAATATGTTTTATAAAATAATATATTTTTTAATCTTTAAATTGTATACAGAAGTTCATGGTGGTTTTTTTTTATTTCGCCGGGAAAAAATGTATTACGCATATCCTTCCCATCGAGGGAATGAGAGGGTTAGGTCTTAGGTATATGAATTTTTAGTAAATTTCTCCTACTACCTACAGTGCATAGTTGTCTCGAAGGGATCTCTATTAGCGATAAAAATTAGCAAGTTTTACATTTAGATTAAATGAAAATCTTACTTTTAAATGTTTAAAAATAAGTTTTTTTGTCAATGCTAAAATGTCTTATTTATCACTTTGATCCAAATTTGTATTTATAATGACGGACCCATATCTCCATTTTACATCATTTTAAATGGACATCGAGCAGAATGCAACACCAAAATAGAACCAAACAATGTATTAATCTTTAAAACATGTCTTTAAACAATGTTTAAAAATAAAAAGTAAGGTCGGCTGACCACACAAACGGCGGTAATAAAAGCAGACATCACACTTAACAAAACTCACACCATTCCAAAGAAAACAATTTCCCGATTATTGCAATTTAAATTGTTGAGCCACTAATTAAAAATATTATGGCAAAATATATTATGCGTTGAAACAATATGCGTAACAATTTTAGGCGTACATATTATTGTGCTTTCAAATATTATGGGAGAAAAAAAAAGGATAAAAAATTATGCTTAAAAACGTTAGGTGTTTTAAGATTAGGCTGAAAAACGTTATGCCACATTAAATAAGGACTCTAAATTTTATGCGAGGCAATATAGACCCGTTTGGGATGTATGTTATGAAAGGGACGTATTACAAGTTGTAAATCTTTCTGATCTTATTCAATTTATAACAACTTCATGAACTGAAAATTTAAACTACATATTTATTTTAAAAAAAAAGAATATCTATGTACATGCTGACATAATAACTACATATACATATTGCAAATACTTTTGCATGTTTTATACTCGTAAATACGTAAAATAAGCTTTTGGCATAGAGCTCATTTTACCTACAAAAGATGGCTTTATTTAATTTGGTCTGCGGTGTCCATTGTTACATGTTCGCTAACTGTGGCTGTCCATTTTTCATTTCCAATAATTTATGAATCTCATAGCCCGATCTCGTTTTCTCACTAACGTTATATTAACACACAAAAGGTTCGCGGTCTCAAGAGTCTTGCAAAAAACAAGATTGGTTGCGCCCATCACTAGATCATGGTTGGTAGCTATTTACTTGGGATTCCAATAACTTCTTTTGGACCTTTAAGCTTTGTAATAAGTATTTTATTTACATTTTGTTCAGTTTTCATTTTAACTTGTTTATGCCTTAATAGAGATTGGAGTTAACGAACGGTGAAATAGGTAAGTACTTCCATTTTTTATTACAAAATAATTAAGTTAGAGTATTTTTGTTTAATATGCTGCTCGATATAGATAATATTTTGTCACTGTTAACATTATAGTTTTTTTTCTTATAGAGATGCACTAGTTTTTTTTGAGAAGTTTACAGACATCTATGACACCTGAAAATTGTGTAACTTCAAATTATGTGTTTTAAATAAAAAAAATATATATATATCTTTCATATGCTTTTGAATTTACCTTCATAAGATATATAATATACTTTAAACCCTTTTTAGTTTAGAAATTTACATAACCCCTACCTAAAAATCGGTAAAAGCAAAAACAGCAACGCGGAGAGAATACTAAAGCCATGGATATCTAAAACCGTCTAGATGCGTCCAAATCGGGCGCTGTTAGGGAAACGAACCTGCACGGGTAATTTCATGGACCATTATGGAACTCCGCTCTATCGCCGGCAGCAGCGTGCGTTTTGTTGCCGTCACGATCTGTCCTAGATCTATGAGATGCTGGATGTGACTAGTACACTCTCTCTCTCTCTTCAGTCGGTCCCTCAAAGTTGAGGAACGTGGCTCCCTTTATGCTGCTTTCTCCAAACTATTTTCTTCCACTGGCTCCGATCTTCGGCAGAGTGGAGTGCTTCGCTAACGGAAATTTCCAGCTGTTGCGTTACCTGGTCTGACCATCATTTAGGACTTGTACTGTACTCGTACTACTCTACTTTAACTCGTGGTAGTGACGCATCCTGACCGGTCTGGAGGTCTTTAAACAGACTTCGAGCCGGTGTTGGTCGATGCCAAGAAAATCGGGTTAGGTGGGGTTTTTCTGGGGATGACAAGTGCGATTGCGGTGCTGTCCAAACAATGGAGCACCTCCTGATCTGTCCTAACTGCCCCATAACTTACACAGTTGACCTTTTTGAAGCCAACGAAAGGGCTGTAGAACTGGCTCAACATTGGCTTAAACAGCCATGTATAATTATAATGTAGCCATACGACTCGATAAGAACAAGAAGATGCTTTATAAAATTGGTCCTTGAGGCAGACGTCACACAAATGCTGGGAGCGGTTACGATTTTTGTAATGATCTAATTTATGCGTAACTTGACACGTTAAACAGCCATGGTCAAATTCTTAACATAAATTGCATCCGCTTTCTCGCGTTCTGCAGCATCAGTATGACGCGGCTTAAGAGTACTTAAACACTACGTCGCAGTGTCAAAATTTCAAATGACAAAAATTGTCCAAAACACTCTTGATTGAGAATTTGACGCTGCGCGAAGCAGGCTTTAGACGGTTATATTGTTTGTTTTGTTTTCTCATAACGTTCATAAACCAACTAGCTATGTCCAGTAGTAAGGTAGGCAACGTACCAGCGGTACCCCAGGTATTGCAGGTATCCATAGGCGACGGTAGCCACTTACCATCAGGTGGGCCGTCTGCTTGTTTGTCACCTATTACATAAAAAAGTAGTTTTGCTAGCATCGCGTATCATCGTTGTGGCATTAGCATCGTCATATCGTAGTCGTATTGTTGTTTTGTATCAACATCATAATATTAATACAATTTTCCAAAACATATTGCCTCTATGTCCATGTCGTATCTAGTAAATATCCTAGGATACATCAATTTCCATCTTTGACACGACAATCTAGTGTACATGTTATTATGTTACCTGATACCGTTTTAACAGTTAACACTAACTGCTGCACGTGACTTCACTTGCATTCCTTCAAAAACAATAAAAAGTTAGCACAGTAAATATTAGAAATCTATCTATTTTATCCGTTTACCTATTCTATCCATGTATCTTAAAAATGCACCAGAAGCATTCCAATCTTTGATTCAATACTAAATGAGTAAATTTGCTCTAAACAAGTTCTAAACTGCTCACAGCAGAAGGTATACAGGAAAAAACTTTTTTTTTAAACAATAGTTCAATATGAGTACGAAGTATTGAGTATTTACGTCGATCCTGGTACAAAATAAAGTAACAAGCTAATATTTTTATAAGAACATAAGATTTTCAGCAGAAAATTCACATACATTTTAAATGTCAAACTCAAGTTAAAATCAATACAAGGACGGAAAAGATCACGAACAATGCTCTAAAAGACCGAAATCGGGTAATTAAAGGTTTCCAAACCTCAAAGAATTATGAAACCTCATTCACGGTGACTGCATTTAAAAAGAAATAATTAGGGAAATGGACCAGTTTAAATTGACCTCTGATGACTTTCATGACAAATCTAGAGGTTAAAATGTACAGGGGTCTCTTTAAACTGGTGGTTTAATGATAATCAGTATTACCTTTAATTGAAATATGATACTCGTAGTTAAGTTTATGAGTTTTATAGATGGAATCGAATGTCGTTTCGATTTAAAATATGATCTTGGTTTTAATAATCGATCAGATGAAAAAAAAATAATGAAGAAAAATAATATCTTTCACAATAATAATAATTATAGGTAATTATCTCTTCTTAGTCGTTTTCTTCACAAAGTGAAGGTCGTGCCTAGTCTGTAGGATTTGCCATCACTCTTCGAATAACACTCTGCCAGGTTGTTCTATCTGTCGCTGATCTCATGGCCTGAGCCACTGGCATGCCGGTAAGGGATTTTATTTGGTCCGTCCATCGCATCGGAGACCGTCCGCGAGGTCTCTTTCCCTCAACCTTACCGACTACCAACAACTTTTCGAGGTTGTCTGGATCTCTCCGAGCAATGTGGCCAAAGTAACTCAGGTAATTATAACTAAGCTAAATTTCTCTATAATTTTCTAGGCAATCTCGGCACCGCCTTTGAAGTCGATACATGTAGGCGCCTACTTTTATAGTAATAACTATTATTGGATTTATGGCTTTGGCCAAAAACTTGTTTGAATCTTACTTAATACTTGCTAAATCCTGTGGTTTCACATGTTTTAGTGTGAAGTTATCTCTATTATTATATAAACCGGTAATTTTTCTATTATAGTTTACCCTTTGATAACGAACTTGCGTCATGTAAAGCGATGATGTGGCCGTAGATGGCAGACTACACCTAGAAGGCGGGAGAAATCCCCCCTTGGTGTCACTAAACATCATGCCGGAACACGGTCACAATGACCGCTCCGCGACATGGTTATGTCCAGTGGGTGGTAACTAGCCACGGCCGAAGAATAAAAATAGCTACTATATTATAGAATATAATTGTCGAACAAGCAGGCGCAGTGGGGTGAACTTTCCTTGTCTGGCTTCATAGAACATCGTTTTTTTTTTATGTGATGAAGCAGAAGACGAGCAAGACGCTCTCCTGATGTTAAGAGACAGGGCCGGTTTTAACATTACCAGCGCCCTGGGCGTGATTTCTACGGCGCCCCCTAAAAAGCAATTCAAACCCATACTAAAAACGAAAAAGGAAAAAATTCCAGAGCTCCGAGAAAATTTAGAATTTTTCAGCACGAATGATGTGCGTTAAGCTTGCTTCGAGTGGCAAAGAAACTAAATGTCCTTATTAATAAAAGCGCCAGCGCCGAGAAAATTTTAAATTATTCAGCACGAATTTTGTGCGTTTAGCTTGCTTCGAGTGGCAAAGAATCTTAATGTCCTTGTTTATAAAAGCGCGACTAACTCGGTGCGAGCGCCGAGAAAATTTTGAATTTTTCAGCACGAATGATGTGCGTTAAGCTTGCTTCGAGTGGCAAAGAAAGTGTTCTCATTTATAAAAGCGCGAGCAGATCGCTGCGAGCGCCGAGAAAATTTTGAATTATTCAGCACGAATGTTGTGCGTTTAGCTTGCTCCGAGCAGCAAAGAAACTAAATAAGTATTTTTATTTATAAAAGCGCGAGCAGCTCGCTGCGAGCGCCGAGAAAATTTAGATTTTGTCCAGCACGAATGCTGTGCATTTAGTTTGCTTCGAATGGCAAAGAAAGTAAATTTTCTCATTTATAAAAGCGCGAGCAGCTTGCTGCGAGCGCCGAGAAAAATTTGAATTTTTCAGCACAAATGATGTGCGTTTAGCTTGCTTCGAATGGCAAAGAAAGTAAAGTTTCTCATTTATAAAAGCGCGAGCAGCTCGCTGCGAGCGAAGAGAAAATTTTGAAATTTTCAACACGAATTATGTGCGTTTATCTTCCTTCGAGTGACACAGAAACTAAATGTTCTTATAAAAGCGCGAGCAGCTCGCTATGAGCAGCTCGCTACGAGCAGCTCGCTACGAGCACCGAGAAATATTGAATTTTTCAGAACGAATTATTGAATTTTATAGAGCCTGTGGCGCCCCTTTTATCCGGCGTCCTGGGCGGTCGCCCAACCGCGCCCTACCCTAACGCCGGCACTGTTAAGAGATAATGCTGCCCATAATCAGTACAATGCTACTTAGGATTTCACAATGATGTGAAGTTCTAGGAGCACTGCATCAACGCTTCTTATTCAAGTGTCATAAGATGTTAAGACTCTTTAGCCCAGTAATTTCACTAGTTACAGTGCCCTCCTACCGAAGCACAGTAATGTTTGCACATCACTGCTCAGGCGGTAGAATTGTTGATATGGACGATTGAATTAAACACTGGAAACTGTTATTTAACTATTATTTTATTTTAGAGCACATTATATTTCCTACATTTTACAATCCGAGCCAACGAGAAGTAGAAGGCAACCATAGATTCTACAAAACAGGTCATTGACACATTGACATTTACGAGCGTTGACATTAAGGATAACTAGATGGCGCTGCGTGTCTCATTTATAGAATATTACGATTATAAATTTACCACAATATAACACGCCTCCTTAAATTTATAATCTTATACATGCCTTTACTAAACAATACTTGATCTTAACTAAATTATAATTAAATTATCTTTAAGCCTAATCGGTTTTTCACAAATTTTGTCTTATCTAGACTTTTTGTTAGCATGTCTGCCAAGTTACAATTTGAATCTATTTTTACAATATTAATTAATTTCTTTTCATAGTTTTCATTTATATAATGATACTGCACTTCTATGTGCTTTGAGTTTTTTGTGAAATTACCATATTTAGCAATAGCAATTGCACCTGAATTATCTTCATACAGATTTATCGGACTACTAAATTTTACATTGAATGATTCTCTCAACAAGTTTCTTATAAAAAGTACTTCTGTAACTGCCTCTGACATAGCAATATACTCTGCAAAAGTTGAACATTTAGCTACAGTATTTTGTTTTCGTGTTTTCCAATAAATTAAGTTTCCAAACAATCTAATAACAAAACCTGATGTAGATTTTCTATCCACATTATCTCCTGCATAATCAGAATCTACCATACAATCTAATATTTCAGTGTCTACATGATCATAATAAGTTAATTTTAGATCTTTAGTCTTATACAAATATTTTAATATTCTCATTGCATATTTGAAATGCGTTCGGCTATAACAACTTTGATATCTACTCAAATAATTTACACTGTATGCCACATCTGGCCTTGTTCCTGTACTAATATACAATAGTTCACCTATTATATTCCTGTATTTAATACTTTCATCTACTTCTTTAGCTTGCTCTAATTTCAAATTTGTTTCCATCGGTGTATCATATAACTTACTATTTTCTAGACCATATTTTGCAGCCAAAGATTCAATATATTTTGTTTGATTTAAGGTCATTACCTTTTTATCATCGCTATAATCAATATCAATTCCAATGTAGCTTTTAATTTTTCCTAAGTCTTTCATTGCAAATTTTTTCATTAAACTGATTTTTACCTCGTCTATCTTGTTCTTGTCTTTACAGAAAATTAGAAAATCATCAACAAATATTAATATATATATTGGATCTTTGCTTGCCCGATTTACATATAAACAGTGATCATAGTTACTGCGAACAAAATTTAATGTTTTAATAAATTCATCAAAACAATCATACCATACTCTAGGGCTTTCTTTAAGGCCATAGAGAGCCTTTTGCAATTTGTAAACTTTATTGTCTCCGGTTTCATAACCTTTCGGTTGATTTACATAAACTTCTGACTTTACATATCCATTTAAAAAAGCAGTTTCAACGTCCATTTGTTCCACAAATAAATTATTTTTACAACTGTATGACAATAAAATTTTCAGTGTTTGTGTTTTTCCTACCGGTGAATAAACATTATCAATATTATAATCCTTTTGTTGGAAACCTCTCACAACTAATCTAGCTTTATAAACATCACTACTTTTCTTTCTGAAAACCCACTTGACATCAATAACCTTTTTATTTTTTGGCTTTTCAACAATTTGCCAAGTATCATTTTTATTTAAACTATTCATTTCTGAATCCATAGCTATTTGCCATTGTTTATAATCATTGGAGTTCATCGCCTCCTCAAAAGTATTAGGTACATTAGCATCTACATAGTTTACATATATATACTGCACAATAGGATTTCCATATCTAGTCGGTTGGTTTCTCTTTCTTTTAGGTGTATCTACCTCTACCTCCTTGTTTTTATCATTTATAATTTCATCATTTACATTATCTTTTAAGTCATATCCGGTACTAGTCTCCTCCGTATCTACAAAATCTTCATCACTATCATATTCAATTTTACCTACTTCACTTGACACATTTGGAGCTTGTCCATTCTCCAAATCATTATCCTGTTTATCATCTAGATTTTCTAAACAAATCAACTGAATATTTTCTTCAACTACCTGTACATGCCTAGCATTAATTACTCTATTATTCAGTAAGACTCGATAACTATTCTCATTGTAACCCACTAAAATTCCTAGTTTTGACTTATCATCCCATTTACTTTTTCTTAAAACTTCAGGCACCCTGACAAAAACTCTACTTCCATAAATTTTTAAATGCTCTACATTTGGCTTAACCCCAAAAAATATCTCATAAGGAGTTTTATTTTCTACTGTATTTGCAATCGTCCGATTCTTTAAATATGCTGCTGTTTTTATTACTTCCGGCCAATACCTTCTATGAATTCTAGCTTCTCTCATTAAACACCTACCTATGTCCATAGCGGATCTATTATATCTCTCTGCAACCCCATTTAACTCATGAACGTAGGGCGGACATGGTAATAACTGTATTCCCTTTTCCCTTATAAAGCTATAAATGTCTTTATTTAAATATTCTCTGCCATTATCACACTGTATTTTCTTGACTCGTTTGTTAAATATATTTTCGACTAAATTTATAAATTCTATAAAGCAACTAGCAACTTGAGCTTTACTTTTAATACAAAATATTCTTGTGCATTTACTATAATCATCAATAAATGTTAGAAAGTATTTTTCTCCACAATAACCGGTTGTTCTATGAGGACCATTCAAATCAGTATGAATTAATTCCAAAATTTCAGATGTCTTTTTTCTATTATTTTCAAAAGGTACATTAGTCATTTTACTTTGAATACAATTTGAACATTTCATTTCTGTGGTTTCAATCTTATCTGGCAAACCATCTACCAACTTATTATTTATTATCTTATTTAGATATTGAAAATTAACATGACCAAGTGCCCTATGCCATTTTTCTTTCTGAGTCAATTTTACTGAAAGTGCACTCATTTCATTTTTCAATACAAAACCTTTTATACAATACAGATCATTTATTTTTTCAGCAACAACTATTAATTCTCTGGCCTCATTATAAATTTTTGCACTCTCATTTTTCGCTATTATTGTACAATTTTTAGTTATCTTCGAGAAACTCAACAAATTTTGTTTAATGCCTTCTACATAATAAACATTATTCAAATCTACATATTTTTCATTATAATAATTTTTGAAAAGAACTTTAACAGTACCTACTTTGGTTGCTTTTAACATTTTGCCATCTGGAAGTTTTACATCAACGGGAATTTTCAAATCGACATAGTTATAAAAATATGTATCATTATTTATTATATGATCAGTACATCCACTATCTAAAAGCCAACTTACTTCATTATTATTACATTCTTCCTTTTCAGTGTTCCCCGATACCTGATTTATTTCCGGATTACATACTTCCGCTGTCCATGACTGGAATGGAGAGTAGTTCGATGATTCGCCTCTGGAATATCCTCTGCCTTGGCTGCGACCTCTGTAGAAATCACCCCGGCTGCGACCTGCACCTCTTTGCAGACCTCGCTGACCTTGTCTTGACTGGTATCGTCCTTGAAAGCTTTGTTGTCCATAATTATTATTCTTTTGGCCGTGCCAACAGTCCTTTTTGAAGTGGCCAGTCTTTCCACAGGTAAAGCATTGCAATTTAGTTCTGGTTGCAAATGTACTCACATTCTGTTTCTCAGTTTCATTTGATGTCATATTCTTTTCTTTTATTTTTGAACGTACATAGTCGACTGTTCTTTGTTCCTCAGGAATCACATCCAGAAAATCTCCTATAAAGCTGTAGCTTGGTGGCAAGGCTCTGAGCAAATACCTTAACTTCTCGGGTTCATCTAATTTTCCTCCTGCCGTTTTGAAATCATTTATTTTTCTCTCGAACTCAACAAAGAAATCCTCTATAGTACTGTAATTACTTAATTTGATTTCTTCTATTTTCCCTCTGCATATTATTTGCATAGCTGTTGACTGAGTCAAATACATTCTATCAAATTTTTTTATCATTTCATACGCTGTCTTGCACTCACTTATATATTCGAGCTGTTTGTCCGTAATTGTACTCATTATTATAGTCCTTGCTTTTAAATCTTTCTTCTTCCACAGTGTCTCCGTGTTTTCATATTTTCCAGGCATCATGCCAACGGCGGGCTCGTCACATTCTTTATATTCCAACAGAGTTAATAATCTTAATTTCCAGCTTGTATAGTTTGCTCCGTCAAATATTGGTATTATAATATCTTCTACCTTCGCCTGTTGAATCTTTGTATGTTGAGACATTTCTATAATTTCTTGTAAACCGATGTATTTCTCAATAATTGTATTACGCTGCAACGCGTTGGCCGGTACCCATGCGCTAATAACCTCAAACGTATTTTGTATCTTCTTTGCACTTCGATATTTTACTATTCACACTGAGTTTTTATGCGTAACTACGCTCTGCTACCATGTTGATATGGACGATTGAATTAAACACTGGAAACTGTTATTTAACTATTATTTTATTTTAGAGCACATTATATTTCCTACATTTTACAATCCGAGCCAACGAGAAGTAGAAGGCAACCATAGATTCTACAAAACAGGTCATTGACACATTGACATTTACGAGCGTTGACATTAAGGATAACTAGATGGCGCTGCGTGTCTCATTTATAGAATATTACGATTATAAATTTACCACAATATAACAAGAATAACTGGCATTGTTGGGGTATACCCACCTAGACGACCTGCAAAGGAAGTCTACCCCCGGTATCATGCCGGAACTTGGCAGATACAAACATAATATTATATACAAAATTTCCGTATTTTTCAAAAAATATTATAGAAGGATGAATAAGTAATATTTTGGAAAGACCACATCATTAAGATAGGCCAATGACTTCTGACAGATTTGCATAACAATATACATAAACAATAGCGGATAGAGATATTGCCAAAAAATCCGCTTTGGCTCTCATAATATTTGTTATTCAAATTAATGTACATTTGCGTATATTTATAGAGGAAATGGGTGTAACAAAGTGTATAAAAAATGTGAAATGATTATTTCTATAAAATTTAAATTTGTTTGAGATAAATCCAAAAGGATATTCCACTTTCGTTCTATATTCATACAACAAATAATATTAATGCGTATTTGTGTCTTAGTATGACTATAGATTATTATTTATTATCCTACTTATCTAGTGCCTTTAATAAATAACCATTTTTCGGGTTAAAGATCTCTTTATTTCTCATAAAGAATTAACTATTCACTTACATGAGAAAATATTTTTTTAAATATGTAAAAATTTGAGGGCTTATAGTGCTAATTATATCTAATAATATATTAATTAAACTTATAACAATTTCAAAAACTTACAAATTTTACAAGTCATTGTGTTCAAATTTAGAAAATTTAAAGAGGCATTATAGTTACTCCTTTTTGAAAAAGCAACAAAATATTGATTTTATAACTATACCGACTAAACTCACTGATATAAAAGTCGAAGCTAGGCTCGACGCTAGGTTTCGGATAATTACGAAGACTTTCATCTGGAGCTCACGCCTCGAGGTTGCGGCGCTGGCTACTGACTTGCGTTAGTTTTCAAAATCGTAAAGCAACAAAATACTGAGTACCAGGCAATCAGAATCCAGTAGGAGGTACCAGGTACTTCCTTACCAATGCAAAATCCACTTTAATATACGTAGGTATCTTCTACCTTAAAGTGTTTAATGCAAAATGACATTATTATGAGATTACAAATAAAAAAAACTTTCTATTCCCCAATCTGAAATGTTTTAAAGTACCTCTTCAAATGAAGTGTTCCTAAGTACCAGGCAATCAGAATCCATAAAGAGGTGCTTCCTAACTAATGCACAATCCACTCCAATATACGTGAGTACAAAGTGTTTAAAGCCCATTTCACACGTCGCTATATAGCGCTATATAGCTTCACATAGCGCGGCATAGCTTCAGTACAAATCGGCATCCGTCACACACGTAGCTATAAATGACATATAGCGCTATATCGCGCTATAATTTACAGTTGATGCGTAGAATCCGCCATTTTTCATGTTGACTAGGTGATAAAATGACTAAGCCGTTTTGTATTACGGAGACTAAAGAAAACAAACTCATATTACCTACGCGATATATTAAACTAAATAGTAGCAAATGCTTAACCGCTGTGTAACAAATTAGAAAAAAATGTTTTTTATTTTTATTAAATATTTTGTTGTGTTTACAGTTCTTTGTGTTAGTATTTCGAAACAAATTAATTTAATTTGTATTTTAAATTTCACCTCCTATTTACTTGTAATAGATGCTCATGTTATGCATAATGATTATTTGTCCGAATAACTGAAAGCTTTGAATACCTTGCAGTAGACTTTCGCTTAACCGGCTAAGTCATGCTACAAAATGGCTACGCATTTTTTTTTATCTAGTTCAAATGGAATTTGCCAAATTGTATGGTTTTACAGCAACATGGCTGTTGACAATGTCAATTTTGAGTCTTATACAGGACGTGTGAAAAAATTCATGATTTTTTTTCACATTTTTAAAAAGTACGTACCAGGAGTTTGCCATGGTTTTTTTTACAAAAGTGATTGTCAGTTAAAACTGTAATAATGCAAACACTTTGTTTCAAGGGTTTTGTAGGTACCTCTAAAGAAAAAAAAAAACAAATCGTTAATTTTAGTTTTTTTTCGACATTTATGCTCGGAAATGGATCGTTTGGAGTTCTTCTCCTTGTCCTTGTCATATTCTCTATTACTGGGAGTCATGACCCCTCCTTTGTAGGATTCGATTTCTGATGATGGAGTGCTATCTGGGTTGGTTGGATGCGATTTTCATGGCCAGGAGCCACGAGACAACAGGACAACAGCAACAGCGTCATCATAGTCGAGCACGGGGCAGGCTGAAAATCAGCGCTGTGCAGGACCTCCCTGCCCAGCATTATGCTGAGCCTATTCCATTTATCAGTGTAGGTACCTATTGTTTATGTTGTTTCATTATCTTCTGTTCGTATCTCATACTAACATGTCACTATATTTATGTGTATAATTTTTCATGTATGTACTTTTTGGAACTGATAATAAATATATTTTTATCTTATCTTAACAGGAACTTCGAGGGTGGTGCGGATCTGATCTGACCAGCACATTGGACCGCCTTGGGACCGCTTTCCTTTGATTTTGCCCGAAACAATGACCATCTCTAGATTTCCATCCATGCCATTTGGCCAAAGTACTCGAGAATTCTCTGATAAAGTCGGTCAAATCTAACTCAAATCGATCTTATTCGATGAACTCTCATACTTTTAGTAAACGATGATAATTTCGAATAAAGTTTTCTGGATTTCTTGACGTAGTTTGAATCGTCATTTTTTTTAAATTATACCAGGAGCAGACTGGAACGAAACCAAAATCAAGGAAAAAAGAAACATCCTTTATGTAGAAAAAATTGTCAAATTCATTTGTTTAAGTAGTGTTGGGGAATCATTGTGGAACTATATGCAATCAAGTGATTGAATCTCCGTTCCTACTTCTGGTACTCCTGGTACCTACTTCCTAAAAAATATTAACTAGCTTTTAACTGATGAAAAGTGGTCTGTTAAGCACAAACGTGCGTGCATATATGAAAGTGCATAAAATAGACCCCGCATAGGAAAAAAAACTGTTGTGCCCTTTTTGAAGACTGAACCACGTTAATATTAAGAGAGATAGAGAGGAGCAGCGGTTACAGATTTCCAATTTAAACGCCGTATTTTTCCCCTTAAGGGCAGATTTCTGGAATAATAATATTTTATACGTAATTTTATACGCAACATGTTGATAACATTTTTTCATACAAGTATGTGGCAAGTCCAACTTGCACTTGTTTGTTTTTATTTTGAAATAATATAAATTTTCTTTATTTTTGTATTAATAAACCTATTCTAAATGCACTCAAAGCATTCATTGACAAGTTATTCCAAATATTTGAGTGCGTTTGTAAAGAGGAAAAAAGTAGTCATTAATATCACTTGATTTGTGAAAAAAGGAATGTTAATGTCACTTGATTTTATTTCAAAGATCGACTCAAGATTCAATCACAAAGAATGAACTATTAAAAATATAGTTCCGATCAGTAACCCGGCCATCACTAAAAATAATATAGCACGGCATAGCGAGGTATAGCAAGGCCTTGCGATACGATACTATATGGTACCAGGAGTCATATAGCAAGATATAGTATAGCGCCGTGTGTAATGGGCTTAATGCAAAATGACACGAGCCATCGGACATTCTACGTTCTCCTACTCACGGAAGCCCGAAGCGCTCATATTGGAGAGATAAGGCTGCAATTCACTTTATAGGTTATATAGCCTTAGGGATGGCAGCTGTAACATGGATAACATATTTATAAAATGCCGCGAGTGCACTAATTTGTATGTAAAATAAAAGGTCTCACTTTTTTCCGTTTTATTTTACTTTGCGAAGAGTGAGGGGTTTAAATCATAGAGTTACTTATAAAAAAGGCCGAGAAAGACGTATAACGGGTATAATATTATCACAACATAGAAAAAGCAAGCAAATCTATTAACAATTATTAGTTATAACTAATAATTGTTGTGATGGATTTCCGCAAAGTAACGCCTAGTTCCATTAATTAGCAAATCTATTGTTACTGTGATCGTTTTTGGTCTGTATAAATTGCATGCAAAAGTTCTAAGTAGCCTTCCAAATAACGTTATTAAACTAATGTACCTAAGCGTTATTTTGAGTGGTTTTATTTTTCCTTTTCTTTTTTAAATACAATTTTTTTGCGTCTTTACTGACACGTAAAGTAGAATTCACGGCATCTATCCTGTAATATCTATGACAGCTTCTTACTTCGACAAAGGTTTATCGATACGCTGCCTACTTCGTATCCTCTATGGGGCGTTAGGGCTGTACTTGGTAAAAATAAATTTGGAAGGAGCACTTCCTGATCTACTTTTTGAAGCGTTTTAGGGGTTTTGTGTGAAGGTGTGGCACTTAATATCTTTTAAGAGTTCCGTAGTCAACAAAGAACCTTTACAGTTTTCGCTTTGTCAATCTGTCCGTCCGTGGCTTTACGGTTAAACGATAAGTCTTAGAAGATGACCTGATGGTAACAATCAGGATAAGTGAAAAAGTATCTCCTCGTCTAAATCTGAGCTACCTACTTTCAAGCACTGAAAAAGTCAAGAATATGGTTTCAACCATGAACTTTCAGGAAATTTTTAAAGATAAAGAATTTATTGGTTTATGAGATACTAGCCTTTGTACCTTTAGCCTTAATATTATTACAGGGTCTAAGCTATCTCTATACTAAATTTCAGATAAATTGGTCCACTCGTTAAGGCGTGAAATAGTAACGATCATACATCCAGACATCCATACATTCTTACCGTTTGTAACTTGTTCGCGTTTTTTAATATTAGTAACATTGCCAAAGACTACAGACTACGGAAGCCTACATTGCGCGAAGCTCGACTAGCACTTAGATATTTAAGCTTAAGAGCGTATATATCGAGTGACACTGTCTCGCTCGCAATATTTGACAAATTTTAAGATATAAATTAATAGAATTAATTTATTGAAAATTCCTCAAGATCAGCCCTCCATAATATTATTGCAAACATTTAAAAAGTGTTTTCAGTTTGATAATATAAAAAATAGCATGGGGAGGAATATTTAAAAAACTTTTTTTTTTTTCAAAAATCTCATCATGCCGTTTTTTAATATATCAAACTGAAAACACTTTTAAAATGTGTGCAATAATATTATGGAGGGCTGATCTTGAGGAATTTTCAATAAATTAATTCTTTGAATTTATATTTCAAATTTGTCAAATAGTGCGAGCGAGAGAGTGTCACTCGATATATACGCTCTTAACTCCATAAAGTATTATTACATTTTGTGTATTTCCAAAAGAGCTCCCAATTCCCTTTACTACAATTCCAAAGTGAGTAAATACGGCAGTTTTATTTTATCGAACAACATGAAACAGTGAGTGAGAGTAAACAAAAGGGAGTCTCATATGATAGCTTCCCTGTTAAGAGAGTGGTTTCAAAAATGACCTATTTTTTATTAATTATTAGCTTTTCACTGAGATCTCGCGTGATATTAAGGGACGATGCTGCTGTAGATCAATAAGATAAGAATAAGATAAGATAAGAATGCTCTTTATTGTTGAAACCAAAATAAACATTACATTATACTTATTAATAGCTAGTACTACAATACAGTTGGGTCCACAATGGGCGGCCTTATCGCTGTGAGCGATCTCTTCCAGGCAACCAGCCTTTGTATGGAAATATTATTATTGGGGACCTCAAAAGGACTTTAAGCCGCTTCGACCATTTCTGATCTTTTTGGAATATATGTAGCTCACTAAATGAGTGGAGTGAGATTTGGTACCAGAGAGTAATCAATCAATGTTAGCAGACTAGACCTAGAAGGCGTAATAAATACCTCCCTAGCTTCACTGATTTTTTGTTAGCTCTTTATGCCTAAGCAGTTGAACTAATTGGACTGAAACTCGGTATATAGGTAGGTGCAGGCTCTAGAATAACAACATAATATAATAGAGGTATAGGCTTTTCAGCGTGTAAAGTAAGTAAGTAAATTTACACTCAACATTTAATTTCATTATTTTTATTTGTTAATATAAAAAAAATATATCGTTCGGTTAACTTTTATTATTCGATGTTTACTTATAAAGCTAATCTATTTTTTTTTACATTCTGTATTTTTAAGAAATCCGTTATAGGGGTACGAGTAGGTACATAATATTTTCTCAACATGACTTTGTCTTACGCTACTTTATCAAATGGATCCGAGATGCGACTCTTAACTGGATTGTTTTCGCCAATTTGGTGATTGCCAAGATTCTGCAGTTCGATCGTTATGGTAATACATGTTAGATTCAATTCCAATTTTTATTAAGTGCTGTGGTCTTGGGGTGTGTAGGATAAACGACACTTTTTTCCTTAAAGGGAGCAAATTTATCTGGGTTTTTACTGATTCTTTTATTTTTCATATCTGGTGGCATGGCAGTGCCCCGCCAAGTGAAGCAAAAAAGCGGCACGGCCGTACTATTCTTTTCTGGAAAGCGATTTAAACCATTTTCGACCCCCTATAACTTCGTTGTAGACAAAACTAAAAGATTGAATTTTTAGCAACCAAGTAGACTTTTACTTGTGAGATACATTATGTTTTCATGCGATTCCAAGTCGATCTATTAATTTAAAATAAAAGATTTTTACTGACTTGGTATTAACATAACTTTTTACGGTACTACGAGTTGCGAGAATTGGATTTTTTACAAGTTTTGTTTCTGAAGGCATTATTATTTCTATATCGCTCTTAAGCACGGGTTAAGCCCGGGGCTTTTTATCAACACGGAGGCAAAAAAGTCAAATGCGTAGAGACCCTTTTGAGCTTTTTATACTAAAAGCTCAAAACAAATGATTAATACTAACGTAATGGGTGCCACATATTGGAGTCTATCTGCGAGTCCATCTATAGAAAATGTGCTCAAAGATCCGCCAAGTGACAAGACTATTGATTAAGTAAATAGAAATTATGATGTCTCTAAGTGTCTAAGAAAGGAAAGCCGAAAGCTAGTAACATAAAGGTTGGCTTTTTTAAAATAAATTTTGTAACAAAGTCTGTTGGTTTTCTTTATCTAAGTGATATGTTGTATTTTAGTTCGAGAAATTTGTCGCTTCCTGGCTATTTGATTCAAGTTGTGATTTAAAGATCTACGTCCTAAAATGAAATTGACTTACCTATCGTTTTATTCATTGGTTTTATGTTTTATATTAGTTTCGTTGATCTTTCATCATCATAAACTTTTTTTATATATGTTTTTTATAAATCTTTATATGTTTTTATTATTATTTTTTACTATCATTATTTAAGTATTTTTATATTAGTTACTTATAATATTATTTATTGTATTCTTTGAGATTATTGACAATTATGGTTACTAAGTGCAAAAAAAGATTGAATTGTCGTATTTTCCCTTAGATCAGATATATCAACAGGCAAATCCTGGACACAACCAGTATAATATATGCAGATTTAACAGTTAATATTTATTCGTAACTGCATCCAGCGGGCTTGTGCAAAACAGTCCGGTAATTGCGCCATTACTCCGATGCTTGTTCATTAGCGCACCGGCGATAACTAAGTGCTAAATTTATAAATAAATAAAATAAATAAATAAAATAAAAAATAGTTAACTGTTAGTGGTATAACTGCTGGACCGCTTTTTACTTAGTTTGTCATGGAATAAAACGGTAGACTGGCTTTCTATCTCTTTATACTGCAGTGTTTTGATTTATTAGAATGGGTTTTGTTATATTTTAAGGACCAAATTAAACTTAAACAACATAAAAACTAACAAAACTGTGTGATTTTGAAACTAACGTGAGCGTTATAATCATTGTTTTATTCATTACTAGATGCGCCCAGCGGTTTTACCCGCAGTACTTATGTAGCCTATGTGTTATTCCAGGGTCTAAGCTTAACAAAATTTCAGCTCAATCGGGCCACCCGTTTAGGCGTGAAAGAGTAACAAACATCCAGATATCTAGAAATATGGACGTGAAAGTTCGTAAGAATGGTTTTACGAACATTCACGTTTATAATACATATTAGTAAGATTAGTGGCCCCGCGCGCACTTCGTAGCGCCTAACAGGGTGTTTATACAAAATATGATGCATGTATTATACATATTATAAATCTTCCTCTTGAATTCCTCTATCTATTTTTAAAAAATCGCATCAAAATCCGAAGCCTAAAGAAAAACCTAAAGATTTAGAAATAAAGAAGAAAGAAAACATGTTTATTTGACAACAAAACACAGAAAAACAAAAAATATAAAAGAGAGACATACAGAAAAATAAAGTGTTAATATTAAAATTATGGACTTATTTAAGTACAATTAAAATTGTTACTAAAAATAGATATCTATGGGACAATAATACCTTTTAAATACACTAAAAAAAAAAAAAAACAATTAATACATGAGGTCTGCCCGCGGTATTTCCGATGAGCTTTAACATGAGACTCTTCAAAAGGCAAGTGAATAGAGTCTTGAAAGGTAGGCAACGTACCAGCGGTACCTACCCCTGGTATTGCAGGTATCCATAGGCGACGGTAACCACTCACCATCAGGTAGGCCGTCTGCTTGTTTGTCATCTATTACATAAAAAAAGGGAAATAGGAAGCTATCTCAGATCCTGTGTTCCGGTGCGTCAGTGTATCCATAGGTACTGTGTATATTGCCGAATAGGTGCTAACTCAGCATTTGCTGAAATGAGACATTCAGCGCTAATTTAAGCATACATACAGACAGACACGGGTGCGACTTTGTTTTTTTTTTTTTTTTTTTTTATGTGTAGAAGTAGAAGACGAGCAAGACGCTCTCCTGATGTTAAGAGATAACGGCTGCCCATAATCAGTACAGCGCTACCTAGGATTTCACAATTATGTGAAATTCTAGGAGCACTGCACCAACGCTTCTTACTCAAGAGTCATAAGATGTTAAGACTCTTTAGCCCAGTGATTTCACTAGCTACAGTGCCCTTCTACCGGAGCACAGTAATGTTTGCACATCACTGCTCAGGCGGTAGAATAACTGGCACTGTTGGGGTACCCACCTAGACGACCTCCTGCAAAGGAAGTCTACCCCCGGTTTAGTAGTGATAAAT
The DNA here is from genome assembly GCA_947507615.1 of Hemithea aestivaria. Lineage (NCBI taxonomy): Eukaryota > Metazoa > Arthropoda > Insecta > Lepidoptera > Geometridae > Hemithea > Hemithea aestivaria. The sequence goes on from OX382344.1 coordinate 12,475,316, forward strand.
TAGCCTTTGACCATTATCTCCCGTTATGCTAAGTGACGATCCGGCCGTAGATGGAAGCAGACTAAACCTAGAAAGCAGGATAAATCTCTCCCTGACTTCACTGAACATCATGCTTGAACACGGTCGTAATGATCGCTTGGCGATACGGTTTTGTCCAGTGGTTATGCTAGCCACGGCCGAAGCCTAACTCCACTAAAAAGATTTTTGTGGTAACGTTACTATTTCTGATGATCTTTAGTGCGACGGTAACCGCTCACTATCAGTAAGATCGACTGTTAATATAACCTGCCTGTTAAAAAAACAGTAAAAACGTATTAGTATTGCCATTCAACGTGGCAATGCTGCCAGCATTCTGGGCACTCTGCCATCTGACAGTGGTTTGGAGCACTTGGATTTTCTATAGATCGGCTTGTAGCTGATCTGTGGTTAATAAAAGTGTTCTTTATTGCTGTAGTAGCTGTAGTTTTGTTAGCTTGTTTTTCTTAGTAAAATCTACATAATAATAATTCAGAGCCTCATTGATTTTTTTGTATGAATATGGCAGAGGAACAATACATTAATAATTTTAATTTAAATTAAAACCAACGAGCGAGCGCGCTGTAATGGCCTCAACTCTTGCGTATGTAATGCGTAATAAGGGTGCATACACAGCGGGTGGAATTAATTATGATTTTTTAAAATTATTTAACAAAATTTTAATTTATTTTTGCGTAAAATAATAAAAACTTGGATCCCGAGGCACATGCCATGTTTTCACTATAAAATAAAATCTGTTATTTCAGGCTTTAACAGCTTAGTTTAGATCCTAATGTGCTGAAATTAACCTAAACTAGTAGTTTTCTCCAGTGTACAAACAGCTATCTAAATTCAAAATTCTGTTTTTGGTCAATGGAAAAATTACCACATATGTATTTATTGAATGGGTTCAATAAATATTGCTCCGGATTACAAGACGTACGTACAAACACTAGGTCACTAACGCTACGCACCGCATTTAAAATAATTCTTTAAAGTAAAAATTTAAAGTTCATAATATCTCCATCAATGAGTCTCACCCTAAGTAAAATTATACACAACTCGCTGAAAAAACGTTGATATGCGGAAAAATCGAGTCCAAATATAATTGAACATTTCGTAATCTAATAGGTGTACCAGCAGATGTATATAAAACATGTCTTATTTTTCGATCGCAATTACACAATGTAAAAATATTGAAGAAATTTGAGAAACTCAATCATTTTTGTACACGATTTTATAAATTTCGATGTAAGCATTCGAGCAAATGGAAGTATTATTCGAAAGAGATATTTTTATTCCCACGAAATGCTCGTAAAAAATGAGTTTATTTAGGTCTAAGAATTTGAGTTAGGAATAATAATTATGGAATTCATAGAAGTAATTATAATATTATTATTATAATGGGCATTTCATATTATTGATAGATAGATAACCCTTTTTTTTAAACACAAAAGAAAATGTAAAAAACAACTTAAAAACTAAAATAATATTAAAACTAAGTGTACTTAATTGTAACGAAGAAACAAAAATAGGTACTAAAATTAATAAACTTCTGGTTGGATTTCAGGTCCCAAATTCGTATTAAGATAGGATACTTTTTGAGATTATATTTTATTAAGATAGTAATTTTGACAAAAAATACTATTATTCTTCCTATAATATAAATTCAACCTTTATTGTTTTATTTCACGTATCATATTTCATTAGCAAGTTTTATGCCTACGATAACTTTCGTAACCGTTATTTTTTGTTAGAATAATAATATTAACATATTTTTTTCTACTTTTACGGCATTTTTTATATATAATGTGCTAAAGGGGTCAAACAATCAAACGGCTCGTGAATACTTGCAAAACCAGGCGTACCGCCGCGCTGTTACGAGTATGTTGCTGACCTCATTTTTTTTTAAATATTATCGTTTAAAAGCAAACAATAATTTAAAAAAAAAGGTAGCACTCCGGGAGTGCCGGCAGAAGTGAAAACTTCAATATTAACGTTGTGTTTAATTATAAGTATAAAAGTACTATCATTTATGAGGTAGAATACAATGTTTATTTATTGCGCTATCGTACACAAATATGACAATTTATATGTTGTTATTTATAATATTATATCGTTATTTATATATTACATTAAATTTTATCTCTCAGAAAAATCAACTTCCATCCATAATTTCGACGACTTTTACACCATCAACAGAGCAGCACACTCAGGCACGGTAGAAAGAGTGGGAGATACTAGTTCCTCTCCCTTTCCCTCGATCTTACGCTTTTTCGATCAGCATCACGTGACCCTGACGCGAGTTTTAAAGTTTTTACCCATACAAAAAAGTGCTCAGCGCCGCTAAAGAAGTTTTCACTTCAAAAAAACGACAACAAGAAAATAATACAATTTTGACACTATTTCCGCAATTTAAAACCTTATTTTCTTATAGTGAATAAAATGTTATTAAATATAATGTTATAGAACCTAAAATAGCTTAAATATAGTATTCAAAAGGCAAGTGAACAAAGCCTTGAAAGGTAGGCAACGTACCAGCGGTACCCCTGGTATTGCAGGTATCCATAGGCGACGGTAGCCACTCACCATCAGGTGGGCCGTCTGCTTGTTTGTCACCTATTACATTAAAAAAAAAACGATATAAATATAGAGTATAACAAACTAGAGTTACTTTGTTTAAACATACCTATTTATAAAACTTAATAGCTGTTTAGAAAAGACTCGCGATTTGCTTCGTCCTTCATAATCCGGACGACGAAGATTTGGAACTCCCTACCCGCTTCAGTGTTTCCCGAGAGTTACAACTTGGGTGTCTTCAAGTCGAGGGTTAATAGGTATTTGCTAGGCCTGTGTGTAACAGCTTCGACCACGTCTTCACTTACCAACAGGTGAGACTGTGGTCAAACGCAGTCCTATTCTAAATAAATAAAAATAAGACTAAAAACATAATGTTATGCTAAATCTAAAAAAATAGCTTTCAATTTAAATGTCTGCGAAATCCTCAATTCAAATTGGTAGATCTAAAAGATATCCAAAGTCTAGACAAAGATAATTTAAGAATAAATTAAACTAAACAAGAGGTTTCGGTGAACCAAAAACGTAAGGAGCTGTCTTAATAATAAATGTAATTTATTTAAACTTTAAATTGTTTTTTATACTTGTAGGTAATAAAATTTATAATATTAATATTATGTATCTTCTTCTTCGTAAATATATAAAAGAAAAGAGTGACTGACTGTCTGATATGCACAGCTTAAACCGCTTGACAGATGAGGTTGAAATTTGAAAAATAGATAGGTTTCATGACTAGACCTCGGCTAAGAAAGGATTGCGCCATGCGGGCAAATCCACGAGCATAAGCTAGTATATTATAAAACATCTTAATTTTTACCTGCAGAAAAGATTCGATATCTCATGTATTTCCGGATCTACATATTGTAACCTATTTTTAAACACCAATGCGCCTTTGAATAATAATATTGCCCTTGATTATTTTAATTTTACCTCTATGATTCTTTTTTTTTTATGTGGTGAAGTAGAAGACGAGCAAGACGCTCTCCTGATGTTAAGAGATAACGGCTGCCCATAATCAGTACAGTGCTACTTAGGATTTCACAATTATGTGAAATTTTAGGAGCACTGCACCAACGCTTCTTACTCAAGAGTCATAAGATGTTAAGACTCTTTAGCCCAGTAATTTCACTAGCTACAGTGCCCTCCTACCGGATTCTAAAAGTCCTGTCATGATATTTACTCAAATAAAAATCCTGGATAGCACTGCACTTATAATTATGGTCAGTGTTAAATATCTCTTGCCATCAGGAGAGCGTCTTGGTCGTCTTCTTACTTTTTTGTATAAAAATCTAGCTGCGCCCAGCGATTTTACCCGCAGTACTTATGTAGCCTATGTATTATTCCAGTGTCTAAGCTATTTCTATATATAAAATTTCAGCTCAATCGGTCCACCCGTTTAGGCGTGAAAGAGTAACAAACATCCTGACATCCAGACGTCCAGACATCCATTCTAACAAATTTTCACGTTTATAATATTTGTAAGATAAGAAAAACAAACGTACGTCCTTCTCTACTAGGTGACAGTCCTTTCCACAGCTATTATCCGAACATCCAACACCACTCCGACCGTCATAAAAAGAAAAATGCAGTGTAAAATTAACAGTAAAGAAAACAAAATAAACATTCAAGCAAATCGTCAACTCCAACCGTAAAACGCTAATGACTTAAAGTAGCCATCGAACTAAAACGAAGAATAAAAACTGCTATGGAGCAAGTCGAACTCGAGCACGAATGGTTCTGTACCATTCTATAGGTATAAAATGTACAAAATTAGACATACTATTAATCAATTAATCTAAATATATAAAAGGAAAGTGTGACTGACTGACTGATCTATCAACGCACAGCTCAAACCACTGGACGGATTTGCTTGAAATTTGGAATATAGATTATAGATATTTTATGATGTAGACCTCTGCTAAGAAAAAAAACTTAAGAGATGTCAAGGGACACCCAGATGGAACTTCGTTCCATCCGGGGTCCGGGGTTTTATTATTTATTATTTACAAAAAGCCTGTATACACTCAACAAAAATATTCGTCGCGACACCACACTGTTCAATGCGAAATAGAAATGAAAATATCTGGCTTGCTTTCTATAAGAGAGAGAGAGAGAGAGAGAGAGAGAAACATGGGCACGCCGCACAGCTTACAATAGCTTACTATAGCAAAAAGTGTCGTGACAACTTTTCGTAAGAATTTTTCCGTCTAGCCCCCTTTCACAACGCGCGATAAGGAACTTCGTTCCAAAAAATTAATATGCGGGCAATATCGCGAACATACGCTAGTAATATTATAAACGGCGAAATACACAGTTATATATCCATACATGGCAGAATTTATTACCTATAATTATAATTATGTGTGATAAGGGAGCGCTGTGGTGTGTTAGATGTAGTGACAAAGATAGAGAAAGGAATGCTTAGATGGTTCGGACATGTAGAGAGAATGGATGAAAGGCGTTTGACTAAAGATATATGAGGCAAATGTCAATCCGCAATTGGTCGGCCTAGGCGCACTTTCCTTGACCAAATAAATGTCGTTCTAAGGAAAAGCCAGGTCAAGAGTAACAAGAACCGGCGAGCGTGCATAAAGAATGTGATGGAAGTCGAGGAAGCGAAAGAGGTGTGTCAGGATCGTACCCAATGGAGGGAAATAGTCTCTGCCTATCCCAACGGGAACCAGGCGTGATTATATGTATGTACGTATAATTATTATTAATGTTATTCTGTTTTTAGAATTTGATGTTATGAAAATACATCATAATGTCGTGTAAAAAAATCGACTGTCTAACAACGATTTTTGATATCATTACACACTGTTGACAGGCAGAGGAGTATTAATATAATAATCCCGAAGCTTCTGGGTAGAAGAGTCTTGACATCTAATTATTACTCTCAAGTAAAAAGCGTTGGTGCAGTGCACCCAGAATGTTACCTTAGTAAAATCCTGGGTAGCACTGTACTAATCATTATGGGCAGCGGTATCTCGTCACCAGGCGTCTTCTTACTTCGTTGTATAAAATATCCCGTCCTATAGGTTTAGTCTGCTACCACCTACGGCTGCATCGTCGCTTCACGCGAGATCGTGGTTAAATTCTATAAGCTTTAATGAATAAAAAAAAGATACGGAACCCTAAGAGCCCAGCAAACAGAACACGGAAACAGAGTCGAATTAAAGGGCCCCATGTTTTACGTAAACCAAGGAAGTTTCCATTAACGCCCTCATTAGCGTATGGCTTAATGAAAAGGCCACTCAATAAAATTCCACAGAATAAGTGAATGAAAAGGGCTCCTAGACACACTTCCTGTTCTAAATTGTGTTACTGCTACAAAGGAATCCTCAATAACTGACTTTTTTTGCCCCTCACTACACAATAGGCACTTGTTCTGACTGTTTCAAAGCTTTTGTCTACTTCAAGTGTTGTCACCCTCTCCATTGTGTCAATTCCAGTTCCGCTACGTTTTTTTTTTTTGCTTTTGACTTTGACCACGATCTTGCGTGATGTTAAGCTACAATGCACTCGTTGGTGGTAGCAGTCTAAACTTAAAAGGCGGGATAACTCCTGGCTTTACTGAACACAATGCCAGATTTTTTTCTCAAGTTCATTACCAGACCACACATTTCAATTCATCGAAAAATTTAATTAACTTAATTAAGTGATAATTAACTGAAACGTTGTTAATGAATGTTCTCGAGAAATTGTACTTCTTTTCTTATTCGGGTTTCTAATTAATGTGGAAATTTATTTCGGTAGGAAACGTCGTAGAGTAGAATATATAAATTTATGGGGCCCCGATTTGTTCATTTGCATTGAATCTCGTAAAACACTTTGTAAGCATGTTTCCCTTCGCACGTTATTAAACGTGGCGTTAGTATAATATTTCATAATAAAAGTTCATAAAATAAAAGTTTATTTTCGAGGAACACGCATGATTACATTGAAAGGAACAAAGTATCTGACGAAGTTTGGGCTCCTTCATATTACGAAGATGGACGCGTAATTTCTCAACTTGGGAACTCTCAAACGAATTTACTTAAAACTTTGTATCGTTTAATGAATCAACATCGCGGGGGTTTCTCTTATTGACAGTTGCTACTTGGAATCAGTGATATCGCAGCTTTCGAGATTCGGTGTCGAAAATATTTTAATATAGGGCGGGATTACCGTCTGGCGAACGCGAACTTGTGACGTCGACTGTGGTGACAAGATGGGGAAACTTTTTTAATAAAATATGTACGGAGTACGAAGGAACAAGAGCCGACCCGTTTTTACGACGCCATCACGATTTTATTATGCTAAATTCGTAATTATGTCATATTCTCATACAAGAGTTGTTCCCGTTTATAGCCTCACTCCGGGTTCATTAAAATTTCGATACTGTAAATCAATTTAATTTATTTACAGTATATCATTTATTTATGACCATAATTGCTTACGGTTACGTCAGAGTTTCTCTTTAAAGTTGTTTATGATGGTCATAATTAAATCAGGATTGGAATATTATTGTAAGGTAACAGTAATGTATGGGAGAAGCAGGTAATAAAGTTTTATGACAAATTCGATTTTGTTCATAAATCTTAAAATATGACTTGCTTTGTTTAGTTAAGTCCGGAAGTTTGATTTGAGGGTAGGCCATGAAATGGTCGGGATGTCTGTTAGTGACGTATGACTGACTATAACTTATAATCGTAAAACTCGGACTATAACTACTGGACTGAGTTAGCTGTAAAAAGAAATGACGCAACTAAAGTCCGCCTTATCGCCTTTTTTACTGCATTCAAAACCATCTCGTGCGTGTAACGTTGCTATTACGATGTAAGTATTTATGTGTGTGCGTCTATAAGCAAGTGGGCTTACTATTGCTTCTTTGTATATTTTTACTGCAACTTCAGTCCAGTATCACCGTCTAACTCTCCGACTAGTAGGGCCTCCAGTGCTTCATTTCTGTTTTTTTAACTACTTCTTGTAATGTTGTCTCTATTGTCGTTAAAATAATGTTTGAGTTGTGAGTTGTAAAAATAGACGTCCATCTTGCGTCCGTAAATTGTACCGACGTATTTCGGAGGCATTAAGCTGTTTAGACGCTTGTCGTAAATCTGACCAGATCTTTTATAGTCTTTTACCCTTCATGTGTAAGAACACTATTTCCTTGGAAGAACAGAACTGGATCAGTTTAGTCAATATGATAAAACATTGATTTTGGTTCTATTCATCTCAATTATTTTACCCAGATTATATTGATTTATGCTAACTGAAAAATATAGGAATACTAAATTCACAACTATACTAGACATATCTAGTTAACACATGATATTATTCGAATGTCAATCTCAAATATGGAATAAATCCAGGCTTTTGATAAATGTACGCGGAGATATAAAAATCTAACGTAGGTACAGGTGTAATAACGAGCTTTTGATTTAACTTATTATACTATCAAAAAGAAAATCTTAAATTGGATTAGTTTTTTGAGACGATTTGAAAACTTTTTTTATGACCTAGGAATAATGCGTTACGCATCATCACCCCACGCCGGGGGGCGCGGGGTGGTAGGTGGTCCTCCCCCGCCGAAGATGGGCATGTCGGGGATACCCACAAAAAAACCTGGGGGTGTTCCTGCGGGTCGCCATAATGCCGAGGCAGCGGGTACGCCGAGGCACTCATCCGCGGGCGGACGATTTGAAACCTGGTACAACATTTAGGCACTTTCATAAAATCTCACAGGATTCCGTCCTACACGGGTGGTACCGCAGTGCGCAACTAGTATGCCATAATAATCATCACAACACTGATATACTTTTATTTTAATACCAACCCCCCAATTTTCAAGCCGTTCAAAAACCAATACACATAACCGTAGTCCATTAGCGGACTAAACGATCTAAGATCAAAAGAAACTATATTTAGTATCAAACGGTGAAGTTACGAACGAAATGTTTTTGAAAATAGTTTGTAAACACCATCAATTTGATTAGTTTGCATGATATATTTTACGAGACCGGAACAGCTGATATTATTGATGTGTCGTGTTTGGATGATCCATCAGAAATATGTATTGAGATAGATGTCGCCAGTGGGTCAATGAGCGTTTTCACGAAAATTTAATCCGTCAGTTGGCGCCACTATGACAAGAGGTCCATCCTAATCTATAAATCTATGATGTTGTAGGTAGTTTTCGGTGTTTGTCTTTGAACGTTATGAATTAAAAATTATAAATTTTGAATCAAACCTTTTTGATCACGTGCTTATGGACAAAAAAGGTTATACTCTTGACACTTTTGACAGGTGTCTGGACCTGATGTCTCAGTGCTGGCTCCTAGTGGTTGCTATTAAAACCCTTATTTTATGAAAGTCATAAAATACATCTAATAGAATACATATGCTCGTCCTCAACAAATCCTGAAATATGGCTGGTTTATTTTATGCCTCTATCTTGAGTTTTACATGCAAATTATAAGGTAATTTGAGGTAAAAACTCGAGCTAGATAGATTTTCGTCTTGGACTTTAAGCTTTGCTGAGCTTGCCTTTTGCTTGACACTGCATAACATGCTCTGTTTAATATTTTTTTTATTTTACGTTTCCTTCTAACGGAAGCAAGTAAATACGTAAGGTTTATATTATATCATCAAGACTTTCCGTTTTAATTACATAATATTTTAATATCAAAACTCAAATTCAAAAAAAAACTTTGTTTTTTTTTTCAAATAGATTCAGAGATCTTAGATTAAATAATAATCGATAAACACATATAGGTAACTAACCTAACAGATTTCACACAAATTGCGAACTTTTTTGTAGTCGATTAAAAGAGGTGTAATTTACGGCATCTATTCTAACACACATCGTGTGTAAATATCATTTTGTTTGGACAACGCACATGCGTGTGTTTTTATTAGTTTTTGTGAACTATCAAACATGATTTACGACCAATATGTTACTGCTATTGAATCAAAAGAATAAAATACAAAAAAACATAAATTTCAAACACACATGAAAAATTACTTAGGGACAATAATTTAAAAGTAATAGCCAACTAAATTGAAATAAAAGCTGGAAAAGACAATAAAATATTATTATAGTTATTGGAAAAGAAATTGATTACGCGGCTTCTTCAGAATATAATGTAATTACTGGGCTAAGAATCTTAACATCTTATTACTCTTGAGTAAGAAGCGTTGGTGCAGTGCATCTAGAATTTCACATCACTGTGAAATCCTAAGTAGCACTTTACTGATTATGGGCAGCGTTATCTCTTAACATCAGGAGAGCGTCTTGCTCGTCTTCTACTTCATCACATAAAAAAAAATATTTATTACTATTCTTTTAGAGAGACATGAGTATTAGTTTTGAATATCGAAATAAATGTTGTTTGTTTCTTTTAAGGGTTAGCCTTTGACCACGATCGCGTGTGATGTTCAGTGACGAAGCGGCTGTAAGTGGTAGCAGATTAAACCTAGAAAGCGGGATATATCCCTCATTATCCTGTTAAACCTAAACAATAAATATAAAGGTAAATAAAACAATCCACATTTTTACGAGAACAAACTCAATGAATTCCTCCATACAGTAAATTATTTTCCAATTAGCTTCATAAAGAAGATAACGTAGGTACCTAAAAATCAAATAAATTAATATACAGCTGACTTTTCATGTTCATAATATAATTAATAACATTTATTATTATTAATCTATAGTGAAAAAGGGATTAAATAAACTTTTCAATCAATTCTTATCATAAGCTTATCTGTAAAAATCCCAATTAGAAGTTGGATCCTACTTAAAACTTATTGAACTCTGAACATTTGAAATGGCAAGCTAAGCTTCATCTAATTGGTCAGGTAATCAGGATTTAGGATCTGGCTAATGACGCCTACTGGAGCATTATCTTATAGGCAATAATGGGCATTACCTGGACGATAGTTGAATGCCTTTAATCCGATTACTGGTATTTAGACTAGGGTCTGGCGCATCTTGAATCTGGGTGGTACAGTAGGGTTGGAGCAAGTCTGGGAATTAAATTCGGAATGGATTTTGTTCTTTGATGCTTATAATAAAGTTGCTAAATAGAAAGAGAAAAGATATTTATGGAGAAATTCACAAGAGGGTTACGCTTAGGACAGTTTCTGTTTATGTTATATAATCATCATCATCATCATCAGCTTTTTACGTTCCGTTTTTCCGTGTATCCTGTACCAATCTCGACCTTCCACTGTTATTGATTAATAGATGGAAAAGATCAACAAAAAAACAGCCAATCAGGTCGGCTTCATTCTCTCCTATTAAGAAAGTTTCAAGGTTATGTAGTTGTTGCCATGCATGCGGTTTTAATTTTATACCACTTCTAAAGCTGACCAATTCCTAAAACTGACTGAAGACTTTAAATAAGGTAACATAGACAATCATTCTACACAAAAGCCAGCATAAAGCATTCAAAAGTTCCAAACAAGACCTTCCTAAGAATTTCTCCTTTACTAACTGCAACCCGACAATATGAAGCCTATGATTTCCCTCCGGGCACCTATCATGTTAAAGTATTTGAAAATTACAAAGACATTTTAGAAGGTGCCCGTAGGCTGTGTAAGAATGCTTTCACATTTGATAGCAAACAGCGCGACTGTCGCGCAATACTCTTACTACTACTTTCTTCTATCTTTCTTTAACGGGGCTGGCAAAACCAGCAACATGTCGACCTATTGGGATCTATTGTTTTCCCCTACCTTTCCGCTTCTCTTAGAAGAAGTAGGTTATTACTACTACTTACTTTAAGTCATCTTAATTGTTGTTGCAGGTAATAGGAAGCATCTGATGCTGTATTGCTGTTGTATAGCTGCTGGTTCGTTTCTGCTACTGAATCTTCAGGTAGCTTATTCAGGTCAATGACAAATGAAAGGAGTGGCTTTACACTGGCCATAACTGGTTAGTATTCCTGCTTTTATTCAATATCATTAGATGCATCTATGAAACTGTTTCATCTATGTATGTATGTCAACGCGTAACGTCGTAGACCTATGTCTCCTTTTGCAAAGAAGTCGCCACTCAACGCGGTCTCTCGTCTACGTTCTCCAACTACTCCAAGCAACTATGAATATGGTCACCTCATCTCACCCGTACTTTTTTACCTACTATAACCAAGGTGTGGATGAACGGTGTGAAAGAAGATATGCGTGTTAGGGGAGTGAATGACGATATATCAGACAATTGAGTGGAATTGAGGAAAGGAAGAAGAAAATAATCAATTGGAAGAAGTTTTTAATATTGTTGTTGTCATAAGAATGCATTTGCCATCGCATTGCTTGGGAATGCTTGTGTAGGGTCTCTTAACAGCAGATCGCTTTGCGTCACTTTGATATTCTTCCCACATCGAGAACTTTATCCACGCATATATTCAACCACTCTAAATCTCTCTCCAAGTTTTCACCAGGTTGGGAATTTTCAAAGAGATTCGTTTGAGTAGGGTTGTGGGAAATATAATCATACTAATATTGTAAATGCGTATGTTTGTATGGATTAAGGCACGTATTTGTTAATCTTAGGACTAGACCGGTTTAGGTGAAATTATCAGCTTACGCTCTAGGCGCAGTTATTATGCGTTGCCACTGGACCGTTTCAAAAACTCTTTTTTCATATAAATATTATAGGTTAGCTAGCCTTAGATCTCGCGTGATGTTAAGTGACGACGCGGCCGTAGATGGTAGCAGACCAAACCTAGAGGGCGGGTTATTTCGTCGGGATGTTCCTAGAACAAGAAGGCGGGATAGTACCTCCCTATATCGTGCCATGGAGGAGGCCTATGTCCAGCAGTGGACAAACATAGGCTGATGATGATGATGATGATCTATATACATCGAGTTTCATCGTAATCGTTTCCGTGGTTTTTGCGTAAAAAACTTTTAATCCCGCCTTGACGTCCCTATTCTATCAGACTTGAAAACGCGGAGAGATTTATATGGAGTGAGCTTGCTGTCCGTAAAGTCGTGCCAGATCCGCTGGTTAGGATAAATGTAGCGACACGTTTTGAATAATATTACATTACTTATTCCAAACTTCACTAGATTAACTCCGATAAACTAGGTACAATATCATAGAGTTTATCGGGGACAAGCAAGTATAAAAAATAATATTAGACATTTAAATTACTTAATTTAAATGACCTAATCATGAAAATAATGGATATTTTCTCTATGTGAGAATGTCTATAACAACAAACTTGTATTAAAGGCATTTTGTTGCATTTTTTAATTGTGCTTTCGAATATGGAATTTCTAACTGCAATATATAATCGGTTAAATATTTTTGAATGCTCGCGAAATAACAATAATGTGACTAGGCTCCTATAGTTCATACTAACAAATACTGCCAACGAAACTAAATGCTTTATATTAATTAATATTTATAATTTATAAAATGCAGTAGTTATAAGCACGCTAAAAGTGTATTTCAGGATCTATGCTATCAAATTAATTGTTTCAATTTAGACGGTTTTGAAGTATAGTAAACACACTACATACACATGCGTTCATATTTGCACTTTTATTAGAGATATACTACCAAATATATCAATATTTCTCTCCCCACAAGGTTGAAAGAGATAGCTTATAGCATAAAATTGTTAACACTTACTCGTAAGTCATTAAATAGTGTTTTAGTTAAAAAAAAATTATATAATATGTGGTGATTTAATAAAGAGTTATCTAATCCATTCTACGGAGATAGTACTTTATTAACAATCTCCCCCTCAGAGAGTACGAAACCCAATGCAAACTTCAACGGGAATCACTACAGTATCTCGGAGATCTCATCAAAATAATTAAGCAAAGTTTCCGAAGGCAAAGTTCAGCCACAATGAAGGCCCCTATTTATTTTTAATTTTTCCATCCGACGAACTTTAATGATCTTTAATGAAAAGAGCTTGATACTACAGATTTTTTCCTCGTCGACGTTTCATTTCAAGATGGCCGCCCTATTATTTCTAGTTGAGTGGCTCTGAATAAAATATCGGTGAAATCTTTTAGGCTCAGATTTGGCGGTGTTTCAGATAGCACCTGTGGCTTGAAGAAAACGTGCTGGGAAAATATATTGCCTTTATACGTTCACCGCTATTCTTACTTAGGTGTATTGGTTGCAGATGAATATCAAATGTTTCGTGATAAAGGTTTTATTTAGGTGAGCTCCAAGACAATGTTCTGTGAGAATAAGATGGATTTGACTTGTTTTTCATGAAATTTCAAGCATCGAAAAAATACAGAGTTTCAAATATTTTAAATACCAGGGTAACAGTGGTACCGTAATGGACATAATATTATAGTGTTGGGTTTGACTCATTCTTCTACTTGCAAAAAAAGCAAATATTAAAAAATCATAACTGCAACTTATTCATTACTTACTGCAACAGATGCTCAACAGAAGTGATAGATAGATATCGAAAAATTTTGACATACATAGCAGACAAGAAAAGGGATCATAATAACTGGTCAAAATAATTAAAAAATTAAAAGAATGGATGGGGACTGTGTATCCATTTCATTTTCATAAAGACGATGTGGAAAACGACTTATTCGCTTATCAATATATTTTTATTTTTTTTATTATTATCAATAGCAAAGTCAGTCAGTCATCAAAAAGAGATATAATATACTAAATATACAATAAATAACATATAAATATTATCAGAGATGTACAATTGCTAATCCTATATGGCTTCAAAATAAAAACTGCACTCTACTAAATAAATATTTGCACAATTTGTTTCGTAGTTGCAAGCAATAAATGTATCTCAAGCATTTTGTTCTCTTTGTTTTCCCGAATCAAGTGGAACGTGCAGAGATTTTGTTTTAAAACTAACAATCTTCCGTTCTATCTGAAACGGTATGTTTTCGAAGCTAGCTTAGTTTTATTGGGAGTAGGTACAGACAATATTGATTTATTTATTCTATGCAAAGACTTAAGACTCGCCTGAAATTAAGAGGTAACGCTGTCTTTAATCAGAACTGATGTAAAATTTTAGGCGCGCTGCACCAACGCTTCTTACACAAGAGTCATAAAATATAAGACACAATTCACATTTTTAAAAACAACATTAACATTTTAGAATAAAATGATTGCTGAAGTTTTCGGACGCTGAATTTTGAGTGGGTAACTATTTATAAAATACATTTTCAATTTCATTTTAATTTATTTGTCCTGAAATGTTTGAAAATATAATTGGTAGATGGCTATTAGTGGTAAAGGTATCTATCACCAAAAGCCATAATTATTTCACCATATTTCGCAGTTCATATAAAAAATTGTTGAAACTACTAACCATCTAAATAGATATATTTTTGTTAGTACTTACCAAGTTCAATGAAGCATGCGGATTCTGGTAGAGGTCCTCTGAAACTAGAAGTCACTGTTCACCAATGTTTTAACTTTTTATTTGAATTTCATCAAATGTTTTTAGTTTATTTAAGTTCACAGTTCACCTATAATTTATAAACAATTAATTTTAGTGAAATCTGTCAAACCTACTTCCTAATAATATATTAAATGCAAAAGTATGGATGTGTTTGTTTGATCCTCACGCCTAAACGGCTGAACCGATTAAGTTGAAAATTAGTATATAGGTAGCTTTTGAACTTTGGCATAGCTTGGCCTAAGTGTGGTGGCGGTTGTCTGGCTGACATCGCTTTTAGCGATAAGACCGCCAATGTTAACATTTTTGAATATGGTGTTTATATAAAGAGTTGTGTACCTGTATTAACCCATAGGCTACTCTCAGTTTACAAAACTTCTGAGCGAATCTAGCTACACACATCCCCAAAATGTCTATTCAGTCGAAAACTCATGTATTGTTCCACCCACTAAGAACAAACAAAATTAATTCAAACCCATAAACAATATCTATTGTAATAAATTGTACAGTTTATGCATTACACATACAAACTGCTTGATCATTGCAGACTATAGCAACAAAAGGAGACACCATGCATAATATAAAATTGAGCAGTCAATTAAAATTAGTTTGAAGAGATAGAAGGAAAATAATCCTGAAATCCCATAGCGTATTGTTTTTCACTACCTAGGCTAAATGAAGTACAGATTTAAATTCAATATGAGAAAAACGGGTCCAAAAATGTATTTATTTATACATCACAATAATGTAGGTAGGTATCTAGATCTATTTAGATCGTAGTGTAACTTATTGTAGGTACATCTACAAAAACTAAATTTGTTCATGATTTGAGATTCACACCTTTGAGATAAATGATGCATTTTTCATAACGATTGTATAAAAAAAATCGCTTGATAATATTATTGCCAATACTAACACTTGTAATATACCTATTCCATTATTTTTCATGATTTTCTGTTTTATTTTTAACCTTTTTTTTTTTTTTTTAACCTCCAACTTTGTGGCTTCAGTTTCGCTTTATTATCACGACATCTGCCATAAAATCCATAGATTGTAGATCATTGTTTCCCGCCCACGTGTTTATTAATGAATAAAGCAATTAAATCGCCCGATTCATCTTTCTATTCATATTTTTCATTCATTCAATCTAATTGGATTATTGCCTCCATAGCGTAGTTAATAGTTCTGTACTAATAAATGCGGGCTCAGAATTATTATCTACTCGAATCCATTATAAAACAATATAATCATATTTTTATCATCGTCATTTATTGAATAGAATAGAAAAATACTTTATTGCATACCAAATAATTACAAAGTAACTTACTGAGCTAGATATCTAAATGTTTACCGCCGATCGTTTACCTAGTAAACATCTTATCGCACTAGGCAAATTCTTACAGATAACCTGGGAATGGAACAGGACTGATAATACAATAATAGACATTTATTTACATTTTTAAACTAATTTTCAAGAATATTTCTAGAAAATATAATCGTCATATTTAGCGTCTTACTACTGGGCAAAGGCGTCCTCCAAATTCTACCACCGCCTCTAACCAAAAATTATTACAAAAGTAAAAAATATTCTAAAGTACCTAATTTAGAACATCCACCGAAAGTAAAAAAATAAAAGTCAAAGTCAAAAGTCAAAATCTGAGCTACCTACCAAATCCTACCAAATCTGACAATCAAAACATTATTATTGTTTTGGTAATACTGCAATACTCTACTTCCCCAAAATCTAATATGTTTGGTATAAGATCAGATTTTCCTAATTTGTGTCTAACTAGTATAATTTATCAATCAATATTTATATTTTTTTTTTTAATAATTTTTTTTAATATTTCAGGACATTTCACACAGCGCCACCTAACCCCAAGCTAAGCAACTTAATGCTTGTGTTATGGTGGTTAGGATAACGGATATAATACTTGTATACTTTTCTTTTGTAAATACATACTTATAATAGATATTGAAAGCCACCCAGACCAGAAACAAATATCTGTGGATCGCACAAACATTTGTCCCATGCGGGAATCGAACCCGCAACCTGCTGCGTAGCAGGCGGGTATTAGCCCACCGCGCCACAGAGGTCGTCATATAGTTTTGTATTATATTTAAAAGGTAGCCCATGTGTTCTAAGCTACTTACCTAGAACATTTCAGCCCAATTGATCCAGCCGTCTATGAGTTATAGAGTAACAAACGTCCATCCACACATACTTTCGCTATTACAATATCAGTACAATGGTAATATTGTTTGGTAGAAAATTCAGAATAATGTTATGATCAAAATCTAACAGGAATTAAAACCGTTTTCAATATTTTACTACAAATTCATTCATCGTAATATTATTATTATTTTTACTCAAGTACTATTATTATTATAGCCCTGGAAACAAAATACTTACAATTACTCAAAATCTAATAAGACTTTTGTCTGACATCAGATGTTTTCAAGTTGGAATTATAATATCATCAATACCCATAGAAACTGTAAGCATTAGAACGCTTCAAGTGATTCAAAATCGCTTTCTCCGTAAAGCAGTCGGAGCTGAATGGTATCAGCGCAATTCCGATCTGCATTGCGATCTCGAACTCCCCTCTATCCTTCAATTCATGAAGGATTGCTCTCGCCGCTACTTTGACGCGGCCCCCCACCACCCCAATCCCCTCGTTGTCCAAGCCTCGAACTACTCTGTAGATCAGGCCTCCACTCCCCTCCGTCGTCGCCCTAAAAACGTGTTGAACGATCCGGACGATCCCATCGCTGCCGTCACATCGGCGGCGCTGGGATCGCCGAATCCGCCAACCATGCGCAACAGTCGCTCCGTTTTCGGTACTGGTCCCGGATACCAGATCCTCCAACCAACACAATCACGACACCGACCGCGCCGGCGCGGTCGAAGACCTCTGAGATCCTTCAGATCAGTTAGATTCTCTCCAAATAATCAAACAGATCAAAATACTGTTAGGGCCCTAGGACACGCCCCTTCAGGGGTGCCAGGGCAAGTCTAGTCCCCGTATCTGGCGACGGCCCAAGCCGAGGTTCGTGCCATCTGAGGCGCCCTTGAGCTAGTCGCCCACTAAAACTTTGGGTCGAGTGCCTCCTGCGCTCACCACACGCCCGGTAAAGCTGTAGAGGTCTCAATCTGAGACCAACAGCGTAGGTCATTCAAAAAAAAAAAAAAAAAAAAAAAAAAAAAAAAAAAAAAAAAAACACCCGGCTTTTACTTGTTTGTATTATTGTATAAACATTTTAAGAAATTTAGAATAGCCCGTAATATTTTCTCATTAGAATCTGTTTAAAAATAACTTGCAAAATGCAAAATGATCTCTAAAGAGAATCCTTTCGCAAACAAACCGTTCCGGTAATACAATCTACAATGAAACGTTAACGTTTCGCTGAAACTAAATCATTTTCACATTTCCGCTCTACAGTTACCGTTTATGCGTTCACTACATCCATTAAACTGTTTCCACTACGAGTAACTAATATTTACATCTGTCATGTCAGTGTTTACTTTCGCCAATCAGATCTGCATTAGCGGCATCCGTTACATTTGCAACACACACACTGTTGTATGTAGGGCACTATCTCGAGAAACATCCCTATGTACGTTCGATCTTCGACGCGGCGGCGCCGACCGGCGGTGCGACTTCCCCGCTGTTCGGTTACCGACTGGCTCTGAAAATTATGTTTAGCCACGGAACCCACCATTGCATCCGAGCATAAACGAAAACGACCGAATGTGATTTTCGAGGTGCAAACGAGACGACGCTACTACAGACTCAGGTGGGGATGGAAGCTGAGTTTCATACATGCAGGACTGCATTCAAGACGTGCGACTAGAAAATCCCTCGCGGCTCACCCAACCCTATCATTTGAGACTATTAATGAATTGATGACTTAACTGACCTGAATTGCGGCCAATTTTATTTAATTGTTAGTACTATAAAGCAATTTTATGATAAATTGGTTTGGAATTGAGATAATTGTTTTATGTGGGCAGATGTATTGCTTTGTGGGATTGCGACTGGTGATATATTTTGGTTCATCGTGATAATTACAGCTCTCTTTTGGAGCTTAATAAATAATTGCCCTTGTAAAAATGTAGAACATAATGAGCGTTTTTTGTTTCCATCTAGATTTAGGCAATTCTTTTTGATTTTTCTTAAAGGATTCTTTTTAAAATCTTTTAAATGGAAATAATATTGTTGGTCTGCCGTGCCTAAGTAGTGACTGACTAGGTACTATAACAAATACTAACTCATTTTTTTATTCGATAAACCTTATTAACTCTAAATAAAGATTTTTAAATCATATGGAGTATGCTCGTCAAACTACACTTGTTACACATTGGAAAAAAAATCAAAATCGTTCAGCTGATTGACCAATTTGAATGGAAAGCGCTTCGGTTCGACAAGGGCATACGATGGCTCCTATCTTTACTAACTACAACTTTTTTATCAGTCACATGTCATGTTATTATTGGTACTTATGTCATTAGTTTCAATCATTTAGAGTTCTTTACCGCCTACTAGACTGACACCGCGTCGACAATTCCACTGTTTTATTTATCCAAAGAAGTAAGAAGACGAGCAAGACGCTCTCCTGTTGCTAAGAGATAAAACTGCCCATATAATCAGTACAGTGCTGCCCAGGACACAATGATGTAAAATTCTGGACGCACTACACCAACGCGAAAGCTTCTTACTTAAGAGTCATAAAATGTTAAGACTCTTCATCCGAGTAATTTTACTTTGGTTGCAGACGTTTATATGCGGAAGTATCCGCTCGCCATAGGCTGGCCGTCAGCTTGTGTGTTTCTAACATAAAACGATAAAAAAACAAAAGATTAAGTCCATATACAAGAGCTATGAGCTTGTATTTCGGAGGCCCTGGGTTTAAATCTCAGTGTGGTAAAAACCTTGCGCCTGGACGCTACCGTGTTTCAGAAGGGACGTCAAACTGTGAGTCCCGCCTGTTTCTATAAAATAATATTATATAGGATGCAGTCGTTTTGTCAGT
Organism: Hemithea aestivaria; assembly: GCA_947507615.1. NCBI lineage: Eukaryota > Metazoa > Arthropoda > Insecta > Lepidoptera > Geometridae > Hemithea > Hemithea aestivaria. Next base: position 12,495,337 of record OX382344.1, read on the forward strand.
AGTATCTCGGCGACCTGAAACTACAACATATTAGGTTGGCCACACAACCTATAATTTTGATGACTCTGACAGTGTAAGTAGGGTGACCTGTTGGAGTTTTCCCCAACTTATACCATTTGAACCCAATTATTTGTATTTATATAATATGTTACGGCTAAAGTCCGAAGAGTAGACTGCTGTCGGCTACACCTAGGATTAACCGGCTAAACCTAGGTGTAGGTTAAACCGCACTTCGGACTTTAGTTGTGACATATATACAAAGCTTACAAAAATATAGGTCCACAATTTTCTCAAGAGCTACGAGCGTTAAGAAAAGCCAGTCCCACGGGAACCGCTTGCTCAAACATACCCATATTTATGGAGTGGGCCCTAAATCCTATGATCCCAGGAACTTAAGACGCAGAACCCACAGTTTACGCATTCAAACACCACTGCTCTGATAAAATATTTTATTCTGAGACGCTATAAAGAGCAGGATAATCTCATCTCTCATAAAAGGTATACGGGACCTGATGTTTTGGGAGCTAGAGGCTACTTTGACTAAGATGCGTTTTATATTAAGCTACCGCTTTGGTTCTTAAATATTTTACTAAGAGACAATTACAAGTTTCCACGTATAGGCGACAGCATAACTACATGTGGACGGGGGACATAAAGCGTGCAAGATAATCCACTAAAAATACAAATTGGTAAATACAACAATGTATTCTCTACCTATCATACTTTAGACTAAGAAATCATCATCTATTTTTCTCATATATATCATGTTTCCTTTACAAAGTCACTTTTATTTTGCCTTTGTAAAGAACTGTCCTCCATTTCTAATGATCTGGATCATAACGGATTTAGATTTTTTTCTTTGATTTATAAGTAGCTGAAATTTCATAATTAAATTGAAAACTCGATGCTGATAATTTATTGTATGCTCTGGTTGGATTATACAATTTTATATTGTTATCTCATATGTAATTTTCAGCGCTGTAGCTTAATATAGTAAGTTGAGGAAGCGAATGAGGTGTGTCAGGATCGTACCAAGTAGACGGAAATAGTCTCTGCCTGCCCCAGATTGTCCTAGACTTATATATATTGATTATAATATTTATGTACGTAGTTTAATAGATTTTATGTAATTTTAAAGTTAAATAGTTTCTAAAAATGCGACTACTTTTTCCCTTTGACACTAATCTATTATGTATTTCAGGTATAAATTATAACAGATTCTGACAGGATTCCCCCAAGAACCTTATTCCTCAGTTAGTAAGCTCTCCGCTTATAATTCGAATACAATATAGCATTCGTAGACGGCTTCTCGACGGCCATACTTTTACCTTTTATTACGAGGTGTTAAATAATAATAACCAGTAGGTAAAATATGAGCTCTTTTAGTTTTAGAGACAATGTATGGAAATATGACTTAAAGAATAGGATTTTATATATGAGTCAGTAAAGGTTTTGATCCTTTTAACCTACTTTGAAATAACCTTATTATGTTTTACTAGCCGGTACATATGGAAGTCCAAAGGGGATGCCTATGTTCAGCAGTGGACGTACTACTAAGATGATGAATAAAAATAATAATAATTGGGGTTTATACTCCAACAGAACAGGTTACCCTACTTACACTGTCAGAGTCAAATCACAATTTATTGGTTGTGTGGCGAACCTATATGTTGCAGTTTCAGGTCGCCAAGATTCCTGAAGATGATGATGATGATATAACTAGCAGCTTAATCTACTGAAAAGTACACACGACAAAAACTACACACACAAAGGTGAAAGTGGATTACTTTCAGTAACTTAACCAATTTTACTTAAAATACACAACTCGTACATCTTCTTCTAATATATAAAATTCTCGTGTCACAGTTTTCGTTGCCATACTCCTCCGAAACGGCTTGACCGATTTTGATGAAATTTTTTGTGCTTATCCGGTATCTATGAGAATCGACCAACATCTATTTTTCATCCCCCTAAATGTTAGGGGTAGTCCACCCCTAAATTTTTTATTTTATTTTTTAGACAAAATTTTTAATTTCTATTTTTTTATGATACAACATACAAAAATACATACAATACTCAATTTTCACCCTTCTACAATCAACCCTTATTTTTTAATAGCCATTTTAGTAATTTAATCATTTTTACTCTCCGGTTGAAAACTGATCAATCGTCATTTAATTAGTTATCCCCGCCAGATATCTACAGGTGTCACTTCTGACCCAGTAAACAGCACGGAGTAGGGATGAGAACGAAGCCGGTCTCCTTTCTTTCTCACTCCCTACACAGTTGTCGGCCATCATCATTGTTTATGCATCAAGTGTAGTAGTAACGTTGACAATTATTATTTTGCTATCTCAGTGTAACTCTCATATTAACTTTTAATCATTCCTATTTTATCAATAATAATTAAATTATCAATTTTGAGTGTATTTTGTACGATTAGTTAATCAAGTGATTTTATAACCTCAAAAGTACTCAACACGTGACACGAGCTTTCAATAACAACGGATTTTGTGTTGTAAGTATACTTTTTTTTTATTTATATCGAAAATGTTGTTGATCTTATAAAAATGTAATTTTAATTTAATTTTATTAAAAAAATGTAATTGAACAATTAAGATTTTCATAGTTTCCAAAAAATCAATCATTATGAATCTTTATTTTGAAATGTCAATGGAAATATTTGTAGAATAGGTGAGCCCAGCCTGCCTATATATATGGTCAATTCCTAAAGCCCCTCATCATTAGATGGTGTGGATAATAACGGCCGAGGATAATAAAACATTAGAAGCATTAGCACAATTTATTATAATTAGACAATAGATAATGATAATTACTATGAGACCTAGCTAAAGACTCTACTTATACTTAGCTTTAATAATTATTCGGTGGACTCGGCGTTCCACTCGTAATGGACGCTAATATTCCCAGTTGTCCGAGTCCCAACGCGCCTCTGCAGATCCCAAGCCAAAAGTGTGAGCTCCCGCACAGAGATCCGTACCAAGTAAACTCGCTTACTAGCGCCACCATCGGATCTTTTCCACAACTCTTGCTCCACGCTCATTGGCCAATCTACGCGTCCCCCGACTATCGACCAATCACACGTCGCCACGAAGCGAAGCAGTTTTATTTAAACAAATCAGCGCCCGTTATAAGTGTTACGCCAGAGTTTGCCATTTTCAACTCTGCCCACCGATAAAATTAAAGGAAATGGCGTAATTACAATGTTGCCCTATCTAATCTGTCTACATATTGGTTGTATGAAAAAATTATAAGAGACAATGTTTTCATAAAATTTAATTTTTTATTTTTGTTTGAAAATTTTTTCCATAAAATAATGCTTATTTCACGCATATACCACATTCTTACATACATACAATATACACATTCTAAAATACATACATACTTCCAATAAGTAAGCTATTTTTTGTCTACACTAGAAATTACTAGGAAATTATTTATATGGCAAAACAACGTTTGCCGGGTAAGCTAGTAATATTATAAAATACAGTTACTTCTTGCGTCTGTCTATCCCTATGTATGCTTATATCTTTAAAACTACGCAACGATGATGATGCGTTTTTCATTAATAGATAGTATGATTCAAGAGAAAGGTTTATGTGTATAATACATGCATAAATTAGTAAAAGAACGCTGAAAGTTTTCTGAGCGCGACGAAGGAAGAAGCGCGGGTCCACTAGTCTAAATATATAAAACTAACTTATGCTCGCGGCTTTGCCCGCACAGTGAAATCCTTTCTTAGCGGAGGTCTGTGTCATAAAACCTGTCTGCGTTCCAAATTTCAGCGGTTTAGGCTGTGCGTTGATAGATCAGTCAGTCAATCAGTCACTCTTTCCTTTTATATACATATTTAGATAAAAGAGTGACTGACTGATATATCACGCACCGCCTGAGCCACTGGGCGGATTGGGTTGAAATTCTTCGAATACGTAGACCTCCGCTAAGAAAGGAATTCGCCATGCAGGCATAGCCGCGAGCATAAGCTAGTAACCAATAAATCCCTAACTATAGAGCAAAAACACAACAATGAAATAGCAAGAACTAGAATACACGCTTTGATTTACAGACTAAACATTAGTCATTCAGACCAAATTACATTGTCAAAATACATTAGCTCATGATTGAACTGACTCGCCCATTTCTCGTAGACACAACAAAATAGGCAATAAATATTACGTAAGACAGGCTCAATAATTGAGTGTCGCTTCTGCACTATTACTTATTCTTTGACTGGTATAATGTTGGTTAATATTAAATACTAGAGTGAACGCGTGCACTCCATTGATACCAAAAACAAGTGAAATTTAAAAAAATACTTTTTTAAAACAAGCTTTTATTATTATTACCATCAAGCAACAAAGTACTCGTCAAGACGCATCAAATGAGCCCAAACTCGATGGGGTTGAGTCGTTCCTGTGGCCACCTTCCTGCTCCATCATCAGATCAGCTCGATGTCATAATATTATTGCATTGTCATCCGATTAACACATGCATGTGTTACTTTGTATAATATTTAGAGATTATATTCTCAAGCAAGAGCTAACCAGTTAAGTCAGGATATCGATTAACTGAGTTATCTACCTACACCTTAGTATATTAAGGGAAAGCTAGGTAATAAAACACTGGATTAGGTATCCACAATTGTTATATAATATATTTCTATTTATATACTTGGATACCTCCCTTTCAGTACTTCAAACTACAAGAAGAAAGGGCTAGAAACTTGTAGTCGTTATCTTTTATACACATTACAATAATACAGTATATCACAGTACAATTATTACTCTAATAATCACCACTCCACAGTAAATACTAAACATATACTAAGCTTCTATATCTCGATGAATCACAAGGCAGTAGTGGCACAGAACATAGGGTATATATGCTCTAACCGAAGCGTAGACGACCAAACGCTCTGACCGACGACGAAAAAGTGAAGGGAGTCCAGCTGAGGAATCCTCAATACCCTTTCCATGCCACTATCCCTTCCTACCAACATACTTCCGGTAGAAACTAATTATTATAGATATTTAATATAAAATATCCAACATAACACTTAGACACAATACTATTTACCATGATTTATGGTATAACAATGGTATTTATTATCCACAGCTTATTCATAACAAATAAGTCAACACACTCTGTTGATTATACGTCATAAGACTACTTCCGCTTGTAACGGTTGTACAGCAACTATCAAAATCATAATCAGTACCAGAAACTAATATGTTATTAATAAATATACTAGTTAACATAGTCTTGACATATAGCTGAATCAAGATTAAAAATTCCATCAACATTTTTCATTGTTTATATATAGTGACATGATGTTGTATTAATCATTATAATTTACAAATCTGACACGGCCATACTGACCATGCTTCGTCCTCGAAGCATCAAAAACATTATGTAGGTCTATATCACAACATCAATGTCATATATAAAAACATAATATTTATGACAATAATACAATTGTTTAGGTAAGTAAGTATATTGTATTACACATTTGCTTTCTGAAATGTTACCGGTAAGTAACCAAGGCCAGTTACATTTTCCTTATAATTCTAGACTTTATAGGCTGTTACGGTGTAAGAAACAATAAACCATACATGGTAAATTGAGAGATTTTTCTATTACAAGATGCGGTAAGTACATAGGTAATGTTTCAAAACCTATTATTCGACATAAGATTTGTATATTGCCAAAACTATACGTAATATACATCATGATATTATATGTGATACTTAAAACACATTACTCTGAAACCATATTTTAAACAGAATGTTATATAAGTACTTACTTATTTACATAATATAAAAGGTATTTTAGTCTTACAATATTTTATCTCTTTCTTTATTAATCACGACTAAGTATCATGTTATGATACACAACAATACACAAGTACGTAACATACACAGGTAGCCAACAGTGATACTAACTTACGAGTACTCAGTAGGAGATCTCGGCATCACAGCTCTGGATCGAAGCGATCCGTCGGCACTGTGCGCCGAAATACATACCTAGCAAGCCATAAGCAACGTCTACATAATTGATATTATGAACATACTTGTCAACTGAATTTAGTCTTGAATAGACCCAATGCCTTAGCATTGCCCACTTCCTCGGCATCACAGCTCTAGATCGAAACGATCCGTCGCCACTGTGTGCCGGTGAAGAAAGCCTTGCTTAGCACTACCCTCTACCAGATACTTTGAGAACTATCTAGTCTTAAGTATTATAATGTATTAGAGATTTACTCATTACAAAAGATAATTTAACTTTTACATAAAACAGCATGAAAAATATATAACAAATCATTTATTATAATCAGACACGGCCACACTGACAATACTTCGTCCTCGAAGTACATACTCACCAGGGGCACATACTATGTTGACATTATGTTACTGTTAATAACCAATTTATTAAATCAACCTAAAATATATGCTGAATGATTTGATAGTCATGTTAACATGATAATATCTAATTACTATTTTAAAACAATATAAAAATGTGCGAGTATATAAGATAGTTCATCAAGTCACCGGTAGAGAGGTACAGACTTAAAATCACAATCGTGAATAATAGATGCCAAATACCTAATCATGTCAACTCCCTTCACTCGCTGCCTAGTGAGCTAGTTGACGCAAGTATTTCGACCGACCAGCGGCTATTCACGGCTACTGCATTGATCATCATGAATAGATGCCAAATACCTAATCATGCCAACTCCCTTCACTCGCTGCCTAGTGAGCTAGTTGACGCAAGTATTTTGACCGACCAGCGGCTACTCATGGAAATAACTATTATAATTAGGGGCATTATCCTGTTTATGACAAACCTCAAAGTGTAACACTATCACTATCAGTTATTCATTTCACCTTACTCGTGATAAACAAACTAATTAGTTTCTGTCACATAAAGAGTCGATCAAACAATCTTAAATCCATTAACCAAGTCTCACACTAATCCGCTCGGCTAATCTGATATAATTTGCTACATACAACATTAAGAAAACTTAAATACCTAAAGAAGGTATTATTTATAATATCACTAACCAATTTCAGTGAAAACAAGTTATATTTGAACTAATTCGCAATGTTACTTCATGTATACAAGTTATTTCTTTATAAAAACAAAGAGCCGAAGCCGAAGTAAATAAAAGTGAGTTTATGTCGTTTATTTGCAAAGATGTACATATATATAAAGATATTCAAATAGTTCCAAATGGACCACATAAAAAATATGTTGTCTACTACTCCTTTGTAAAATGTTAAAATCCAAAGAAGAATATAAAGATGTACATATTAGAGAGGGAAGGCAATATTCAATAAGTATAAAATATAAAGTACCAACTTTAATAATTATGTAGGTACATACAGAAATTCTTTCGAACAAACTACTTTCCTATTTTTTTTTAATTATCTGAAAACTTTCTGTTTTAGAATTCGTTTTAGATCTTTCAATTATAAAATATAACAACTATCCTATCAATGTAATGTACTTGAAATCAATTAACCTGATACATTAATGAATAGATTTATTATTATACTTTTATCTTACTAAATTGCTTCAATTTATTTAAATGGTTGTGTCAAATAACTTCAGAACCACTATCAACAACTTGTTTGAGACTCAATCGAACGATCCAATCTGAAGATTCAGTCGGAAGACCCAATCGGAAGGCCCAATCGGAAGGCCCAATCGGAAGGCCCAATCCGATTTATCAAACCAACTAATCGATCCCTAATCGATCCGACCAATCGATTCTACTAATCGATCCAACTAATCGATACAACTAATCGATCCAACTATTCGATCAGACTAATCGATCCAACTAATCAATCCAACTAATCAATCATTCTATCGATCCTACTAATCGATCCTGGTAATTACAATCAGATCAATTGTAATGATATCTGTCTGTGTAAAGAATAAATAACTGAATTAGACATATTTTTACACATGGTTGTATTGCTACTACTTCTCTTTCAAATAACCAAAATGCAAGGTCAAATTTCCCAGAAAATACCAAACTTATTGTGCCCTATCTAGGTTATAAGTAGGTAACCCATAAAAATACTAAATCCATTACCAATACAAATTGAAATATTACTTCAACATTGCAATAAGCTACTCGTTTAAAAACTGATCTTCGAATAAATGATTCATCAAGATCAAACAATTATACAGAATTATATTATTAGTCGGAAATTATTTATATATTTAGTAGAATCATATTGCCTTACAGGATTTCTCATAGATTAGGCATATTAGTAATATGCAAGTACCCATAGATACATCTTATGTATTGACATAGCGTAAAATATCAGAAATGTCGAAATAATCACTCTCAACAATCTATCAGATGTAAAAATTATAAAACTTTTCTACCCACATTTATCACTAATAAAATATTATGAAAATAAATTAGATCAAGTAAAGATTATTTTACTTTGTCTAGACAAAACGATACTTCCGGACCAAATGAAAGCTAAATAAAGGTCAGTCTTCAGCAGGTTTATCTACTTATTCTTAAGAAATTGACCCTACTATTTAAATATTAACCTCATTAAGTATATAAACACACGAAATGGATAGAAAGCTTAAAGATGGATATGAATATCATCAAAATCAGTTATTTTGTTTCACTACCAACAAGGAATACCTCTGTAGCAGCACCAGAGTAAAACGTTTACATCAGACGGACCTTGAACAACCAAAACTCATATTTTACGTCCTAATAAATGTAAAACTCGAACTATTTTGCTACAGTTTTGTCAAGTACATATGAAGTAGGTAAACACTATCTGTACACTATTTTCACACAACGTGTATACATAATACAAAGCCTTTTAAAGGCCTTACCGCATATAACCATTTAACGTGACGAATAGCAACAGGATCTTTGATGATCCTCTTCAGTGAGATGGGGCAGTGCTCTGCCCAGCCACGGGCAGCACAGCTATGGCTCGGTGACCCAGTTCAGCAGCTGCTGCGGTGGCTCGTCTGGCCACTGACAGTACCCCGCTGTCCGGAGTGTGGGATGAGCAGGATTACCAGGCAGCTTCTGAAATCATTGAAAGTATTAAATCTTGCTCTTTAAGATCCCACTTCTGATGTTACTTTGTATAATATTTAGAGATTATATTCTCAAGCAAGAGCTAACCAGTTAAGTCAGGATATCGATTAACTGAGTTATCTACCTACACCTTAGTATATTAAGGGAAAGCTAGGTAATAAAACACTGGATTAGGTATCCACAATTGTTATATAATATATTTCTATTTATATACTTGGATACCTCCCTTTCAGTACTTCAAACTACAAGAAGAAAGGGCTAGAAACTTGTAGTCGTTATCTTTTATACACATTACAATAATACAGTATATCACAGTACAATTATTACTCTAATAATCACCACTCCACAGTAAATACTAAACATATACTTAGCTTCTATATCTCGATGAATCACAAGGCAGTAGTGGCACAGAACATAGGGTATATATGCTCTAACCGAAGCGTAGACGACCAAACGCTCTGACCGACGACGGAAAAGTGAAGGGAGTCCAGCTGAGGAATCCTCAATACCCTTTCCATGCCACTATCCCTTCCTACCAACATACTTCCGGTAGAAACTAATTATTATAGATATTTAATATAAAATATCCAACATAACACTTAGACACAATACTATTTACCATGATTTATGGTATAACAATGGTATTTATTATCCACAGCTTATTCATAACAAATAAGTCAACACACTCTGTTGATTATACGTCATAAGACTACTTCCGCTTGTAACGGTTGTACAGCAACTATCAAAATCATAATCAGTACCAGAAACTAATATGTTATTAATAAATATACTAGTTAACATAGTCTTGACATATAGCTGAATCAAGATTAAAAATTCCATCAACATTTTTCATTGTTTATATATAGTGACATGATGTTGTATTAATCATTATAATTTACAAATCTGACACATGCAAAATTTCAGCTCAATCAGATACCGGGAAATGGGTCAAATTAAACTTGCAAGATTTGATTACAGACAGACAGACAGACCGACAGACAGACAGACAGACAACAGACAGGTGAAAGTAAATAAAAGCTTGTAAAAAGGTAAGTGTTTTTAATTACCTAATATTATGCACCAGTGGATCCCCGCGCATTTTGCAGCGTCTCAGAAAATTATGGGTGTTTATTTACTATATTATGCATGTATGAGTATGTATTATACATATAAACCTACCTTTTGAATCACTTTACCTACTAAAAAAACCACATCAAAATCCGTTGCGTAGTTTTAAAGATCCAAGCAAGACTAGACCAAGAAAGACAGCGATCTATTATACATCCTTACAAATTTTCGCGCTTATATAACTCTTGAGTAAGAAAGGTTGGTGCTGTTGGTACTGATCATGAGCAGCGTTAGTTTTGACCATCAGGAGAGCGTCTTGTACGTTTACGTTCTTTTTCCTAAAAAAAAGTTTTTAGGCAGTAAGTCTACTAACCTCTATAGTCAACTATTCCCGGTCTCCCCTATCAAAGACTTCATCACAACCACGGGTATCCACCACAATAGTCACACACGATCAATGTGGGGACAGCCTTAGTGTCAGTGTCAGTAAAAACTCTATTTATTACCACAGTCTGAGACGAAACGTAATAATACTAGCTGCACCCATCGGTTTCATCCGCTGTTCTATTATAACCTATGGGTTATTCCGGGGTCTAAGCTATGTTTTTACCAAATTTCATTTTAATCGGTCCACCCGTTTAGCCGTTAAAGAGTAACAAACATACATCCAGACATCCATATATTCCTACAAACTTTCCCGTTTATAATATTAGGTACTCTTCAAAATTCCCATAATCCAACACTTCAAAACAAAACTGCAATGTATTCTAAAGATATAGCCAATTTCTTAGTTCAGCTACAATCGTAAATACTAAACGAATCACATTTTAGGACTCTGTCAAAGTAAACTCTATATAGATATCCTTCTTAAACGAATATGCGTGATGGTTATTTATTTTGAGAAAGTACTCAAAGTTTTGTGGTCCTATAAAAATTGCGTGTTATCAAGCGTTGTAATAAAATGCTTGACCATATTCTACGGTGTTAGGACACGGTATGAAACTTGTAGTGGGGTGTGGGCATACTGTAGGAGGGATATTTTTATCGATCGCTTATAATTAACCCCCGACGCAAAAACGACGGGGTGTTATAAGTTTGACGTGTCTGTCTGTCTCTGTATGTGTCTATCTGTGGCATCGTAGCTCCCGAACGGTTGAACGGATTTTGATTTAGTTTTTTTTTTTGTTTGAAAGTAGAGTTAGTCGAGAGTGTTCTTACCTATGTTTGGTGGAAATCGGTCGAAGATGGCCGCCGCTACAAAATGGCAGATTACTTTTTTCTACTACGATCCCCCCAATATGGGTATCAAATGAAAGTGCACTAAGATAAATTTAAAATCCAAGATGGCCGCCACCAAAAAACCGCGAAATACATATTTTGAAAGCGTTGCGTTGGGGGGTTTTAAAATTTTTAATTTAATTCACTTGTGTCATTAATAAAATTTCTGAAGACCTAGGTATAAAGACTGACGCTATATACGTTGGGCCGTATTGTAACGCACCTCATAACAAAAAATCCTGCATCACTTTCGTACATTTAAATTTTTTTAACTCTCACTACAGACGGTACGGACGGCAGGTGCATCTTTAGTGAGCGTTTCTTCGAATAAAATGTACGAAAGTGTTGTAGAAGGACGTTTTTATGCGTTGCGTTGCGCTGCGGCCTGTCGTTGTTTGCGTCATCTGTTAATTTTCACTCTGCTGAATGAACTATAATTATATACCACTAACGCCAGCAATATCCAAAATATTTTCTACTCATTATTAGCCTTTGACCACGATCTCGCTGGATGTTAAGCGACGATGCGCCCGCAAATAATAGCACACTAAACCTAGAAGGCGGGACAAGGCCCTTCCTGGCTTCACAGAACGCTATGCCGGAACACGGTCATGATGATCGCTTGGCGACATGGTTTTGTTCATTGGGTGGTAACTAGCCACGGCCGAAGTCAGCGAGTGAAAAACCGCTAAATTTCATATCCGTGAGTGAAGTTAGTGGTATTTTTACATAGTAAATTATGAATATAGTGCGGCCACACCCCCTCGCACCCACGCGATCAGACCGCTCTCGACGTTCACGCGAACTGCGCCAGGACCGTGGGCGAAATCCTGATGATATTGGTTTTGCTTATTCTGTTTATTTCATATTATCACCCATTAAGCAGCTATAATGAGAGTTGTCAACAGAGGCGAGCAAGATATTATATGAATTTTGTTTATTTTACGCGACAGACATGCGCGGGAAAATTTTGCAATTTCCTGCATGTGTATAAATATGATTAATGTTCATTTAACGTTACAGGTAAGCAAAGACACATCTGCAATTTTCTACATAATTATTTAGTTGTTGATTGGCCTGATGCATTGGCCATAATATAGTTTTATACTGATTTCTTAAGTCTCTTGAATTTAAAAGATAGAAGAGATTCCTTTATAAAGGAGTCTTATATGTGTTTAGATCGCAAACTTTTCCATGGCTGGTGCTTATTCAGTATCAGATTTCTTCAGAAATCTAACAGTTTTTTAGAACCGCATGTAGATTATACAAAGAGATGCCAAAGGATACTCTCGCACTCTATTGGTGCCATACTTGAAATATGGATCAATATCAAAGTGTGTGCTGTATATTCTGATTACCTTGCTTCTCACTTCTACTTATTATTCTGCGTCCTGAGAAAACTCAGGGATACTTTCTTGCAAAAATTTAGGAATAGAGATGACGCTTGACAACTCTCAATATAGCTTCTTTGTACTATCAACAACATCGTGTCGCTAATAAAAGATGGTAATCGTCTTACACACGTTCCGTTTTATTTCAGAAAATTACCAGGGACTCAGCATAACTTTCCACCAGAAATGGTGAATTACTCACGACTTGTAACTATAAAGATTTTTAGAATCAAAAGCATTGAGATTGCTATAAATTTAAATGCTTTGGTTATAATTATAATGTAGGAAATTATTATATAATAATATTTTTACTATATCTACGTGTTACTTACTTAAAGGCGTAGAAACTACTGATATAGCGTATAAAAAATAAAAAACTTAAATGGAATTCAGGAAATCGAATGGTTTATTGAAATACGCGAGGTTAACGCTAAAAATGTGCATTTTTCCACGACGATTGTCATCTCAGTTAATTTTTTAGCGTTAGCCACAAACGATTGGAGCTTGTCTAAGCCTTCTGAACCGATTGTGATAAAACTTGCACTAGGGTTAACTAAATGTTACTCAACAAATAAAAGTCAATAGGTATCCAATTAATTATTTTGGAGAAATAACATAATAATCAAATAATAGTCTCCAAAACAATGACATAACTTACGTATTCCACCGGAGTCCTCCCAAAAATCAAACCATAAAACACCCCTACGTCCGTAGAGACTGCTATTTATTATGTACCAGCCGAGTCCCATGGCGTAAATAATTGATACAGTAACTAATTGCGGGATCTTTCATTAGGGCGTATTTTGGCCTGATTTGGGTCGGCTATCGGTTACAGACTGCTAATCTGCGATGTAAGACGTGTACTGAGTGGACTGAATCTCGTGAGTTAGGTAACGATGTGTAGGAACAATAATACGTGCTTTTTTTTGTTTTGATTCATATATTTTTTCTAGTTTATAAATAGTCAAGTTTTCGGCCTCGGCGACTGCTATAACTGGATAGGGATTCAGTGCTAAGCGGGGCGCGGACGTCGCCGCGTAACCGCAGCTACTCCCTGAAGAAGATCCTCGTACAGGATCGAAACGGTCGGCACGAAGCCGAAGTAAATACAAGTGAGTTTATGCCGTTTATTTACAAAGATCAATCTAAATACTCACGAATCGTTTAGTGTAAAAATGGATAGGGATATTTTACTGTGACGTATCTTCAGTGTACAGGGTGTAGGTGGTCTGCCCTTTGATGCCCCTATTTCCCTATAATATAGGTAATAATATCGGACTAACATCTAAAAATCTTTTTACACCTTTAAAAAGCTTTCTCCAAGAATAACCAAATCACTTCGTTTCAAGACTTGGGACGTAAAACTTTTTAGTTCTCAGTCTCAGGTAGCACTGAAATGAGCTGTAAATTTTCCGCTGACATCTTTATGCCTTGAAGACAATGAGGTGACCGTGCCGCTTTGTTTCTTAAATAAGCTTAAAGTTTCTCATTTCAACGTGTAATTTTAGTGTGTGAAAAAAAGTTAAAAAGTGTTTGATGACTTCAAAAAACTGAGTAAGAAAAATTATTTATCTTGAAAGTTATAAAATATAATACGCTGTACCTGATAAAGAAATCTTAAAATACTACATACTAAGAATAATTCAATGTTAATAAATCATAATTAAGGTTTCGTACATCTAAAGGAAAAAACGAAACCCTTATAGGATCACTCGTGCGTCCGTTTGTCTGTTATGACCCTTTAATGTTGAAATTTTTCTATAATTATAAATTTATCTAATCTTCTTAATGTTATACTCGTAAATATATAAAAGGAAACAGTGACTAAATGATTGACTGATCTATATCAACCTGTAGGTTGATATAGATCAGTTGGAATAAAGCCCAAACAGCTAAACGGATTGGGATGAAATTTGATACACAGATAGATTTTATGATTTAGACCTCCGCTAAGAAAGGATTTCACCATGCGGGCAAAGCCGTGAGCGTAAGCCAGTATCAAAATAAAAAAAAGATAAAAGATCCCTATTATGTTACACGCTGTTTTAGGACCTGATTAATATTTTTAGAAAAATGTAAGGACTAAAATACGTTTAGTATGTTGGTTTGGAAGCCCTAATTTACATTCACATTCGTCACACTTATCGAATTGATAACAACCAAAGGTTTATTTTAGCACTATCCGCTCGAAATCATGTCATAAAGAGCTAGGAATACCTATTATATTCCAAGCGACATAAACTTTTACATTTATAAGTGGGAGTGCAAATGACTCAGAATTTCTAACATTGTGTTACATACTAAGAAATCTTCATCTGCCGGCACTATGTCAACAGATTTTTCACCGAATCTATGTTTATTTTAACTTCATTGTTTTATAAACATAATAAAATCGACGGCATTTCCGTTTGTACAAAGCGATGAGTATTTCTGCGAAAGCATCTGACAATCTGACTTCACTAATTTAGTTTTATATACTATCTATATTATAATATTTAATATATCCTCATAACGCCCAAACTAAATTTAGGTCGTAGATTGAAACATTATTAAAGTCGTTTCAGCACTTTTCAAGCTATGAATTAAGACGTGCGATTTTTTAAGTTGAAAACTACTTTCAGAATAGAATAGATTAACACTTTTTTGTATACCGAGAATACCGAGTTACAAAAACTAGTTCTAAACCAATCTTAAAAACTAAAAAAATTGGCAGTCTTATCGCCTAAAGCAATCTCTTGTAGACAACTTGATTGAATTTATGTTGGTGTTTTTTATATTCTCATAAAAAAGTTTACAAATCCTAAGTCCTATTTTGCTATCCTAGTCCTATATTGCTGTATCTACCTACATTAAGTTCGTTGAACGAGCTATAAGTACATACTTGAATAATTGTAGTCACTGAATTGTTTTCAACAAAACGTCTATTCACTGTGTTCGATCAAGGCAGAACATTTTAGGAATCGATATTCCTCCGACTATTTAAGGAGGTAAAGTTACCTTAAAAGCCTGAGACCTAGTAACGATACATAGATGTAAACAATCGCGCTTTGGGCCCAGTAGAGCTGAAACTACAGACTATTGAAATTCGGTCAGATATCGCTCACCAAATACAGAAGTAATAAATATAAGTACTACGATTATTATAATACCTCTTTATGGTGGCCCAAACTTATTAAATTTTGCCATAAATAAAAATAACCTGATTAATAATATTTATTACGCCACCTTGTACTTTACATAATATTTAAGCATTTAATACGAGTATACCATTGACTTAAGACTCCTAATATACTCTTCCTTTCTACTAATATGGGGTACATATAAGACATTTCAGAAAGTGAGGTATGAGATGAAGTGGAAGCATGAAAACTTGTGTATATATTTTTTATTCTTCTTCACGAAACGGCTGAACCAATTGGACTATAATAATTTATTACATATGTAAGTTTAAATAGAACTTTGCGTGCGTGCGTGTGCATTGTGCACGTGTGTTTGTTTATATTTACCAACTAAAAGATGACTTTATTGCTAATAGGACTAAACTATCTAAAGCGTGTCGTCAGTCAATTATTATAAGTTACTGATGTCATTCCTCACAGTACTAACTGCACGGATTCACTTTTGTTTATAAAGCCCGGTGTCCACAATTACAATAGTCAGTTTCAGAAACACCCAGTTTCTAACACAATGGGGTATTTACATTACAAGTGGCGTCTTTGGATAATACTTCCTTAGGCGTCCCCAGAGCGGTATAATGTGAAAATCTTTTGTTGGAGATCAAACGGTTATGTGGATGTAGAGATGCTGGATTTACATGGTTTTTATGAGATGGGAATTTAGCATGATTCATAGTTTTTAGATTTTGTTAAACCCAGGCTTCACGTTTTAAATGTTTTTTCTCCCTGCATGGTAGTCTAAAAATCTGAGAGAGATTGCTCTTTAGTGAGATCTTTAGTGTTGATTTATAGTTGTAAATTTTTCTTTTCTGTGTGTTATCCGGTATCAGTAAAGTCTATTTTTAACCCCCGACGCAAAAACGACGGGGTGTTATAAGTTTGACGTGTCTGTCTGTCTGTCTGTCTGTCTGTCTGTCTGTCTATGTGTGTGTGTGTGTGTATGTGTCTGTCTGTGGCATCGTAGCGTCCAAACGGATGAACGGATTTTGATTTAGTTTTTTTTTGTTTGAAAGTAGAGTTAGTCGAGAGTGTTCTTAGCCATGTTTGGTGAAAATCGGTCCAAGATGGCCGCCGCTACAAAATGGCGGATTACTTTTTTCTTCCACGACCCCCTCAATATGGGTATCAAATGAAAGGGCTTAACGAGTAAAATACAGCCCACTATTTAAAATTTAAAATCCAAGATGGCCGCCATCAAAAAATGGTGAATTACGTATTGCGTTGGGGTTTTTTTTTAATTTTTAATTTAATTCACTTGTTTCGTATATATTTTTCTAATCTATATAAGATTGTATGTACCTTTAGAATAGAATAAAATTAAATGATACTTTATTGCATACCAAAATACAAGAAATAGTTATGAACATAATATTATGACAAATATAAAAAAAAACTAGAGGTAAACAATCGGCGGTCTTTACTATTTCTGTTTTGCGTTTTTTATAAGAAGCCAAGCAAATCAGATGCGTTGCTTGGTTTCATCATCATCATCATCATCTCAGCCGTAGGACGTCCACTGCTGAACATAGGCCTCCCCTTTGGACTTTCATATGTACCGGTTGGAAGCGACCTGCATCCAGCGTCTTCGGGCGACCTTTATGTGGCCGTCTGTCTACCTTGTGGGTGGACGTCCTACGCTTCGTTTGCTGGTCCGTGGTCTCCGCTCGAGCACTTGCACTTTGCTTGGTTTAGTAGTATGGTAAGTTTGTTATATCCATTGTTATAAAGTTCAACATTTTACGCGGCACAGCACTATGCCACCCTGAGATATTAGTTCTTGAATCTCATCATGCCCAGTAGATTTACTGGTAACATTTCCCTTTAGTCTGAAGTACAGTAATGCCTGCACATTATACTGCTTGGCAAAAAAAAATACTGGCAAAAGGTTCTAGCCTGGCAATAAAAGTATAATTAAATACTACAAAAACCTAGACAAAACCGATGAAAAGATAATGAAAAGATAATGAAAAACCTAAAATCCAATTACAACTTTTTATTATGAGAATAATAAGTATCAGATCCTTTTAGCCTACATTTTCGTCAAAATTACTATTGTTTTGTCATTAACTCATTTATTAATTTAAACTATTGTTGTAGTAACATGAAAGGAGTAAATAAGACCAACGTTCTTTATTCTTTTGTGACCTTAAGACCTAACTAAGGCTTTGTAGAATCTTTTACATGTTAATTCATTGCCTGCAAAAGGTTTATTAGGTCAGAATTTCAACAGAAAATTGCCAGTAAAAACGTAGGTAATGAAATGTTTAATTATTATTTAAATATACCACTTCTATAATTTACAATATGTTAATAATTATAATTGTTAATAACAGTTCATGAAGAACCACTCTACGGGAGAAGCCACTGGTCCTCAAAACACAGTTTTTACTGGTTTGAAGACCTATGGATTCATTTTTTTTTGACGTAATTTAGTCAATAAATAATAAAGATCTCGAGGCATACTTGACAATATCGTATGTGGTCACATATGTATGTCGGAAGGAACTGGATGAGACTCGCACAAGACTGAAAAAATGAGGAGGCCTATTATACCCTGCAGTGAGTGGATACACCCGGGGTAGACTTCCTTTGCAGGAGGTCATCTAGGTGGGTACCCCAACAGTGCCAGCTATTCTACCGCCTGAGCAGTGATGTGCAAACATTAACTGTGCTTCGGTAGAAAAGCACTGTAGCTAGAGAAATTACTGGGCTAAAGAGTTTTAACATCTTATGACTCTTGAGTAATGAGCGGTGGTTCAGTGCACCTTACCAGTTACCAGTGAATTTAACATCATTGTGAAATCGCAGGATGAATCTAAGGATGAATCGCAGGAGAATGTACTGATTATTGGCAGCGTTATCTCTTACCATCAAGAGAGCGTCTTGCTGATCTTCTTACTTCGTTATATATATAAAATACGGGCTGAATAGATAGATAGATGGGTACTCCATAAATTTTCATATTTCAAAATGCTGCCAGTTCTAGCCTCCCCAATCTCCGTCCCTTTGTTACAGTCTTTTGTTGCCATATCCACAATGAGTGTTAAATGACACCTCTATGCATAGCGAAAATTCGCGACCACGACCTTTTTGAACCACTTGGCTTTATAAGATTTTACTTGAGAGCCTGCACCTTTTGTAGTGACCAAATGAACAGAATAAAGAAATAAAGGGAGACTCCGCATGCCATGTAGTTATTTATTTACTGTGAGACTCGGCTGTCGTCTGTAAGTGATAATAATTGATTTTTCATAGGTTGACTTTGACCACGATCTCCCCTGAACTTAAGTGGCAGACTAAACCTAGAAGGCGAGATAAATCCCGCCCCGGCTTCACTGAACATCATGCCGAAACACGGTACCAATATGTCCGCTTGGCGACACGGCTTTGTCCAGTGGGTGGTAACTAGCCACGGCCGAAGCCTACCATCAGTAGAGGGAGTGGAAAAACCGCACATAACTAGTTAAAGTCATTGGTCAAGATTTTCATCCGCACCACATAACCCCTTAGCCACCACCGCTTCAAAAATATATAGGGGGTATTAAAAAAAATTTGGAGACATTTGACTCAAAGCACAGGTCGGTCACAGAACCTATAAATATTATAATAGTGTTGATTGATACTGTGTAGTTAGGGCATGTTAGTTGTTAGTCAATTTAGACTTTAAGAGTTTGAAAGTTCATATAGTGAAATTAGATTAAACACACAATTTGCAGTGCAGAGTAATAAATAAAATTAATTGCCCTACAGTGCATAAATTATTTTCTAAAGAAATTAATACGAATACATTAACTAAATTGTTATGGTAAAAATCAAAGGTTGACTGCGATTATTATTTAACAGAGAGAGAGAGAGAGAGAGAGAGAGAGAGAGATAGAGTTAGTGTATTAATTATTATTGAACTTAGCATCACATTAAATTTTTGAGACACTCTTTCTGCCCTTATAAACCAGCCTTTGGTTTCTACATGAGAGCTTAAATACAGTTGTAATGCCTTTTGTACTAACCGCATGATGATCTCATTCTGGAAACGAGTGGGTGGCGATTTCGTACAAAATTATAGCAATTTAAACTTTATTTTAACGTTTTATAAGATTTAATTTACCGTGAAGACCTTTTAGATGCTTTCTCCACAAATCCGTTCGGATATGTTGTGTAGGTGTTATTTTTGCAGTTTTATTGTACCATTATTATTTTAATCGTTATTTATGGATTGAAATTGACAGACTAAGGAGATTTTATTTTATTGATGTATTTTAGATGAATATAATTTCTTTATTCGTCTGCTTCATATAATTTATTATTGAAAAAAAAAATACATATATCTACTGATTTTTAATTTTCTTAATAAATAATTATATTTAAAGAAATATTCCTTTAATATATTTTACATAAAAAAAGTCGAGAAAATTTTAAGTTTTAAATTATGTTATGTTTATGATCGAGAGATCGCCTGCTTTTGATAACAAATGTATAAATAAATCATTTATAAATAAATTTATATGACTTCTATAATTTAAATACATTTCATAAAATGATAAATAATATACCTTGAACAAGAAATATAACATAGACGGGTCTATGTTGTCTAAGTAAATTTTATACTTTTGTCACACATGAGCAAAATCTTATTAAGTCTTCCCTTTCACAGAACATTTAGCTCCAATATATTCTAGAATTCAAGTATAATATTTCTAATCATAAAGCAATTTTCACGATTTGTAAGGAAGCAGAGAAACCAGCAATACCATCCCATACATATTTATCACAGCTGAAGACGCAAGCCTGACTCAGCGTCTTTCAGGCCATTAAGGGACTCACAAAGGGATTCTACGATACAAACGCAAAATGTAGGAAACAGAAAGATCATCGTATCAGATGATGAATGATTTTAAAACGATTCCTTGATGGTCAGAGTCGTATAGGTAAAAAGCAGAGATGTCAAGCTTCGATGGCGTTCTCTGGCAAAGTACGTGAACGTAGTTCTTGTCATCTATAACAAATAATTAGTAAATACTGACTATATCGATACTGTCTATAGTAGAGGAGAGATATGTAAAAAAAAAAATTTAAAACTCTGATTACAATTAAATTATGTTACTCACAACGATATCTTCCAAACAACCATGGCATAATATGAATGAGTCATATTGATATAATGTAAAAGTTTTCTTTGCGTATGCATTTATAATTATATATTATACTGCATAATAAATATACACGACATAATAAATATACTGGTATGCCTGTTAATATAGTTTTGTAATTTAACTTGTATCGTTTTCCCGTCCTTGAAATTAAATGGTACAAAACATTATGTAATCTTCGGGCATCTATGCCAACTCTCCCTCTAATCGCTCTGTGATCAAGGGTCTTTAGCAGGAGTGTTTGGATATGGCACATTAATAACTTTTTATGTTCAGGGGGAAATTTTGTGTACCTAAATACTGAATCCCAACGAGAATAAAATTTGAAATGCGAGTGACGAGCATATTATTATTTTTGGAAGATACTCGTACCTACATAGGAAATTTAAGTGGGCTCCCATAGAAAGGCCTAAAGAAAAGGGCTGCAATAATGTGATCCTTTAGAACGGCCATAATATGAGCTCTAATGATGTAAATAGAAAATATGAAAAATCTCTTCGCTTCCGGCGATGCAGTTGCATGTTTCGTTAAAGCGGTTTGCGTCGATACTCTTGTTATGCATTATTCGAACACACTATACATAATTTGTCGTAGACATAGAGCGCGAAAACATCGCAACTGTATCGATTAAAACATGCGATAGCATCGCGACAAAAAGTTGCCGCAGATCAGGATAGATTTTTATTGCAATTATAATTATTACCTCAACTTTTTTTAGATAGATAAGAAAGTTATATAATAAAAAAATTGTTTTGCTGACAAAAACACTAAAAATATATTTATTTTTTATGTCAGATATTGTATTTTCTTTAACTTTCTTATCTATCTAAAAAAAGTTGAGGTAATAATTATAATTGCAATAAAAATCTATCCTGATCTGCGGCAAATTCAATGAAAGTTCATTTGTTCTATATAAGAACAAATGAACTTTCATTGAATTTGTAACAGAAAAGCGGTGTTTTTCAAGTTACAAAAGTTGATGTTTGACAGTGACTACCTATCATATCGCTTAGCTATCGGATTGCATTGGAATTCGTGAAAAAACCCCCTGCGTTCTTAACATTTTTTATTATCTTAACATACAAAATACTCGATTCAGTATCTTATAACATTTTTCATACATCCCAAACATTCATCATATTGAAAATAAATTTACGGATGGTCTCTAGCGAATACGGATACGAAACTTGAAGGTGTTGCGTATTGCTTTTTGTTTGCCGATTTAGGTCAACTTATGTTCTACCCTAAATTGATACTTTTACCGACTTTGAAAAGAGGTTCTATTTCTTTAATATTATGTTGTATTTTAACTTGTTTGTTTATTTGTATTAGACATCGTCAAGGGCGGATCCAGGGTTTTTTTCTGGGGGCCAAGGTGCAGTTGGGCAAAAATATTATAATTTTTACTACGAAGAGTGTGTGTTTAGCTCGCTCTAAACAGTTAAAAAATTCCAATATTCTTAATAATAAGTGCAAAAGCAGCTTGCTGCGAGCGCCGAGAAAAAATATAATGCAAAATTCGTTCGTCTCTACAATGCTTCTGGGGTAAATCCGCCTATGGACATCGTCTATGAATTCATTTGAAAAAAATATTAAATAAAAGGTGTTTCTGGTGGTAAATCCTTTTGGTCATTGGTTTATTTAGATTCGCAGATTAAGAAGATATTAAAAAAAAGGAAATTAAAAGTGAAGCAGTTGGATTAATGCTTTAAGGATCCAACTGAGTGCATCGGATAAAATTATATATTGAAAACATAAAAGCTATTTGTTTTCTATAAACCGTGTCACCAAGCGGTCTTTGATATGATGTTGTTCAGAGAAGCCAGGGAGGGATTTATCCCGCCTTCTAGGTATAGTCTGCTGCTATTTACGGCCGCATCATCGCTTAACATCACATCAGATCGTGGTCAAAGCTAGCCAATAATGAATAAAAAAAATACCGGGTGCAAAGCCAAAATTACTTCCATCTTACTAATCTTACTAATATTATAAACGTAAATGTTTGTAAGAATGGATGTTTGTTACTCTTTCATGCCTAAACGGGGGGGCCGATTGAGCTGAAATAATGTAAAGAGATAGCTTAGACCCTGGAATAACACATTGGCTACATAAATACCTACTGTTGAACATAAATGTGCCAGTTACACATAATAGAGAACGTTTGGCGTACTTTATGTACTTACGTATTATAATATTTAAAAGCGGATCCTTTTTCCTTGAGTAAATGAAGACAACAGACACAATACTCAAAAGGAAAAAATGACTTACACCGTGATCGACGGCCAGATTTGAGATATAAAAGACAAATAAACAACCCTTTCCGAGCGTTATAAATAAAGTTGAGTTTACAAGTAGCCGTTTTGGATCTATTTGAATAGGCTACTACTGACTGTGAACCGTAAAGACGCGGTATAATGGAGAAAATTTAAAAAAATATGTAGAAAAATAAGGAAATTGACAAGTTCAATAAATTTGAAATCAAAATTGTCCGCCGTTTAAACAATAAAAGTTCTTGTAAGTTGTATCCTATCAAAAACATAAATGTGAAATTAGAGCCAAGTTCAATATTACGATATATGTATTATGTAGGTACCTATGCGTTAGTTGTTTGTTGACTTCAAAGACAAAAGAAGGGAGATCTAAATTGGTGCCAAGTTCAATGGTTAGTCCTGAAATATATTTATAACATAAAATATTCTATTACAACTTAAAATATTATTTCTTCTTATAACTTAAGATAAATATGTTATTGCCTGAGATCTAATTTGGCTTGTTCTCATATACGACATATTATTAAGTAGATACCTTGCATACAAAAACAGTCACGAAAGAGCCCTATGTTCCACGGCGGCTAGTTTTATAGACAGTTTTAGAAGGCAAGTTAATTATAATATTTCGCATAATACAATATGAGAACAAGCCAAGTCAGATCTCAAGCTATAATATATTTATCTTAAGTTATAAGAAGAAATAATATTTTAAGTTGTAATAGAATATTTTATGTTATAAATATATTTCAGGACTAACCATTGAACTTGGCACCAATTTAGATCTCCCTTCTTTTGTCTTTGAAGTCAACAAACAACTAACGCATAGGTACCTACATAATACATATATCGTAATATTGAACTTGGCTCTAATTTCACATTTATGTTTTTGATAGGATATCATTACTTTTTGTACAGAATTTAATAGTAGGTAGGTACTTATCCATAATTTAATGATGTATACCTAATGCGCTGGCGTGGTCCGAAATACCTATCATTTAATTGTATGTAAGTATACTAAAACTGATAAGAGTAAGGTTAAATAAAATAAAGGTGGTATAATACCTACTCCATTCGTTATAATAAATATTATTCTCACGTGAAGCTCTTAAAATCCACATGTAATAAATAACTGAGCCAATACCAGACGCATATCAGAAATGAAATAGTCATAGTAAGCCCTATCATATAGATTAATTATCAAGCCCTTTGGGCTTACTAGAACATAATTTATATTTATTTGATTTTAATTATTTCCGGTGCACCGGCCATGGGACGGTGGAATAGAATAGGTATTAGGTATTTACTCCTTATCGTGACTCATAAACAATATAACAAAAGTATATACTTAAAATTACCATACCATTATTATCAATCATAGAGGTAGTTTGTACTTATAGTAGGTAACATGAAATTTTTTTAACAAGCATTTATTATTACTATCTAGCACAAAGGTACTCGTCAAGACGAATCAAACGAGCTCAAACTCGATGGGGTTGCGTCGCTTAATTATGGAGTTCCTATGGCCACCTTCCAGCTCCATCATCAGACCCTGATTACTATATAGTATCAAAGTACTCGTCAAGACAAATCAAATAAGCCCAAACTCGATGGGGTTGCGTCATATAATTACGGAGTCCCTATGGCCACCTTCCAGCTCCATCGTCAGATCACCTCCATGTCACAATAATATTGCATTGTCATCCAATTTATACATGCATGCCAAATTTCAGCTTAATCGGAAACCGGAAGGTGGATCATATTTAATTTGCAAGTTAATTACCATACTTTAAAATTAACAATTTTTATTAAATTTAAAAATATTATTAAATCATTAAAATTTACTAGTTTCTGATTTTTTCCTTTGTTACTATGACTATGCCTATCGGGATGCCAAATTTCAGCTTTCTAGGTCATCTGGAACTGGGATATTACTTTTGATCTATCCCTCAGTATGTATTAACTTCACCGATTACTGGATGTTTATATCTAAATAACCGTTTGAGCTGTGTTATTGGAATTTGGAACAGAGATATAGTTCGTATATTTAAGTATATGTGCCAAATTTGACTTGTCTATGTGTAATAGTTTTTGTATAACGAGGGTGTAAAAAGTCGTCAAAACGCGCTTTGGATGGTTCGTGTAATATAACACACGGCGCGGTCGCCAGTTCCTTTGCTTGAACTTGGCTTGACTCGCTGCCGCGTGTCTAGATCAATAAAATATTATCTAATATAATGTAAAAATATGAGACAAATATTTTTTTTTTTCGCCTGGATGTTACTGTGTTTCGGAAGGCTCGTAAAACTGTGAATGGGTCCCGGCTATTTTCTTTAAAATACTATGTAGGAGGTAGTCCTCAGGTCATGTTGCAGGCCCTGTAGTAATCTCGGCGGCCTGAAATTGCAACATATAGGTTGGCCACATAACCTATAAATTGTGATTTGACTCTGACAGTGTAAGTAGCCTGTATTGTTGGAGTAGGTACCTATAAACCCCAATTAGTAATATTTTAACATTATTTGTGAAGGAAATAAAAAATAGAGATATAACGCTTATGAGTATGTTTTTATTGCGTGGATTGTGGAGAAGCGCTACGTAGGTATTTATCTATGTGGGTCAAAATGTGCAGTACGGCCAATGACATCACAACTAAGTAAATCTGGTGTCTCACACGTTTCTTACTTGATCACAAAAATCAAATAAGATCTTGTCCTTCAACAAAAGGATTAAGTTCGGAAAACCTCGAAATAAAAGTCGAGAAATAAAATCGGGAGAAATAGTAGAAAGTTAATAACAAAAATAACTCAAAGTAAACTCGCCCTAACAACAAAATTGTGCCCAAAAGATGCCATTCCAACTGGACAGGAGCGGGTCACGAATTTAGGGACGATCCCGGGTTATATTAACTGAACGATTTAAATAGGCGGGGAGACATGGAATGCTGTAGTCACTACAAATGAAAATAACTAAATTTTAGGGGATCGAATTTAACACTAAATGTGTTTAAATATAAATTGACGCAATGGTTGGCGGAGAAATGTTTTTATAGCATAAATGAATTTTTTTAATACAAAATATAAATAGTCATGCATACTCCATACAATGTAACTAAAGGCATTAATTATTCTTAGCTATAAGTCATTATTGTATTATTCATACGTCTGGAAAAGACAGGTTTCGGCAGAACAATGCATTACATTAAGATCTGATATTATGTACCTGAAATCTATGAATAAACAAATTCTTATTCTTATTCTTATTCTTATTCTTATTCTTATTCTTATTCTTGTTCTTGTTCTTGTTCTTGTTCTTGTTCTTGTTCTTGTTCTTGTTCTTGTTCTTGTTCTTGTTCTTGTTCTTGTTCTTGTTCTTATTCTTATTCTTATTCTTATTCTTATTCTTATTCTTATTCTTATTCTTATTCTTATTCTTATTCTTATTCTTATTCTTATTCTTATTCTTATTCTTATTCTTATTCTTATTCTTATTCTTATTCTTATTCTTATTCTTATTCTTATTCTTATTCTTATTCTTATTCTTATTCTTATTCTTATTCTTATTCTTATTCTTATTCTTATTCTTATTCTTATTCTTATTCTTATTCTTATTCTTATTCTTATTCTTATTCTTATTCTTATTCTTATTCTTATTCTTATTCTTATTCTTGTTCTTATTCTTATTCTTATTCTTATAAGTGGCACTGCAGTACGCTCCTCATCAGGTCTATATGGTAGTAATTAACTGAATCGTAATAATGGTAATAGTGTTGCCTTTATTGGATATTGCTGCACACGCGTAAAAAATTCTTCCAACTAGGTTGTTAAGAGATGGCTTTACGCGATAATAACACAAATTGTTAACCACTAGTTTTAAGTATGTATTGTAATGTTTGATATATGTTTTTAAAAATATATAGACCAACTAAATAGTTGTTGAGTTGAGAAGAAAATATAGTTGATCCGTTTTAATTAATAATTTCAGTTGGTCCGAATGGAACAGTTTTGTTCATTTTTCTTCCGATCAACTGGTTGGTCCGATCGGAACAAATCCATTAATCGAGTTCCATTCTGATCAACTAGTTGATCGGTTCATTTGGTTGGAATGAAAGTCCAGGTAGTTATATGTATTTCTTGTAATGTCTAACTGGTATACAATAAAGTTATATTCAATTCTATTCCATTAACCACAAACACAAGCTTTATGCTTTATGCAGCTTTAGCTTGGGGTTATGTAGAGCTATGTAAATTGTACTTAAATATTTACTTAGGAACTCCCATAATAAAAAAAATATATTATGTTTCTAGATGTAATAAAACTAGTCCATTGCATCCATACTAGAACAGGGTTTCAACTGAAAAGTGAGCGTTTCGTGGTTTCCAAACGATTTAGGGCGAAGACCCCAAAAGTTGCCCTTGACAAAAATTGCGAAATACAGCGCTATAGAGCTTAAAGGGATGAGGGCAAACAATTCCAAACATTTTTAATTACTTCCGTTTAAAATGACATTAATATTAGCTAATGGGATACTTGATAGTCTTTAGAAGAGAATTAGGTACTCGTACATATACGAATTACTTGACACGAAAACTTTTACTTTTATACATAGTTTTTTAGTTGTACTGTAATAATTAAGTACTCTACAAAAGTTTGTTCAAAAAGTGTTTTCTAATAATTTATTGTTTGGAAGAAAATAATCCATACTACCTAATTTTCTTTTCTTCTCTTTTTTTTCAACTTAAATCACACATTATAACTTTCATCTAGGTTTTTTTTTTAATTCATTATCGGTTATCATTTGATCACGATTTCGCGTGAACGATGCGGCCATAGAAGATAGTTAGCAGACTTAACCTAAAAGGCGGAATAATTCCCTCCCTGGCTTCACTGGAACACGGTCATAACGACCGCGTGGCGACACGTTTTACACAATTATATAATAGAATAGAAAACTCTTTATTGAACATCACAAATACAATAGAAAATATTTAAAAATAAAATAAAAATTACACATTAAATAAAAAGTGTTACAATTGGGGATATTACCTCTAATAGAGATCTCTAACTGGACTTTTCTCATTTTGCACACGATTCTTCCCACTCGGTGAAACTACAGACCCAACTAGCGCACAAAAAGCCAATAATACCTCATGCGAACTAGTGAGCCGGCGAACTCCGTAACAAATAAACGCCCGTCAAAAGTAACAACAAAAAGTTACGTAACTCGGGTTATTACATCAAAAATAGCACCTACTATCGCCGCGGGCACCTCGTTATACAGGACGTATGAAAAATTTATTGTTATTAGTTCCCTTGCTCGCTCTGCTAGTTACCTTGGTACTGGTTGTGGTGCATCTACACCTGAGTACATTCACGTCAAGCGGTGGTAGCACGGGGTTATGTAAGAAAGAGAGTAATAAATTTGTTTGCTACAATACATACAGAAAAACATTGACAATAGACAATCTAAATATTATATAAAAGGAAAGAGTGACTGATTGACTGATCTATCAACTCACAACCCAAACCAGTGAACGGATTTGGTTGAAATTTGGAACAGAGATAGTTCTTATGACATAGACCTCCGATAAAAAGAAATTATTGGCTAGTGCGATAAGACCGCCGATTGTTAACCTACTTCATAACATATTATAGTAATAAGTTCTTTTGTATATTTTTGGTTTGCAATAAAGCATTCTATTCTATTATTGTCCACGCGGGCAACGCTGCGAGTACATGCTAGTCTTATAAAAGAGAATAAAAATAGATCTTTCCGCTAAAAGGAACCAGCTCAGCATGTGTAAATCTAATTTGATCTACGCTGGTCTTCTGATGGTATACCCTATTGGGATGCAGATATAATAATTCAGGATCACCGATTTCGAATACAGACCTGCAGCAATGATTATTATAATTAGCTATGTGTGTTTTTTACTCGCTAGGTACATACTGGTGGTAGCCTTCGGCCGTGGCGAGTTACCACCCACTGGACAAAACCGTGTCGCCAAGCGGTCATTACCAGACCAGTCAGACCGTGTTCCGGCATGATGTTCAGTGAAGCCACGGATGGATGTATGCCTTCTAGGTTTAGCCTGCAATCGTCTCTCAACATTTCGCGTGATCAACGTCAAAGGCTTACCAATATCTTATTCAAATAATAATGTATTCCTTGATTACAAAATTGCCCAATAACAAAACCAAAGTTAAAAATAGAAAATTATAGTTCCAGCACGGAGTAACTACTCTAACTACAGTGTAGATGAACCTTAGTTACCTCCTAGTAAACGACTAGCTCGCCGCTCAATGCAAAATGCATGAGAAATTGCAGCGTTCGCCGGTGTTTTGATTTTGAATGTTTCATCGTGGTGGTATAGGGGTTAAGATTTTTAGTGGATCGGTATGAGTTGGTATGAGTTTTTCAATTATTTACGAATAGAGGTGATGAAGTTTGCTTTGACATGATGTAGTTTTGTAATTACTCGATGAAAGGATGTAGGTACCTATAGTTAACTCTTATATTTTAAATCAGTCCCACAGATTTAATGAGCATTTATTATATTGTTTGCTGCCCAGGTGCAATTTAATATTAAATTCTCAGATTATTGCACTCGTTGCTATTTTTTTTTAAATAACTTTATTGAAATTGACTACTACAAATTACATTATCAGATCAGATGGGTAAAGTAAATAATTTGTTTTGTTAAACCCTCTAATTGATTGGGCAATTAAATATAGGTACCTACACAACGATACCAAATTATTAGTAAACAAGTTTATGCTCGCGGCTTTGCCCGCGTAGCAAAATCCTTTCTTAGCGGAGGTCTACATCCTAACACCTATCTGTGTTCCAAATTTCAACTCATACGATTCAGCAGTTTGAGCTCCGCGTTGATAGATCAGTCAGTTAGTCACACTTTCCTTTTATATGTATATCCAGATGTAAGGAACCCTATTCAATACCGTAAGTCACTAATACTGACTATACATAATTTCTATACTGATTACACATAATATCTTCTTCATAATTTCTGTAATTGATCGATTGACGATCTTATAACGCTACTAAAACAGCATGAAAACAAAAAGTCACTCAACTTGAGTTGAGTCCTTTACCAAAATCAACCTGTACTATAACTCACCGTATAATATGAAGGAGTAACCAATCTACCGATAAACCGATCCACTTCTGATTTATATCTTTATTGTGAGGTCCAAGCTCACCCCGAGGAATATAAAACGTTGGTCGAGATACGGGTCCAAACCTGTTAGATAACATTGGGAATCTGCAGGCTACCGCGGGATTGTATTCTTTGAACAATACATCAATTTTTCATAAGTTTACTAAGAAGATACTATTTTACACTAGCTTATGCGGCTTTGTCCGTGTGAAGGAATCTTTTCAGGCTCATTGTCTAAGTCTACGTTATGAAACATGTGTTTGTAGAGCCTATGCGATAATAGAACCTGTAAATTTGTCAGTCAGTCACTAATTATGATGATAATATTATGCTTTCTTTTTATAATATTCTTATTAATTTTATTAATTATCTTTGTGCCAAATTTAAAATCCGTCAAGGGATGTGTGTTGGTTGATACCACAGATCATAAAGCTAGAGATGGAAGCTAAAATGAGGTAACAGTCGCCAAGTCATATGCCTGAATCAACATAAGCTCGTAGCTCCGCCTCTTTTTCGTGTTCATTCCACGGCCGACATTGACAGCGTGACATTCACATACTTAATGAAAAATAATTAATAAAAATGCCGTATTGTTCAATAAAAAGGCGCAGAAAGACTAGCGCTACATTCAGTTACGCAAAAGACGAAATCTTATTACACAGGCAAGTTATTATTCCGATAATAATCATTGAAAAATGTTTAACATAAAATGCAATATAAAAATGGCCAAGTTTCTTTTCATCTCATTCTTTCTTGGTAAATTTGTATAACATTATCTCGTTCTCTCTTACGCCCGGATAAACTAGTGATAAGACACAAATTTAAATTTACACCACAAATTTTATCGACAAAAATGTTATTGAAATTTTTGAAGTAGGTAGGTATTAGGTATATTAAGGTACCAAAATTATCGGGGTTTAATATTATACAGGGTTACTGGTATTTAATTCATGAATGGTTATTATGAAGCTTATAATAAGAGAAGTGTAAAGAAGCTTTTAAAATACATAATGTTAAATTTGTCACTAATTTAAAAACAAATAATTCGCTATCTAACATTTATTGTTTATTCTTATAGGGTGCGTATTCGCACGCATAATTTTTTAAAATTAGGACTAAAAATTTTATGCGAGCGATGGACCTATTTATATTTTAGTGAAACCATATAAAATGTTTATTCGGGTACTTTGGGAGGTAATAGATATGAGAAAATATTTAAGCTATAATAAAACTTCAATGAAGTTATATTAAAATATCTCTCGTATACAATACAACGAACTTTCTCATTAAACTTAAGAATAACAGTAACTTATATTTTCTTATCGATACGATATAGCGACTTTACCACATCACTAGAAAGTCATGTTATGCCTCTAACTATTACCTAATCTGTGGCGTAACTGTGACGTCACCTTGAACGAGCCAATCAAATCTAGCCACTCATCCCCCGCACCCCACCATGTTTTGGTGACTTTGTTTTCATACAAAAAATGACCTAAGCGCGGTATATATCTCTCTTGTATATGGTTGATACATATCGATATGAGTCTATAGCTGTTTTTGCCTCTAAATGCAATACGAATAGCGTTTAAAATTATTAGAACTCTGACATACCTTATAATTTAGACAATATTTTAGTTTTTCTTTATTCAGTAGTTTTCTATAATATGTTCGCTACTTCAGAATTAAAAAGTTTTTACGTTATTAGGCAACACGCACTTCGATGTATATTGGATATACATATGTATGAATACAAACTGTCGAAAATTATTTTTAAAAAAGCATCACATAAGTTCATTTCCTATAACCCCGTTTTCATTAAATTTATTTCAATTCGCACCGACAAAATTCATGTGTGCATATTTTAGAACTCTATCCCAATAAAAATAACTTAGAATTGGTTTTATTTTATGAAAGCTGTAGGTTTATGTTACGTAGACAAAGTCCTAAAATATGGTTAGCTTTTTGACTGCACAAACTTTCTAACATTGATTGGAAATTGTATTGCGGCAAAAGTTATTTTGTTTGAAAACGTTGATCAGCTCGCATAAATACAACATGAGCAAAAAGAGAATTTATATTTTAACTCTCTACCGCCCGCGGTTTTACCTGTGATAGGCCAGATCTCGTGGAAAAATCGGGACAAAAAAATTGTGTTGCATTGCGATCGGTTTAGTGGCTTTTGAGTAAAAAGGCCACAAATATACACACTTATATTATATAAGTGGTCTTATCTTTCGGTTTTATAATAATATTATTTAGATGTTATTAATGTCAGAGTCAAAAACACAATTTAAGGTTATGTGGTCAACATAATATATGTCGCAATTTTGGGCGCTAATATTCATACATGGTCTGCAACAGGTCATGGTCTGCATGGTTTGGTCTGTCATTGACTTATTCTCCTATAAATATTATTTATAATAACAGGAATAAATCGTGTACAAAAATTTTAGCGAAATTAAAAATACACGACGACAATTAGACGAGTTAGTGTCAATTGTCAATCGTTCTTGTATTTATTTTAAAATTTATAATTTATATATTTAAATTAATTATTTCAATAATATAAAAATACCCTTTGAAACTATATTATTAAATTAAAACAAGATATATTTAAATGGTATCAACTGTAATGAAATTTTAAGCGTTAGCAAATTATTCAATACTGCAGTGAAAGTACGATCCAATTAGATGGTATCGAATCAACGCGGTGTTTGCTATCATTATTTGTATCGCAGTAAACAGTCCTTGTAATTGGAAACCTTAATTAGCAATTGACATGTAAGTGATATTGTTATTAAGGCTGTAGTCGCAGGTTCTGCAAATAGAACTGAAGTTGTGTCATGGACGTTGAATTCCCCTTTGTATTTGGACGCAGTTAAGCGAAAATGTTCCAATCCACAGGCGTGTCAATTTGAGATAAATGCACTTTTGTGTTTTAGCCGTAATCCGTAAATGAAATAAATATTTTGTTTTCTTACAATAAAACTCACAGTTTTTAATTATACAGTTTAAAACAAAAAAGTGTACGACTAAAACACACAAAAGTGCGTTTTTCTCAAATTGACCCCCCTGTGGATTGGATTTTCGTTTAACTACGTCCATTTTAGGAAGCGAAAAACTAATAGTTAAAAGCCAATTTTATCAAGGGAGGGCAAAATAGAGAAAATTTATTGTGTTCAATAGTTTAATTGGAAAGTTATATTGTGTTAAGGGTTTGAGTTATGGGTAAATCCTGAGATCGGGCGTATTTAAGTGATTCCCGTGGCAGATTTTAAATCAAAGTATTATTGAATGTAACATGTAAAACATCAAATTTCCCATAATTATAAGCACATCCATCAAATAGGCATCATTATAACTTGTTTTGTTCAGAAGATATTTAAATTTAAATTTTTGATGCCACGGGAATCAATAAAGTGTGGCATGGGAATCAAAATTAAAATTATTTTATTTGAATTCTATGTTATTATTTAAATATTGACCTCTACATACTAATCATATAAAATAAAAATATTAAAAACGGTGATCCAAACAAATACACACCAAACATTAAGTATTAAATAGGTCTATATTGGCTTTCTATATAATAATCATGTAAACTAAATAAAATCAACGTATTGCTGTCTTAAACAATGTAAAAATATTGTATTGTATAATAATAAATAGTCCTAGAATATAACATTAAGTCCTCAGTCACAGTCACTAACAGGATTCACTCCAGAAGCTGTCATCAGATTGTACATTTATCATTAGTTAGGTTAATCTGGACTGAAGTTGCAGTCATCCCATAGTTTCGTGTTATTTTTTCATCATACATCATCTCAGCCATAAGATGTCTACTGCTGAACATAAACCTCCCCTTTAGACCTCCATATATAAAACCGGTGTTGGAAGCGTTCTGCTTCAAGCGTCTTTCAGCGACTTTAGTAAGGTCGTCTGCCACACTTGTGGGTAGACGTTCTACGCTGCGTTTGCTTGTCCGTGGTAGCCACTTGAGAACTTTTGGACCCCATCAGCCATTCGCTCTACGTGCTATGTGGCCTGCCCATTACCACTTCAGCTTCCTGATCCGCGGAGATATGTCAGTGACTTTGGTTCATCTCCTCATTCCTGATTCGATCACGTAGAGAAACCCCGAGTATAGCCCTCTCCATAGCTCGCTGAGCGACTTATTTTAATGTGGGGATATAATGGTGTCGCATAAGCCGGAGCGGCTGTCTACTATAGTACAATATAAAAAAAAAATCTGATGTATACAATATAAAAAAAACATCTGAAATAATGAAATAAACAAATATAAACTGTCAAAATCACTTCCATACCTGCGGCTTCGCTGTAGTTGGATAAAAAGTGAAAGAATGCGCAAGAAAACTCCGTGGA
Source organism: Hemithea aestivaria (assembly GCA_947507615.1). Lineage (NCBI taxonomy): Eukaryota > Metazoa > Arthropoda > Insecta > Lepidoptera > Geometridae > Hemithea > Hemithea aestivaria. Next base: position 12,530,334 of record OX382344.1, read on the forward strand.
AAATTGATCACCGTGGTAAAACGCCACGAGAATCAATACCGTGGAAATCAAAATTGTATAGTTTTTTGTCAATATTTTTAAATACCATAATTATAGACCAATAATAATAAAATATATGATAAATAATACCCTTTTCCTAACTGCACACCCTAGTCAAAAAACCATAATGGATAAAAAAATATTTTTAAACATGGAAAAGGTAATCAATGATCTAGTGAACCAAAACCACGGTAATCAATTTCTCACCTTCGTAAATCCAGTTTATAACAACGAGAGGAGCAACCTCTCTTCACGATGTTTAGAGCGCAATTGAAGTTAGCCAACAGCGTGCGTACAAGCTTCTAAGTCTTGTGGTTTTTGAAATGTGGGTAGTTATGTCGCGCGCCATGGGAATCACTTTTTGTCCGGGGACAAACCTAAATTTGTGTTTTTTTCTAAAACTACGCTGAGTACAGTCTTCGCGTATTTTTTTGATCAGATAACAGTTCACCCTTTGCAGCTAAGATCACAGCAATTAATAAAATTCCGTTTATAAATTGGTGTAAAAAATATATATTGTTCCAAAAAAGTGTAAGGGACACCCCATGGTAATCAAATTTCAGGGCTTTAACATTTTTTTTCAGTTACTTGCAGCTAAATTTAACCTTATATCTATCATGCATTAAGTAGATTAAACCTTAAACTAACAGAAAAAAAATACCCTTGGGTAAATTTTTTATGTTACGGGTAGTTTATTCCCCCAGACACGTAAAATTTTGTCTCTCAGGATTTACCCTATCAACTCGATCAAAGAACGTAATACATTTCACATAAATATCTCTAACAAAAACAAAATTAGGTTCTTAATATAAATCTATGTTGATTAGGAGGAGAAAGGTGAAGTGATCGTCAATCCAAGCAGTGACCCTTTTACCTGTATCCTCACTTGGGCTCTCCAAATTATCTACATCCACAATTGGACTATCCAGTTAAAGTACAGACATTTCTGAATCGAATATTGAACTGGACATCAAAGAGTTGTAAACTTTTTTTTTCTTTGTGGCAAATGCCTTTATTGAGAAAAATAAACTAAAAATGCTACAGCTACTACAGCAGTAAGATCGGCCACAACAACTTTATATAGGTATTATTATGGATTCATCATCAACGACAACCGCTATTGTCATTGAATCCATTATGGTTAACTATATCTTGTCAATTTTCAACCGCTTCCCATTAACAAAATCATTTAAAAACCTGTAGGATTTATCAACAACCTTTGATATCCAGTTCAATCTTCGATCCACCGTCGGTTCAGTTCTGAGACAGTCACCAATTAATAACGGAATGGCCACCGCGATACCATCGTGCTATTAATCAGACGGAGATACACCTGATAACAGTGAGACGTGGTGCTTCCACACAATGCGGGGATATTTCACCCCGGGGCGGTGTTAATGTCTGCTTGATGAATATGGTGACAAAATGGTGAATGGTGGTGACTGATTCATGATTGTGAACCTGCTATGTTGACGTTGTTTCTAGCTGAGACGAGTTTTAGATTAGTTCAAACTTCATTTAACTATAAAGACAAAACAAAAACATTTGAATTACAACGCGTCTCTAATACCACTGGTGTTGCAGACATCCATAGGCGACGCTCACCATCAGGCGGGCCGTTTGCTTGTTTGTCTGTCTCTAACATAAAAAAAACCAGAAGTGTTACGGTTGGCAGTTTTACTTGCGGAAAAGAAGCATGTGTGTTGTTCCAGGGTTGAATCCAGTGAAATGACTGAACAAGATAAGACTTAACGCAGCAGTGCCGTGAATTATTAAACAATGAGTCTCTGATATGGGAAATCATGATGTTAAGCATTGGGCACCCTACCGGTACCTTATTTGCCCGTTTGCTACTAATTATTATAAAAAAAAGGACAATTTTGTTTGTGAAGGCAACATTTTCTTTTTGTAAATTTAACAGTTATTCTTCTTCCTTAATAGTTTTATTCTTAATCAGATGCAGATCCACTGATAACAGAGACGTGGTGCTTCTACACAATGCGGGGATATTTCACCCCGGGGCCGGTGTTAATGTCTGCGTGATGAATATGGTGACAAAATGGTGAATGGTGGAGACTGATTCATGGTTGTGAACTTGACGTGTTGATTTTATTTATACTAGCTGCTGTATCTATGTAGCTGTATTACTTGATGAAAAGTAGCTTTTTATATTTCTTGTTCTAGGGCTCAATCCAGCAAAGCTACTTGATATGACGATATTTCAACAACTTATATTTCAGGGTGTAAAGCACTGTAAAATTTAAACGCAATGTTATAAAATAACGAGTCTCTGTTATAGACAATAATGATGATAAGCGTTGGGCACCTTATTTTTCCGTTTTGTCTTTTATTATAAACATAACCGAACGTTTATGATATCTATTTTATTTTGCTCGTAAGTTAAACAGTCCATAGATGCCCAACGCCCTACACCTTTTTGTACTATAAAACTTGCTACCATTCACTGCTAATAAGCGTAAGATAATTAAAACCAAACGCAGCCCAGTCCACTATATTTTTAACATTTTATCGCTCCCTGATTCAAATGAAGACGTTAAAAGGGACCTCAATCGATGGTAATGAGCTCTTTTTTCTCTTAATTTTGCATAAAAACCTCCGATCGAGTGGGCGGCAAAATTAAAACTGTTTGATCGCTTATTTTACGACGTTAATGGAACTTTTAACAGTATCGCGATGAAAAAAACTTGTTGAAATTAAAGTGGGCCTGGAGAAGCGATTGTATTTCATGATCATATATTTAGTACCTTGAAATGTACCTAGAATAGTTTTATTGCAGAGTTGTTTTATTTTATAAATCGTTGCACTTAAAGAAAATTTTCATGTTTTAAAAGCAAAATAGGTTTTTAAAAAGAATATATTATTATAATATAATAATAAATAGGATAGTGTATATTATAATTTTGCTTCTATCTTAGCGGTCTTAACTCTTGGATAAATACTTGCTTTAAGGATAATTTTAAATACATATATTTTAAGTAAATTTAAATAATCTAATATCATGTTAATTTGCGGGGAAGTTTACAATGCTTACCATAATTTTTTACATTTTCAGAGAGGATATAAAAGAGTTTTTAAGACTTTAAATGAGATTTACAAAATAATTCTGTTACTTAAATAAAATTCTTATAAAAATGTTAAACGTAATTTCGTAACGTCAAAAGTCCGTTTAATCCGAATTCAAAGTCAAGCCTTTTAAAATGAACGAAAGAACTACTGGAATGAGCTTGCTGATAACATAAATGAAGCACTTATATATTCACTGGGGGTAGACTTCCTTTGCAGGAGGTCGACTAGGTGGGTACCCCAACAGTGCCACTTATTCTACTGCCTGAGCAGTCATGTTCAAAACATTACTGAGCTTCGGTAGAAGGGTACTGTAGCTAGTGAAATTATCAAGTAACAAGCGTTGGCGCAGTGCACCCAGAATTTTACCTTTGTAAAATCCTGGATAGTACGAGTACATAATGTGTTTGTATGCAGTGTGTGTTTATATTTTTTGCATGCAGCGTAGGTAATGAATATATATGAGCTTAACCTTCAAGCGGGCGCGCGGCGTCGAATCGACCGCGTGCAATACATTTTCGCTTATAATAATAATCCCACCAAAAACATTCTGTAAAAAACTAGCCAAGTCTCGATGGAGCTGCTTGTTTATCTCTAAAAAATAATGAAATCTAGACAAAGTCGTGCCAAGTCTAAGATTTCTTACTGCGATTTCTTTATTATTATAGTTAATGTTGTGTGACTTGGCCGTTGAAAGGTAGACAAGGGTATTGTACCAGGTGCTCCATGACACCATTGCACCAATCTGTCCGCTAACCATTCATGATAGAAAATTGCCACTTGGAAAACGTTGATTGAATAACCAGTCAATTGTAGGCTTGATAAAGCTGCGTATTTCAATAATACTTATGTTTAGGCGATCCAAGTGTCATGGAGCATCTGGTTTTGTACCCTTGTGTACCCTTCAACGGCCAAGTCACACAACATTAACTATAATAATAAAGAAATCGCAGTAAGAAATCTTAGACTTGGCACGACTTTGTCTAGATTTCATTATTTTTTAGAGATAAACAAGCAGCTCCATCGAGACTTGGCTAGTTTTTTACAGAATGTTTTTGGTGGGATTCCACTTCTTTTTGTAGAAACGCTATATTATAAGGTTACTATAAGGCCGACAGGCAGACAGGCGAAAGTAAATAAAAGCTTTATACAATTTTAACCATTGACTGCAAATGTAACTTTGTAATCCTATACATTTATATGAGATTACAAAGTTATTTATGCAGATGAATTATCTCGAAAACGAGACCGAAATTGCATGTTTTTTTAGTTTTCCTATGGCTTATACAATAAATTCTAAGTATATACCAAATTTCAGCTCTCTGAGTTTATGGGAAGTACTAGTTCTATTTTGATGATCATGAGTGAGTGAGTGAGTGAGTGAGTGAGTGAGTGAGTGTCGAAAATGCGAAACTTTGCTTTCGCTTAACTTCAGAACTTAATGACCTACAGACTTGAAATTTTGGATTTTAAGTATGTAGTTATAGCTTACTGGATGACGAAAATTTCTGTGTTCTGGTTTTATCCAGAGGTTCTCAAATAGGGGCCTGAAAATGCGGCGAAATGGTTCCTGTAAAGGATAGTACGGCAGTGCTTGCTTCGCGCTCGACTTGGCGGGGGCACTACCGTGCCCCCAGATAATTCTCGACGTATGCATATGTTATCCTTAGTAGCTTGTCATTAGTTCAATACCTACCAAATAGACTTTTTACAATTGCTCCCCGCGTCCCTCTTTCCAAAAGAAGAGTGATTGTTTTGATCACGGCGCAGGCGTCGAAACGACGTCGCGCGTCCTAATGCTCTAAATATGGCAAATTATTACTAAATTGAGATTATTAGAGTATTTTTTGAATAAAATGAGTCGTTCTTTAATGAGACAGAGTGCCATAATTGAAGAAATACTTCGTAAAGATGCATTAACTGAAGCAAACTTTGTGACTGAAGGTCAGAAATATCCGATTACCTATTTTCAGATGAACCTCAATCTACTGAAGAATTAGGCAGGTTAGTTTCAGGTGACAAAAATCTGGCTTATATTAGAAATAATTTTGGGAAAAAATACATAAAGAAAGAACAATAAATGTCCAAAAAACCTTATTATTGCACAAAATGCAATAAATTTTATTTTGGAGAAGACACTGACTTTAAAAAATTCTAGCCCAAAAATGACCGTAGTTGATCTAATTGCAAAAGTGATTTTAGTACTTTATTTTTTGTTACTAGACAGTAGGTATTTATAGTAAGTTACAGGTACCTAAGGCCGGTGCAAATTCCTAAGCTGGGTTTTAAATAAATATTATGTTATTATATTTTTATAATTTAGTTTTTCCAGCATTTAGTTACTTATTTTAAACAAATTCATATCTTGGATGATTAAGAATGATCCTGTTAATAAAATAAATAACAATTGTTGTTTAATAAGTACTTTGTTTCGCCAATATACCCTATAGGTCTTTTCGGTTACGCGCAACCGCTGCCGTTACAAATGACCGCGCGCCTGCTTGAAGGTGCTTCTTTTATCTTTAAATGAAGTTACTTCTACCATTTTACGTACTCTTTTCCTTTTATTTGTTTCAAAACATTAGCCTGAGTCAAATCAGGTTTTTTAATTAAGCCGTCTTGTTAAGGCTGATTAAGAGGGCGGTAATGGGTTTTATTTTTTGCGGGATAACATCTTAACATTTAATTTGTATTGGCACCATTTATTTTATTCACAAATAATAAAAATACCTTTTTGACTGACTTAAAAAACGTAAAAAACTTTTTTTTTGCAATAAATAGTAGATAATGAGACGAGCATGTTAGCATATTATTATAAACCTATGCTGGCCAAATACTGTCGCAGTGATATAGAAAACAAATATAGAAAAAAAACAATTTGAAGAACGAAACCCTTCACAACACTGCACTGCGCTTGTCATCCTGATACATTACTATGGGATGTGTAATTTTAAATAAAAAATAGACACTAATTAAAAAAAACTTTCTTCGAGCGAGCACGAAGCTAGCTTGATTTTCCTTACGCAAAAACAATGCATTAGTTTTATATCATAATAATATATTAAATACGACTAGAAAAACGCGCGACCGATTGAAAAATATATAAAAAGCAGAAAAGAGGATGTTGACTAAGAAAAAAAAAATCTTGTTCATCGTTAAAAAAAATATATTTAAAAAAAAATAACTATTGCCGTTAATCAAATCTTAATATCTAGTACACTAGATTGTCAACTTAACAAATGATAACATTATTATAAATACATACAGTCAAAACTTAAAACTACAAAAACATTTAAAGCTTGTCAGGTGTCCGTGTCTTTGTTTTCTATTTATGAATTAAAATGTGTTCTCTTAAATACGACTTAACCAATTAATTTGAAGAAACTTGCAACTAAAACTTAGGTCACAGTCTAAGTTAAATCAATGGTAAGCCAATACGTCAAATTGGGCAAAATTCGAACAATAGTTTAAAGACAAACATGATGATAAACATGGGTAGGTACATAATATTATATACATATTATGTTGCAGCTAAATCCCGAAGTGCGGCTACACCAGCTAAACCTACGTGTAGCCGAAATTTGAGCTTTAGCCGTGACACATACAAACAAATATACAAACATAAATTTTGTCAGTGTTTGTTATCAAATTCTTAAACGCCTTGACCGATTTTGATGAATTTTTGTGTATAATATTCGGTTGGTCTGTATTTAGGCTTCAAGCCACAAGAGAATAGGTACCTTTCTAGGCATCTTACGTGATCCATCGTCGACCGCATTTTCTCTTTCCTTAAGGTGGGATGTGATCAAACATAGGCCTATTTAGTATATATAAAAAAAACGGTCTTAAATGGACAACAGTCGAAAGACTTAGTCCTCGTCACTTGTAAAAGTATTTTTCCGTCAACTAGTTAACTTATAAAAATCTCCAGACAATTTCTACAAAAGACAAGGGTACGTTAAGGTGTAAATTCACTACAAAGACTATTCCCCAACGTATTCAGAGCTCTCAATATGTAAATGCCTAATGTCTGGAATTCTTTAGAATAGCTACCTTAATTCTAGCCTTATTCGTTGTCTGAATTATTTATGTGGCGCAGATTTTGTTCTTTGTACTTACTTTAGTTTTTGAATGAGATTTTATGATGAAAATGGTATTAGAACATTATTTGCTTTGAGATTTCCATTGTTCAAGTGCGTATGTAGATAACAGTGAATTATTTAAAAATGAAGTATTTTATTCGTCAGAATCTATGTATATTATGGTATTACATTCCTCGATTACTTGAGGACGTCTGAAGTCTGAACCTATTCGGGTTTCAAAGGATATACCTTTTAGGTGGTCCCACTTTCTATCATCATTAGCCTATAGTCGTCCACTGCTGGACATAGGCCTCCTAATGGCACGCCACTCAACTCGGTCCTCCGTCTTTCTTCTCTACCCACCCCCAGCGACCCTCCGAATATCATCGCCCCATCTCGCCCATGGGCGCCTTACACTACGTTTACCGAGACGTGGTCTTCACTCGAGAACTCGTCTACCCCAACGGTAATCGGTTCTACGGCAAATGTGACCAGCCCATTGCCACTTCAGCTCCACTTCCCATTAGTTATGCCTAATATGATCAAACGTATGAAAAATAGTGGTTACGTTTCGGTGCCTCCTGCAAAGTTGCGGACACGGTCTCCAGTAAAAAAAAGATATTTTTGTACAAAACTTAGTATTCTGTGTAAATACCTAGGTGTTAGTGTGTTCACGTTCTATCTAGACTTAATAGTATTAGCTGCTCTACATCCAAGTCTTTGTAGAGTCCTCAACCCAATTATCTTGAACTGCATCGAGAAATAATCGATTTCGTATTCGAGTACGGCGGCTTCCGATTGTCTCTCGATTTATTTCATATCGATTTCGATGCAAATTTATTAGTGTTACTCAATCACGTTTCTATGAGACTTGGTACTACGAAATGTGATTTTATTCGACTTTTAGCCAGAAATTTGGTTATACACAATCTTAAAATTGAATTTAATACCAAAAATGTTTAACCTAGGATATTTGGCGTAGAAGAAAAGATTAGGAGTGAATGGCTTATTGAACAAGCGTGTTACAACTTAGACTGCATCGTCACTTACCGACAGGTGAGATTGCGGCCAAACGCTTGTTTAGTCCGCTATAAAAAAAATTGGGTATAAATAAAAAAAAAGCATTTTTACTGTTTTGAAATAGTCTGGGCTCATGGAGTCTCAAAAAGACAAAACTCTGACTTTGGCGTACTGAAGAGATCGGTCCATATTTTGATTCTGACATTTAAGTTTGTTAACTACAACAACTTTTTTATATGAAACCGCATACCAAACCCCGATAAGTTCCTAACGAGGCATCTTCAATAAAACAACGAGCATTTTAATCCGTCTATAAATGGCAAAAAGTCTACAATGCTCTATAAAGTTGATGAAGATGCTATCAGAGCATCTGAATCCAGTTCTTAAACGAAAAATTTACAGGGGATTTTGACCACTAAGTGTTATATGTTAAGTGATATAATTGAGTGGGTGTTTGAGTAGGTTGTTGGCGAAACTTGTGAGGTAGCTAGTGAGTTTTTGTGCAAGCATGTGTTATGTATGCAAGGGCATTGAATACGCATGGTGGGCTGAGACCGGTTCGCATTATACTGTCTGCCCACCGCGTGCTGTACTGGTGAGGAGAAAATCTCTATCAAAAATCACAGCATAAACGTAATATTATGTCATTATATTAATTGGGGTGACGATATCCGGAAGGTCGCGGGGAGCAGGTGGAGGAGGAAGACGGGGGAACGAGTTGAGTGGCGTGCCATGGGGAAGGCCTATGTCCAGCAGTGGACGAACACAGGCTGATGATGATGATGATAATGATGATTAATATCGATCCAAACAAGACAAGGGAAGGAAAGGACTTGTGATAGCTGAAGGAAAACATTATTAATTATTTGACAGCGTTGCTGTGTACGAAAACACGTGGTTCAAACTATTGGCTCAGAAATGTAACAAACTCACCATGAACACAATTCATCTGGATCACTCGAGGAGCTTTAAATAATTATTATTATTTCCACCATAAGCCTTATATTAGGAATAGTCATTCCCCCTTCATCATGCTCATCCATTAAGTCGAAATCGGACAACCCGGATTTCTTCTTTATAATCTCTGCTTATCATCATCATCAGCCTATATTTATTGTCCACCACTGGACTGGACACGGATCTCCCCGTGGCACACACTCGGTCACGGTAAAAAGATATAACTCGGTCCTCCGTTATTCTTTTCCAACCGCTCCCACCGAATGGAAATCTGAGCTAATACTATGTAATAATTATTGTTTGACACTTCTTACTAATATATAACTGATAGACTATTTGACTTTATAAAGAAACAGTATTATAAATTTAGGTACCTAAGCCTCATGGAACACTGCAAACACTGCATAGCTCTCGTCATCGTTGCATCAATTTGAATTTTCAACACTTGTGTCGTCAACAGTACCGAAACACAGATATCATTCATCGCATCCGCTAAAATAAGACTGGAGCTAAGGGTACGTGACCTGAACAAACCGAATGAGCATCATTATTTAGCTAACCTTGTATTAATGTGTGAACATAACTTTATTTTTTAACCCTTAAGGTGTGATCACACTATCACCTGATGATAAGTGGTACGGCTAAAGATGAAATGGATTAGATTAAGATGAAATTATAGGATTGGATTTAAATCAGACTACGTCATCTGCAGCCGCATCGTCACTTAACATCACGCAAAATTATTGTGGTGAAAGGCTAACATAACGAATAAAAGAACCCTAAAAATTTTTTTTTTTAAATCTGCTCCCATTTTAATTTTTTTTTTCATATTTTTGTGAATATCTGATTAATTTTATATAGAAACGATTTATTTTATAAATAATGTAAGGTAAGTTATTTTGTCGTCGGAATTATGCACATTTATTGAAACAATAAATTTAAAAACAACAACGACGCGACGGCAGCAAACAGTTTCTTTTATTTATAGTGGCTCTATGATTTCATTTTTTTTATTCTTTTATTCGTATCTAATGGTGATTTTCGGTTTATTTTCGCACTCGAAGAAAAACGAAGGATGACACATAAACAAAATGGCAGAAAAATAAACAAAATGGCGGCCAAACAAACAAGATGGTGAACTTGATATTTTAACGAGCGTTCACTTTAAATTTATAATGTTACCTTTGTATTCAACACTCGCTTACCAATTTTGTTCGCGATCGTATAAGTTATGTCGCGTCACTTCGCTGTTTTATAAAATCGAACTGTCAATTTATGAGGAATAATCTTTTGAGAATACTCGTAGAGTATTTTAGAATTCTTTCAAAAAAATAACGAAGCCTTGAGAATGATATGTCTTAAGTATGCCAATAAAACTCATTCATTTTCATTTTTTTTTATTAATGCGAAAGTTAGTGAGTGCGTAAGTGTGTGAGTATGTATGTTAGTTATCTCTTCACGCCTAAACGGCTGTGCCGATTGACCTGAAATTTTGTACGAGATAGTTTTTACCTTGAAATAACACACGCTACTGCAGCGAGCAAGTATAGGGGGTAAAACCGCTGGGCGCAGCTGAATTACATAAGTTCAATAAAATTAATACGAGTTTAAATCGTGATAGTTTAAACTGTTATATTGCGTAAATAAGTTAAAACTAAATTAAAATTCATAATCAGAACGTTCAAATCTAGACTCTTTTTCACTGCATTTCACAAACTAGGCATTCATAATATTATAAAGCCGGCGGCTCACATGCGTTTTTATAAATCAAGTTATTCGTTACGCCCCGACCGCATTGTCCTCGACTCGTGCGCGGAAACAGAAAAAAAAAAGAAAAAAATTCAAAACCCGAATACGTCAAAATACGAGTAGGTTGAAAGGCGACGCCAATGCTATTCTGGATTTCACAATGGTTTATTATTTCAATGGTGTGTATTGCAAATATTTTTTTAACTATTCAAAAATGGAATTTAAATATTAACAAACATGTGAATTACTGGCACTTAACATAGCTCATTTAAAAAGTAAATAGTAGAGAAAAAGCACTCCGTTCGTTTTTGCAGATTTTAGTGCAAATTTGGATGCAACGCAAAATCTGTTTAAAATTAAATGGAATTTAACCGTTGTTTATAGAATAAATTTAATGTTTTTATGTAACACAAAACATTAACGACAATAAAGTAGCACTTATACATCATTACTATTAGCGCCCAGAGGTTTTACCCGCCGAAAAGTACGAGTACCTATTTGTTATTCCAAGGTAACTACTACTCTTAAAGGTAAACTACTCTTAATACCAAATTTCAGTTCGATCAATACTGTCGTTAAGGCTAAGCGTGAAGAAGGAAGAAATAGACATCCATACTTTCGCATTTAATATTAAGATGTTTTTAACATTTAACGCCGGATAAATTTATTTTTGTGTCTAACGCATTACCCCTAAAGATTTTCAAAGAATTCAATTATATTCCTTTCAAAATCTTCGCATTCACAAGAAACAGTCATAATACCTACATTGTAACGAACATTAAAATGCCTGTAACATCTTCATATTCTCGTGTCACCGCTATTATAAGTCCGAGGTCCGTGCATTTCTCACGGCGGCAAAAGAAGCTAAAACGAGCAAAACCGGCGTTATCGCGGCGGCGGCGCGCGTTTTATTTTTGACAAGTGCCATCGATACCTCCGCCATTGTTCCGATCCGCCATCATTGCTTGTTACAATGGCGACCGCCGTAATGGCGAAAGATTTCTTTTAATATTCTTTTGATGTTCTTCGGAGAACTTGGTAAATTGGATTCTGTTTAATCACCACCTCTATGTTATAAATTCTATATTAGGACACAGTACTCGTATATCTAGATTTTACAAGATTTAAATTCATTCTGTGATACGTTTTGTGCCAAGGTATGCCATCATAAGGATCATGATGTGAGAACATTTAATTAACGGTAAAAAATGTTTATAAAAAAAAAACTATCACCTAAAAACAGGGTAGAGACATTATTACTCCTGTCTCCTTAATAGAGACAGCTTAGATATATTTTCCTCAATAAATTAAAACATTTAAGAACAAGGTATCTACTAGCGGGCACTCAATTTATTCAAATATTTCTACTGTACCAAAGCTCTAATTTTGAGAAGTTTGAGAAATGTGCCTTCCTAAAAATAGAAGAGTTGCGGCTTTAATGAGAAAAAATTGAGACCCTTATCAAAATATTTTACTACTACTAGGTATACTGTATTCTAGATAATGATCCTCTAAATAACTTAACTTTCACTCTCAGAATAAAATAAGGAAGCTTTTTACCTTAAGCTTTGTATCCATGATTTCAGCAAATTGATCTGATTCTCGGTCAAAGGTTTACCACCCAGTTCAATATATTCAGCTCAAACGAGCACAAAGCAAACTGCATTCACCATCGCAATAACTTTTCGAAACTAATCTCTAATACCGTGCCTTGCATATGGGTCCTACGCATTTCTCCCTTATTAGGCTACCAGATGGCTACTAAACATATACAACTGGATAACCAGCCAATCCAGACACCTCTCCGCACACGAATCGTTTTAATCAGAAACACTGGAGCGGGTCTCAATAAAATGGTGGGTTTGTAGGAATAAAATATTGGAGATACAGGATAGGCGACGACAATGCATGTTTGGAATTTAAAATTGAGTGTAAAATTTAGAATCGTGCGTTCGCAGAAAGCGTTCCGTATTTGTGGTTACCAGTCTTGTGTCGATGTTTTATTTTGTTATGTGCTCTGCTTTTGGACATGTGTTTGTTTTTATATCCCATTTATTATTTCTACGCCTATTTGAATTTGAAGATGAATTATTATAATATTCTTACTCAGGTTAAGGTGCTTTTAAATTCAGTTTAGATATGAACCAAATCTAAAAAATTGACACTCGCACTAAGTCATTTCTATTCATCGCTAATCAACGCAAAATCGCAGCTAGTGTTATGAGCACTATTCCATATATAGTCCTCCTCATCGATTTCGATGACGGCGACTCTAGCTATTATACTCTAACTATTCCATGGGGAATTAACCGAAGTGGTCAATTTCACAATTTAACAAATAAGTTTATTATTATAATTATTCTTAATATAACCAGCTTTCTATCTGCAAATGATTCCACAGAAGGTTCCATCAATTTCGAGCAAGTAATTACAGCAACCGAGTGTAGTGCAATAAATCAAGAGCTAATCTGTGATGCTGCATCGATGCGAAATGTAGAATATGATGGAAGTGAAGATTGAGATGGGAAATTGAATGGAGTAGAATTTATTTTCAGATCGAGATTAAAATCTATGAAATGAAATGACGTTTCCTGTTATAGAGTTGTGGACATTTTCTACTATCAGTATTATTACTGCATAAAAGCATTATCAATAATAATAAGTTACTTTAATGTTAATATTAATTTTAAAAAGTTTAACTCAGATTTATGCTTGGATTCAAAAACATTTATTTATAACATCGGTCTCAAAATCATTGATGGCATATTTATTGTTAGTTTTACATTATTTATTTTTTAGCTAATCATTTTGTTCAGTATTTTATGGTCATAGCTTTACAATCGTCAATAATATTTCATGCTTTGATTTCATATTTTATAATATTATTCTAATAATACTATTCAAAACTAACTTCTAACTTTTTATGTGATTCTCATCATGAATTTCGCTATTCGCTGGTTTTAACCAAAAGATAAACATATAAATAGGTATTTGCCAAAAAAATATAAATACCAATAAAAGCCTCTTTTAAATCTCGTTCACTTTGTCCCTTCTAGTTACTTTAACTCCATGTCTTGCAAACATAAACCATCAACAATCATTGTCTACATTTTAAATATCTGTTAATACGATTCCTCCGCAAGATGATCGATGGTAACAACTCCGGGTAGCTCGTCTAAATTATTACTTGGAATTCTATCTCCATCTACACCATTATCAGCTTTATTTGCTTCTACATAATGTTGAAAATCAAAGTTAACGTTTTATAGTTCTCTGACAACTCTATGGGTGATACATCAATAGTAGTTAATCGTTTGTGTTGATTCTATCTTTTAAAGATTTGTTTCGGTACGACATTTTCATATTTAATTAATTTTGTATTGTTTTTGTTAGAGACAAAAGCATATGGACAATCTGATGGTGATTTGCTACCGTCACCTACAGACGTCTGCCGACATCCGTAGTATTGCGAAATTGGTGTCAGTAAATAGATAAATAGCATTAGCACTCATTCAAACATAGAGGTATACTATAATCACAGATAAGAAGAATACTATAATATTAAGTACTAACTATTCACCCTCCAAATAAAATCAAAATCGGTTCCTCCGATTGGGAGCTACGATAAAGCCGCAAGTAACAACACGGCAAACTTATAACGGGTGTGTTTCCTACATATCCCATCGTTTTGCGTCGGGGGTTAAAAATATATTGATTACTGTCCAGATTTTTTTGTAGATATTAAAGAACAATAAAACAAATATCTAAAAATATAAAATGAAAGAGTGATTGACTGACTGATCTATCAACGCACAGCCTAAACCGCTGGACGGATTGGGTTGAAATTTGGTGAAAGTTGAAGATAGGTTTTATGACGTAGACGTATGACCTTAGCGAAGAAAGGATTTTGTCATGCGGGCAAAGCCGCGAGCATAAAATAGTTATAATATAAAGCCATATTTTCCAAACCTCAGTCATTTCGTATAATCTTAAACTAATTACTAAAATTAATCTCCACACAGCCCTACATTCCACATCTATAGGTCTATAATATCTATAGGTAATACAGTATGTATGTATATCAAAGCCAAGTATGTTAAGTACCAGATTAATTAGCAGACAAATTGATGAGCGAATTAATGATGAGGTTCAAAGTTAGATCCTCCAGTTAATTATTAATCTGAGATTATGGCATTACTGCAATATTATTGTCTAGATTCTGAAGTCTGAAGGCACGCGTAATGGGTAAATTCTTCTATTTTTATTTATTTTATTATTCAGGACAACGAAAGGACTAACTTAAAACTAAAGTAGCATTTTCTACCAGTTGTCCTGAAACTGGAGAAAAACGTACTGGACAATGGGAGGAGTGCAGACATAGTTAGAGAAATGAATTTTTTTAAAACTTACATAATATTATAGTTTCAAATTAGGTACTACTACTACTACTACAAGTAGTCTATTTACTTACTACAAATAATTATAAAATCTAAAGCTTTGATTAATAATAATTATTAATGCTTAAACTAATAATATAGGTATAACACAATATTAATGATAAAATTAATACTCACATAAATTACATCATTAATTAATACTTACATAAATATTTGGCATGGATTAGTAAAAGGGGCCGCGAGTGACATGACGATAATGGTGAACGTACATCTATACACATCAACCGCGCCAAAAGAATTGAATTATGAATTATTTAAACGTAATCTCATGAAAACTCTCACACTTGCCGGAGTCGAATCGTCCGAATCGGAAGAAGATTTTCTATACATAAATTCTTTTGGCGCGGTCGATGCGGATAGATGTGCGACCACCATAACGGTAAGATGTTCTCTGTGGCTTAGCCGTTGCACGGTAAAGAGATATACAGTAGTTTGACTGAGCGTGATTTTTGAACATAAATACCTACAGTCTCGCGGTACATGCGCAAGTCATAGGGCTGCCGGGCAGCCGCTGCCCGCATACAGTAGGTACCTACCTGTTTCATATCATCTACTTACTTAAGCTACTATCTAGACAAGACAAGAGACAAGACAAGACAAGAGACAAGACAAGAGACAAGACAAGAGACAAGACAAGAGACAAGACAAGAGACAAGACAAGAGACAAGACAAGAGACAAGACAAGAGACAAGACAAGAGACAAGACAAGAGACAAGACAAGAGACAAGACAAGAGACAAGACAAGAGACAAGACAAGAGAAAAGACAAGAGACAAGACAAGAGACAAGACAAGACACGAGACAAGAGACAAGAGACAAGACAAGAGACAAGACAAGAGACCAGACAAGAGACAAGACAAGAGACAAGACACGAGACAAGACAAGATACAAGACAAGAGACAAGACAAGAGACAGGACAAGAGACAGGACAAGAGACAGGACAAGAGACAGGA
This sequence comes from Hemithea aestivaria, assembly GCA_947507615.1. Lineage (NCBI taxonomy): Eukaryota > Metazoa > Arthropoda > Insecta > Lepidoptera > Geometridae > Hemithea > Hemithea aestivaria. Next base: position 12,546,674 of record OX382344.1, read on the forward strand.
CAAGAGACAGGACAAGAGACAGGACAAGAGACAGGGCAAGAGACAAGACAAGACAAGAGACAAGACAAGAGACAAGACAAGACACGAGACAAGAGACAAGAGACAAGACAAGAGACAAGACAAGAGACAAGACAAGAGACAAGACAAGAGACAAGACACGAGACAAGAGACAAGACAAGAGACAAGACAAGAGACAAGACAAGAGACAAGACAAGAGACAAGACAAGAGACAAGACAAGACAAGAGACAAGACTTGGACTTTTACTCGCACTCTTACTCAAACTCTTACTCGGACTCTTACTCAAACTCTTACTCGAACTCTTACTCAGAATCTTACTCTTATTCGCACTCTTACTCGATCTCTTACTCGCACTCTTACTCGGAATCTTAATCGCTCTCTTACTCGGAATCTTAATCGCACTCTTACTCGGACTATTACTCGCACTCTTACTCGGACACTTACACGCATCCTTACTCAGTTTCTTACTTGCACTCTTATCGGACTCTTACTCGCACTCTTACTCGGTCTCTTACTCGCACTCTTACTTCAGCAGAATACTTTTAAAAATAAAAAATAAATATTATAATAACTTCATGCTAACTTACCTCAAAAACAGCATAATATCGAATGCTATTTTTTGCCATTTTATATAATTTATTATATTATGTATACATACGTCCAAAGTAAATAACGTAAATTACACTAAATACTTGCAAAAAACTATCGCGACGTCCGCCCGTCGCTGCGTGGCACCCGCTTCTGGATTATAATATACCCACTTCTACCCACATCTGCCCACATCTACTCACTCCCAAATTCCGGCCGTTTCTATGGAGTCAAACTACTGTATATCTCTTTACCGTGGCCGTAGCCTTGAATCAAATGTGTTGCCACACTTTTAGTCTGTATTGTTTTAAAATACAACGCGAAAGCGGAATAATATGTCTCTGCAGTTACAGTACAGTTTCAGTTACAGTTTTTTATGTCGAAAATCGATTTTATTTCTCATACATAATTTGACTATTATATCAATATCGCGATTTAATATAGCCCAGTATTTCAAATATAAGCTTTTCAAGCAATTTTTGTTTGGTAGTCTGAAAAAGATCGATTGTAATTTGTAACACTTTTTCCAAATGTGAAATTATGCTTTTTCTATTATAAAATTGCACTCGTAATATTTATTATAGTGTTCAATAAAGAGTTTCCTATCTTATCTGTTAATCTGATCTTTTTTCGTCCTGTAAACAATACCAGCACTGCACTAATCAAATCAACCCCAAATCCCTAGAAAGGCTAAGCTCCAGTAACTCCATTTGCAATATTAACTCGGTTGCAGTTTGGACACGCTATTTCGCGTGTTGCCGTCTTATTACAATTTGTATTGCCTTGTAGAAAGAAATTGAGAAGCTAATTTTATCATGGAACTAGTGCACCCGCGCGCTCTTCGAAACGCCTAACAGAAATAAATGTTTTTGTTGTAGTACCTACTGCGGATTTGACATAATGTTATAAGAAACATATAATTTGTTCATAATTTTTAGTTAAATTAGTATTTAAATTTGTATTATCTGTTAACAAATATATTATCGTTGGTTAAACTCTACATCCGTCATTAGACATACGCTAAAGTTAATAAATCATCATTTAAATTATTTACCTACAAAGTATATGAGATGCATAAGAGCGAACCACGTGGCAGTGGTAGTTACTAAAGAATGTCCAGATATTATATACTTACATAACATAATTACCATACCACTTATTTTTTGAATAATAATATAAATTTCATATTAATTTTATTGAAAAAATTAAGTGGTAGGGTTTTCTATATTATGGTTCAGTTGAAATCATCCCACATGAATCCATTTTGAATTACCTCGATTGTTATTTTATATTATCAATTTCTTTTTATGTAATAGGTGACAAACAAGCAGACGGCCCACCTGATGGTAAGTGGCTACCGTCGCCTATGGATACCTGCAATACCAGGGGTACCGCTGGTATGTTGCCTAATTCAGTTTTTCTGATCCATAAAACTATAACATTGCCTCTAGAAACCAATAACTCCTATCAAAAATCCTTGCATATTCAAGTCAAAGTAAATATTTAGGTTGGAAGTGCCATTATTGACTCTGGCTGAAGAGTGAGGAGTGAGGATCACTCGATTGCTGTTATAAGAACTTATGCAAATACCCGCCGACGAGAGTTTGTCGCGCTTCTCCATTTTGGAATGTTGATGTTGGAATAAGTAGATGTGGCTTTTGTAAGGTAACAAGTGAAATTTAAAAAACTTTTTAATAACAAACTTTTATTATTTTTAACATCTAGCACCATAAAGTACTCGTCAAGACAAACCAAATGAGCGCAAACTCGATGGGGTTGCGTCGTTTAATAACGGAGTTCCTATAGCCATCTCCATCATCAAATCAGCTCTATATCATAAAAATATTGCATTGTTATCCAATTTATACAGGCATGCCAAATTTCAGCTTAATCGGACACCGGGAAGTGGGTCAAATTAAACTTGCAAGATTTGATTACAGACAGACAGACAACAGACACGTGAAAGTAAATAAAAGCTTGTAATTATGTGAAACTTATCTTGTTTCATATAATAATTAGCTCAGCGGTTTTACTCCATAAAACATTTGTGATCGTGCGTTAACGTGCAAATAAATAGATTCAGAAATTTAGACACAAAACTCTAATAAACACAAGTTCATACTTTCACATGTTTTCAGTGCATAATATGCTTAGGAAATATAACACGTCATACATAACTTAAATTGAAAATGGTTAAATAACTCTAGGGACCTTATTATGATGTATGCTCAAAATAAGGCATAATTGGTTTCTCATTGCATGTTTTAATGTTTAAAGAAAATAATAATATTAGGCTAAAAAATTCAGATTTTTGACCTAATTTATCGCTTTTATTTTTAACTTTCTATAGATCCAGCCACTACGAGGATATTTCTTGATACTAAGCTGTTGTTTTTATGCCTTTTTTCAATTATTTATTGTTCAAAAAACTTACTTGGACAGCATGATTTTGACTCTTTACTCTTTAATATGGAACTATCAGGACTTTCCCAGTACGTCATAACCTCCATGGTCATAACAAACCACAGCAGCAGATCTCCACCAATTTCTAATCATTTACTATTTTACCACATCCATTTAGCACAGATCTTGAATTCAAATATTCTCCTCGCTGCCTCCTACCAGTGTTTATGTGTAAATATTTTTGCAAAATAGAACATTTTTAGTGCATGCTTCCAGCAAAATAGCTCCTTACATATTTGAAACTTTTTAAAATGTTTCTCAGGCACAAAGACTTTTCTATACGGAGGTAATATTGGGTTGTAAATATTCACGATTATCGCTTCCCTTTGAAAATGCGAAAGAAAAGTGGGTTATTGAATTTGTTTAAGGCTAGAAATTGTTTGTAATATTCAACGAGGACCTTCAAATTTTCGAAAAAAAACTTGAAAAATGAGAATGCGAATTTTTTTTTTTAAATTTTAAACCACAATAATTAGAGTCATAATAATTTACAATAAAAAAATATTAAAGAAAGGTCGGTCCCTCCCAAAAACTAAAAATGATCTTATAACTCCTAACGATGTCTTCCAGCCACAGCTTTCAGCCAACATACATAGAAGGGATAACTAACTACCAATTTAGCATAAAATATTTCACCGGGACCGCAAATAAAAGCTCACAATATAAAGGATGCTTGTTTACAGAAAAATAATACCCTAAACCCGACATTCCCCGTTCTAACAGGCTACAATTCTAGCTGAAATTACGGAAACACAGAAATAAAACTTAGCATAATTTGAGTAAACATTCAAATAATTCTCGCGACGCACAATCTTGAGTCTAATTTTAAACTGACATAACTGCTAATAAGGTTCCCGGCAGACGATGCGACAAAATGCTGCGTTTTATTTCACCCGTTTATTTGATTTGAATGAAGATAAAACTACAAAGTGTTTTAATATTGCACCTACGTTTTGCGATTTGTATTATTTTTCTTGGCTAAGGGACAATGTAGCTAAAGTTGCAGTGCAAGCTATGATATTATGATGTGTTCTCAAAGTAGGAAAACTTAGTATGAAATGGTTTTATTTTAATATTTTGACCCCAAATCTGACCCTGTCTTACAATGTATGTAATAAAATACGTATAAAATTAAAGTGTGTAATAGGCACCAATTATAATTTTATATAGGCTCTTTTTCTTTTGAGGCATAATATAATTTCCTCTTCATATACTTTTTTATATCAGTACCTTTTGACTTTTATATTAATGTTAATTCATTTGTTAACATGATTTTTTTTTAAATAAAAAACGTATGTTCCTAGAAATAATAAAAAGCATACACAGCAATAAATAAATTACGACATAAATAAAAAAAACAACATTCAGAATTATTATTATCGTTTTGATTATGTAAATGTAACGTGAGCTGTTTCAATAAAGAATAGAATAGAAATACTCTTTATTGTGTTCAATTTAACAAAACTTACTTAAAATTACTAAATTATATGTAACTTAAAATAAAACAAAAAAAAAGAAAGACAAAAGAAAAGATGTAGATGATGATATGTAAGATGTGATGGAGTAAAGATGTTTTTCCAACCATCTCGGAAAATAAAATTATTGCGTTTAGTCGCATCGTCTACACAAACCCTTACAACAACGACGTGACAACTGCACGTAAACGTCGCCACGTCTGAACAGGGCTGATTTATTTTATTGTGCCGATAAATGAGTGCGGCACCACTCGCCACGATTTACCACTAAACGGTTGTATTTGTTTGCTTATTTTTTGGAAATTTAGAGTTAATTATGCAGGCTTAATTTCATTTTTAGTTCTGGATGTTCCTGAGTGATTGGTGGGATTATTAAAATTAGTAGTTTGGTCCACTTTCATGGGTAATCTGTGAGATATTCTGCGTCATTGTGTTTTGTAATTAATTCTAGTTTATTTTGAAAAGAGCTTTAACGTTTCATAGTCAAGCCCTGCGTTTCGTGCCGATTTTCGTGCGAAGTTTCAAATTTTCATCCCGGGAAAAATGCTATGCATAAAGCGTTTTTCTCTGATTAAAATAAAGTTCTATCAAACTTCTACAAAAAAAATATTGATATATAACGTGTCCATAAATATTGTAGTTTCCTTGACCTAGTGGTCGTACGTCCGGCTTGTAATCCGGAATCCCTGGGTTCAAATCATTCAAATAATGTGGCAAATAATTTTTGCCTGAACGGGTTTCGGAAGGCACCTAAAACTGTGGGTTCCAGCTGGTTTCTATAAGATATACAGGAGGCAGTTGTTGGTCATGTTGCAGGCCTTGCAGTAATCTTGGCAAACAAAAACTGTAACTTATACACAGGTTGGCCGCAGTATCTTTAATTATTATTTTTATTAATTTGACTCTGACAGTGTAAGTGGGCTACTTGTTCTGTTGGAGTATAACCCTAATTATTATTATCTTTTTTTATTATAAACGTGAGAGTTTGTAAGAATGTATGGATGGCTGGATGTAATGTTTATTACTATTTCATGACTAAACGGATGCACAGATTGATCTGAAATATTATGGTAAAGAAATAGCTTAGACCATGGAATAACACATTATATGCTACACTAGCTAGCTAGATGCTAACTAGCTGTGTACAGCAGGTAAAACCGCTGGGCACAGCTAGTTTTATCTACATTTTTGTCTAATCTTGAATATTTCTCAGTAGTTTTTAATTGAGAGAAACAAAGAACTTTTGTTTGACACAACTTCAATGACTAAACTTATCAGTCCAGAGCGCGTTCGAACAACCCCGGCGATACCCCACGGGGTGTCATTAGTGTGTTTACTTAAAACGGCATTTTAAATCAAACCAGTCAACACATTAATGGCCCTATTTGCGTTCCACCGGCTTAAGTAACGCGTTTTGATAGAGTAGGGTGTGGACAGAGAAATCTACCTTTGCAGTAAGCTACTTGTACGTGTATATGTCAATATTATTACTTGTATTTTATGTTTTCTTTTCTTTGTTTCTATTTTATAATATCAATAAATAATATTATGAATAATATTAATGTCATTTATTCGAGTAATATTTCGAAGCTTTGTCATCATGACGATTACAATTTGTTACTTTTTATTTTCTCACATTACTTTATCGAAAGAAAAAACTTCATGATTGCCATAAATATACAAATTTAAATTATTTTAAAAATTTTGTCGATAATGAATCTAAATATATAAAAGGAAAGAGTGACTGATTGACTGACTGATCTATCAACGCACAGCCTAAACCGCTGGACGGATTGGGTTAAAATTTGGAATATTGATAGGTTTTATGATTTATACCACCTAGCGGTGGTTGGTGGTGGAGAAAAGATTTTTCCATGCGAACAAAGCCGCGAGCATAAGCTAGTATTAAATAAAATAATATACATTTAAGTAGTCTCGAAAGAATGGGAGAGGATCGTGGTGTGAAGAGGGCGTATGTGGGACGACCAGTTGGTCGTAGACCCGTTGGTCGTCCCAGGTACCGCTGGAAAGATGAGGTGGAAAGGGATGTGCACGCCCTGAAAGTTGAAAACTGGCGGGAAGTGGCACAGGACAGAACCAGTTGGAGGCTCTTATTGTCGGAGGCCAAAACTCACTTTGGGTTCTCGCGCCAACGTAGTAAGTAAGTAAGTACATTTAAGTATTCTTCAAATAGAAAAAAAAAATATTTGCAAAAGTGCCCCATAGTTGCCTATTTAAATAAATGAATTTTGAGTTTGAGTTTGATGTCAACTTTTTGAACTCACTAACGTACGATGTCAAATACTTTCTTTCTACGTACATTCTTTCGTAACAAGGGCTTTCACCCTTATATTTATCAAAGATAAATTGTATTCTCTGTAACATCGGCTTCTCTATGCTTAATGGCTAACTTGCATTATGGAGCCTCCGTCGCTGCGTATGCACCCCTTGATCTATGATTAATCTATTAATATTCATTACTTACTGAACCCGTCAGTTTACTCGATGAGACGAATTACCAATGCTAAGAATATCAAATAGTCACTCCTACATTATTAGTAATATTATTATAATAATTATTCACGACCAAAATCTTAGCTTGTCTCGTATTTGGTTACTGTCGAAATTAAAAACATTTTTGAGAAACAGAAATCTTTTCAGTAAGAAGCCTTTACTTCATACTGGAACAATTTTTTTTTTTATTTTAAATCTTTTGGTAACTCCAGTAGCGTTTTTCTAAATTATATATAATAATATTACGTTTTATAACCCCACAAATTCTTATCTTTTTGCCTTAAATTCGTCTTGTTTTCTTACAGAATCAACATGTTGGTTAAAAAGTGTAATATTTTGTATTTAATAATACGTACATCATAAATTTGATCCTTATGGTATTTTAAAAGTCTTCTTAATAACTGGAAATTTTGAGTATCTTTAGTACAGGAAGAGTAAGGTCTCTTAAGAATGATCACTGTTCTCCTTAAAGACCTTCCGTCTCACAAGTTAAACCCAGCCTAAATACAAGTAATACTGCCTTCTGGGTAATTTACCCATCACAACATGCATTAGCCCCATCACTGTAGACTATAAAACCGAGTAAACGTCAGTAAAGCGGATTACTCGACACTGTTTTGTGGTATTATCAGCTTTGGTGCGTACCTACCTTTGTACGTACTTAAAGTTTTAAAATGTAATATTTATGGTTGAAAATTGGCGTTAAACTTTGACGGACAGATTAGGTATCTATGAGTTTTCATGGGGGTCGAGATTTAGAGCGACAAATTTGTGGTACATTTTTCTTCAAAATATGTTTGAAAATATTTCGAAAGGTTAGTGAAAATATGTCTACGAGACTACGTCTTTACTGCTGTACTTGTAAATCCTTTAATGTAATAAATGTTAGAGTTAGACACATGCAAATCCACAATGCAATTAAATGCCAAGAAAAGAATCCTCAGATAAACTCAACTACGTGACAAACATCGTCTTTAAAACCGAACAAAATTCAATAAACGAACGAACTCCTACAATAGAACTCAATCCGGCAAATCTCGAAAATAAAACAGAGATACCGCGACAAAAGGATTCGAGAGCCACCTCCTAATAAAAGAATAGACTCTATCTATCATTGGTGGAGTAAAAAGAGAGAAATCAGCGGCGCGGTGCCGTTCCGGGGTTAGACGTGCCGCGAATGTTGGTAGGTGTGAATGAGTGGTATAAGTTAAAAGATCTATTTTCTCTTCTGGTTATTTGAAACCATGATCTTTTTCTAGAAAATGTTATAGTAGAAAGAACTGGTATTGATCTAGAAAGCCACTTAATAAAATAATAGACTGTCTGTCACCACATACGGGGGACCTAGCATAGGCAAACAAAAAAAAATAGAATATATCTAAGGATCATGGTTTCTAGGATCTAGATCTGGTTATACTAGTTTGAGATACCATGAACTTTTTCTAGAAACAACTGTTATAGATCTAAAAAGCCACCTCCTAATAAAAGAATAGACTCATTGGTGAAGTAAAAAGAGTGAAATCAGCGGCGCGGTGCCGTACCGGGGTTAGACGTGCCGCGAATGTTGGTAGGTGTGAATACGCGGTATAAGTTAAAAGAGAACTATACTTCGTATGCCAAGAAGTAAGAAGACGAGTAAGACGCTCTCATTATGTTAAGAGATAACACTATCCATAATCAGTACAATGCCACCAAAGATTTCACAATGATGTGAAATTCTAGGCGCACTGCACTAACGTTTCTTACTTAAGAGTCATAAGATTTTAAGACTCTTTTGCCCAGTAATTTCACCAAGTACAGTGCCCTCATACCAAAGCACAGTAATGTTTACATCTCTTCTCAGGCGGTAGAATAACTGGCACTGTTGGGGAACCCACCTAGACGACCACCTGCAAAGGAAGTCTACCCCCGGTAAACCACCTACCTCCTCGTATACTACCTCTGTAATCATTATAGGTTAGCCTATGACCACGATCTCGCGTGATGTTAAGTGATGATGCGGCCCTAGATGGTAGCAGACTAAACCTAGAAGGCGGGATAGATCTCTCCCTCATACTAGTTCTACAAACCATGATTTTTTAGCAGGAAGTACAGTTCTAGAAAGAACTTACAAAGTTCTAGGAAGAACTGCCATAGTTCTAGAAAAATCTTGTATAGTTTTACAAACTAGTACCTACCTATTATAGTCCTCGAGATCAGATCCAAGAGTTTGAATAGATTGATGGCAGCTGGAATATTCTGAAGATTCTTTCGCATTCTTTAAGTTTCTGATTTGGACCAAGCGTTAATTTCGAAACATAAACCTTCTTCCTCGTTATGGGTTCCATATCAAATGTTAATCATTATTTTGTAATTCCATAGTTATTAGAAGCACGCTTTAATTCAAAATCTATAGAATTATTTGATGTGTACTGTTGGTTTCAAATTATAAACATTTATTTGATTATAATAATTAAATTATTATATATACAATATTATGTAGGTATGTAGTTGAAAAGGCATTTCGAGTTAGCAGTTAGTTTTTTTTTATGTGGAGAAGTAAGAAGACTAGCAAGACGCTCTCCTGATGTTAAGAGATAACGCTGCCCATAATTAGTACAGTGCTACCCAGAATTTCACAATGATGTGCAATTCTAGGTGCACTGCACGAACGCTTCTTACTCAAGAGTCATAAGATGTTAAGACTCTTTAGCCCAGTAATTTCACTAGCTACAGTGCCCTCCTACCGAAGCACAGTAATGTTTGCACATTACTGCTCAGGCGGTAGAATAACTTGCACTGTTGGGGTACCCACCTAGACGACCTCCTGCAAAGGAAGTCTACCCCCGGTTATCCTCCGTCACACCTCCCTCCCCAAGCACGCATATCCTCTTTCACACAGTATTGTAAGTGTATTCAATATTATATAATTATTATTTCAATATCGGGTTATATAATATTCTTTATAAAAAATCTCAATGGCACTCGCACGATTCCTACTTTCCCAAATGGTAGGTAGGTACTGTTTTAAAATGGAATTAGTTACTTTGTAACATTAACGTGAATAAGTGTTTAAAGTATATTTTAGCTTAAATATTTATTAAAAATATTTTGAGTTTGACCTGAAACTCTTTCTCTGTAAACATCAGTAGAAATTCTAAAACTATTCATATAGAAAAATCCTGTCTCATTTCATTCAACGCATAAATCAGAGCCTATCTTCCGTCCCATTGGTTATCTTCGGGTCGACGAGTTCAATACATATCCCACAGTCCTATCGAGTATTACCATATGAATGATACAGCCTAAAAACCAGGTGATAGGACACGAATACCACCGAGATAGGACTTGAATTGATGCGTTTTTGGGGTTCCGTAGCATAAAATAGAAAAAAGAAAAAAAAACTCTTTAATGCACGCCATAAATACAATAGAATAAGCTTAAAAAGATACGTAGGTTAAAAGGGGAACTAGATGTTTTGTACGTGTCTTCTAAAATCATTAAATTATGACCTTAGATTAATATAAAAAGGGAAGATATGGTATAGGTGTCCCGCAAATAGACCGCTCCAAATAGGTTCATGCGCACAATTTTACTTCCGTCACAGTCGGCGCAAGTCGGCGCGACCACCGACACATGCCGATCCGGTAGGCCCAAGTTTGGCTACCTATAGCAACAATAACGCGTACTGTTTCATCTCTTTTTAATTTAATCTAAGGGGTAACATAAAGTGGTAGTTTTATTAGGTGTTTTTTATTTATTTATATATTATTATAATTGCGTTTTAAAATCCATAAAAAACTAGGGTCAGTCCATAAGATTTTGAAATTATACAACTGTAAACTCCTGATGAAGGACATCGCAATTCTCCGGAACCCAGGGTCGATCGTAACTTTGCCTTTTATATCAGTGAGTTCAGTTGGAATTTTTTACATAATTAATATTAATATTCTGAATGATTTATTAAATCCTTTCAATAACTGAAATTGCTGAACATACTCATAAAATCTGTTCCCGTTCCTTTAAATATCGGTAAAAGTGATTTTTCATTTCGTGCCGCCATTGATATGCTAATGTGATCGCGTGCTATGTCCAACGAATAGAAGATACGGGCTATGTTAGTGAATATCGATGGGGGCGCTAGCATCTATTTAAATGATAGTGGTTGAGTAAGGTAGTAGGTGGTATTAGTTCCATTTTTGGCCACACGCAATATCATCGTAGACAGAGTGTAGTCACAATAAAATGATTTCTTTCTATGGGTCTACTATGGGAGTGTGTCGGGTGCGGCTATAAGCTTTTAAAGCAAGCATTTCCTTACAAAAATAAACCTAAATTCCACGTCTAGTTTAATACAGATAGAATTTTGGTTGTTGTATCGTGCAGGCTGTTAAAAGGTGTTAAAATGCAGCTTCTAGAGACTACATTACTATACGCAATTTTAGATTAAGAAAAAAAATCGTTAATCGAACTGCATGTTTAAATAAAACAAAGAAGTGAAATTAAAAAAAAACTTTTTAAAAACACGCTTTTATCATTATTACAATCTAGAACCAAAGTACTCGCCAAGACGAATCAAATGAGCCCAAACTCGATGGGATTGCGTCGTTTAATTATAAGTTTCTTGTGGCCATTTTTCTGCTCCATCATCAGATCAGCTCCATGTCATAATAATATTGCATTGACATCCAATTTATACATGCATGCCAAATTTCAGCTCAATCAGAATTTGGGAAGTGGATCAAATTAAACTTCCAAGATTTGATTACAGTCAGACAGGCAGACAGCGTACAGGTGAAAATATGTAAAAGCTTTGTAAAAACGCAGATAATATATTAAAATTAGTGAAATTTATGTGAATAGCTGATTCAAACGACTACAATATTTGCAGTTCAACCACACAGTACATAAAACAATCACTTACGCTAAGTAATTGGTAAGCAACGTTTGGTTATCCAATCAAAGGCTTGCGGTATCAAAAGCTCGCGAGCTAAACACGACTTTATAGTTTAAAAGTTAGAGATCAATTTCTATTGAACATTTCGTAAGATGGACATTGGCAATTCTGGAATGGGTATCAAATGCTGGGGGTTGTGGCGTAGTGAAAAAAAATCAGTAAGGCTGGTCAATTGTATATACGTTTTTATTGTTATTTTAAACATATTCTTTGAAAAAATCCTGCCTATTTATAAACCATAAAATCATTGGTTCGTTTCTCCACAAAACATGACCACCTTATAATAAGTTTACTTCTAGAGACATAAAGTCCATAAAAGTATCAGATTTAGGTACCAAACCTAAATCTGATACTTTTATGGATTTTATGACCACGGTTCAAATATTGCTCAAAAAATTAATTCCATTTATTATCTACCTTTTGAATAAACACTTTTTCCCAAAGAGCAATCCTGCATTAGTAAAGTCCATCTATGAAAATCATACCGCGACGTGACGCCACGCGGCAGCACTCATTCGGATTGGTCCGTGTCGTTAGTACGTCCGTCCGGATTGGTCCGCCGCTTCACGTGACCTCACGCCATCCAATCCGGACGGGTGACGTGGCGTGGCGTTTTTACACGAGCGTCAAGATGGCGGGACCAAGTCTTGGATTTGCATGAAACATATACCAATATTTAGTACCTATTTAGTACTATTTAGTACCTCCGATCAAAAGATTAGTACCTCAACAGAAAAGTTGCGGCACAGCAAAAACCTTGGTCCCGCCATCTTGGAATAGGACTACGTTTGACCACAGTCTCACCTGTTGGTAAGTGATGACGTGGTCGAAGCTGTTACACACAGGCCTAGCAAATACCTATTCACCCTCGACTTGAAGACACCCAAGTTGTAATAATCGGGAAACACTGTTCGCACTTTTGGTACTTTCTGCTTTCATTATTCTGTGGATGTAGGTAATTGAATATCAGGAACGATAACCTAGACATGACAGAGATCCTAGGCATCCACCAGCATCGTTTATGCTGAAAGTAAATTTAAGCGTCAACTGTCAAATTCTGTTTTGATTTGGTTCCTGGTCTAAATTGGATCTGATGAATCTTATTAATTGGCTTATAAGATTTGCTTAAATAAGTTACCCTCGACAGCCCTTAAGGTATGTTGTTTTTTTTATTTAGACTCATCACTCGCACTCGCATTTTGATGGATTTAACTTTAAGTTAGTACTACGGATTCTTTCAAAAACCTCTATTAAATTTTTATTATGATCTGCAAGGTTTCTCCCCATAACAATCAAGTCGTCAAGATAACAAAGACATTTATCATATGTTAAACCAGCCATTGCCATAGTCATCATCCGCGAAAAAGAACTAGGGCTAGTTTTAAGACCCATAGGCATTCGTGTCATTTGATACTGACCGGAAGAGAATGCCGTATACTTCCTACTTGACTCTTCTAGCTCAATGTTATAAAATCCCTGGTTAAGATCTAAATGTGTGAAATATATGCACCCGGATAATGAGTCCAAAATTTCATTAATATTAGGCAGGGGGAATTTATCATCCGCAATAGAATTATTCAATTTTCGGTAGTCAATAACTAGTCTCCACTTCTTCTCTTTGTCTGATCGTTTAGGTACCAGAAGAACTGGACTACTCCATTCACTGTTACATGGTTCAATTATTCCTTGTTCTAGCATATTATCAATTTGTTTCTTAATTTCGCCCTTTTGAGAATGTGGAAGTCGATAAGGCTTTGAGTACACTGGGGGAACATTGGGTTTCAAAGTTATTGAATGTTTGTACAATGGAGTGGTGGTTAATTTATCTCCCTCAATATAAAAAATGTCATTGTACTTAGCACATACAGATAAAATTGTGTCCTTTTCTTCTTTATTTAAGTGATCTAACTTTAGTGTGTTTAACAATGTTTTGACTCTATCAGATTTCTTATTGGGATTATCGAAAGACAAAATATCAAATTCACTAGCTAAGAGTATAACCGGTTTAAATTCACTCAAATTTAATTGTAAGTCTTGTTCTGCTGTATTTAAGATACGTATTGGTATTCGCCCCTGAGTGGGTTTTGCTAAAGAACTTGCAACAAAAACTCCTTCCTGAATTTCTGATGGATTTATAACACACTCTTCTGTTACAGATGTTTGTATAAAATGAATAGATTCGGATCGAGCAGGTATATTTATTAAATTGTTGCTCATTATTAAGGGTATATTTATTTCCGAATCTCCATTCCGCAAAGTTAACGTGTAACGATCAAAGTTCAAAACTGCATCATGTTTACTTAAAAAGTCATGTCCCAGTATGCCACTAGCTTTACAAGGCAAAGAATTAAAAACATAGAACTTATGGCTCACTATCTGATTCTCTATGACGAGATCAAGATAAACATATCCGATTGCATTGATTTTACCTCCTAAACCGCTGACTACAAGATTCTCGTTATGGATAGGAATGTTCTGGTCGCTCACGTGTTGGTACTTTATGGCAGATATTGATGCGCCCGTGTCAACTAACATGTCATGTTGTCTATTATCTAAGGTACCTATAGTTATATGGCAAGTATTATTACAAGACATAATTATCTCTTTAGCCTCGAAAAAACTCTGCTGCGTTGTTGGATGTTTCAGGGTTCTCTAAGTTGGTCAAAACATGCATTGACGGCTGCTGCTGCTGTTGACCCGTTTCTTGCTGATGTCCATAGCTGTAATTATTATTATAGTATGACCTACCTCGATATCCGCGTTGTCTGGAAGATCCTTGAGAATTACCACGTCTCGCGCCTCTTACCGTCGCACGACTTTGGTTGTTCGTGTTATGATGTTGTTGTCCTCCTCGCCAATCTGATCCGCGGTTACCTCTTGGCTGCCAATTATAACGACCTCTGTAATTGTTATATCGGTTATTATAGTTGTTATTATAACGCATAGTCATGATGTTACTAGCGTGAGGCGGCGGAGAGTCTTCATCTAGGGCCGCCTGCACTGCGTCGTTCAAGGACGAATAGTTTCTGGCTGTTATAATTGTGCCGAGGCGACGATTTCTCAGTCCGTCCGCAAAAACTTTAATCGCCTGTTTTTCATTTATTTGTTTTAAAACTTTATAGTTTGACTCGTTTCCTTCGGACTGGGATATCGTCAGGTCGACAAACATGTTAGTAATTTGTCTACCGTAGTCCTCTAATGAAAGACTGTTTTGCCTAAAATTATTTAGCTTAGCCTGAATTGCGGGGGAAGATTTCTTTGGCAATAAATGCAATTTCATAGCCGCGATCAAGTCATCAACACTATCATATTTCGTCTCTAATTTTAATTTCGAGTTCTGTGAAAGTCTGTTTTTAAGCACAAAATTTATCAATTTCTTTTGGGATTCTCCGTCTAGCTCTAACCGATAGTAATCAATACCGTCAATTAATTGTTTAATGCTTACCTCATCATCAGATGAAACTGGTAATAAATTCATCGCAATCTTTATATCAAATTTCGCCATTTTGTCGTCTCCTTGGGGAGGGTTACTACTACACAAATCTAAAATACTATCGCACAAATTAATAAATTCTTGCCTCTTTCTGTCTAATCTTAAACTTTCCTCAATCTCTATTTTATCAGACAATTTACTTATTCCTTCAAAAATTCTATTAAACTTAGCAACTATCGTATCAGCCTCTTTAATTTTCCTAATTATGACATCACCTTTTCTTCTACTAGGGCCTATACTTATAAGATATATGCTCGTATGTTCAAAAGTTCATTACATAATTGGCATAAATCCTCTACACTCATATCATATTACAAAACACTAACGTAGTGTTTATTAACGTAGGGGCACATACAATTAATTCTAAATTTATATATCTACTTTAAATAATTTTAGTTCAGCACATAGTTCTATATTTAAATACCGTATTAATTCCGCAACTTCTGAGTTAACGCACTTTAGTTACCGCACAACACTATCACTTTTAGGTCACGCCTTGTCGCCAACACTCAGGACAGAAGATCAGGACCAGTCTCATTTGGGATGGTCATCACCGCCAGCACTAGCACCAGAACCGTTAGCTCGGTAGTTAATCTCGTAGACATCATCTCGGGCTCTGTTCCGGACTGTACTGAACGTCGCAGAATGTTACCGGTGATTTGTTGTCGAATCCACGATTGGTGGCATTTCTTGTACTGCTTGTACATGATATAGCACACTCCGAGAAACATAATTGTGCACATTACGATGAGAATTATGCTGATTGTCGACAAATGAATTTGTAACTGTTGAGTGGATGCCGAATTGCTGCCTCCTGCAGCATTTTGGTTTATAAAAACGTCCTCTTTAAGCACACGCGAGTTACACATTTTTGTTAGATTTTATTTCAATTTAATTAATTTATTTTAAAGTCCAACTTTATCTATTGTAATATAAGATGAACGCGAACGCTGCGTCGCGGCGCGCGCGCGCGATCCTTTTTAGGCAGGGTCGCCATATAGGGATCGGCGTGGAGGGAAATGAAACTAGTGAATGCTGTTTAAACACTGACTGCTATATTGTCATTCAATAGATTATATTAAGGCTTACACCATACATAGTTACATACATACTTACTACTTATCCACTACAATAGGATGGGTTTTTGATATAGGCTAAACTCAACTTATACATACATATAGGTACTTATACATATTATAATCACGCCTGGTTCCCGTTGGGATAGGCAGAGACTATTTCCTTCCACTTGATACGATTCTGAGACACCTCTTTCGCTTCCTCAACTATTACATTCTTCATACAAGCTCACCGGTTCTTGGTACTCTTGACCTGGTTTTTACATAGAACGACATTTATTTGGTCAAGGAAAGTACGCCTATTTATACCTTGTCCGAAAAGGGTGAATTCGCTGAGAATTCCTTCAAATACTGGATTCATTAAGTAAAATAAAATTGGGCACCGTTTCATCCAGGAGCAAAGCAATAATATAAGTTTACAAAACTGTTTTAGAGTCGCTAGTAAAATTACTAAGTTCCTTATAATCGTTTTCAAAATGTTATTAAAAGAGTTAATGTTCATAGCAAATGACGCTATATTTTTACGCTATTTGATTTTTACAGCTTAGTACTTTTATTAAGGCGCAATTTTAATTCCATTTTTGGCCGCAACTTTTATGATGGTAATCAGTATTTCTAGACTCCTCAGGAATCCTTAGACAAACACTATCTGCTGATCTCAATAATATCTTAATTTCACATCCATTTACATTACCTGATAGGCTCAGAAGATTTAGTATGGCTAGCAAAAATAATTGAGCAATTTTTAATAATTTTCTCTAAAAATTATTAACAAGCGTTTCTGGAAATCTAGGGGAAGGGAGATAAAATGATTTAAGTTGTCTATAAAACTTCAATGAGCCGCTTTCTTGGTAGGAATTAATTTATTGGAAAATATACCTAGTAAAACTAACCGATAATTCCCACGTTTGTTTTGTTTTTGTTCATCATAGGCGCGTCTGTTTTATTTTTGTTTAGAGTTTCTAGATCAAGGTTTTCTAAATATATAAATGGAAAGAGTGACTGATTGACTGACTGATCTATCAACCTACCGCTCAAAGCACTGAACGGAATGGTTTGAAATTTGGAACACATATAGGTCTTATGACGTAGACCTCCGCTGAGAAAGGATTTGTACACGCGAGCAAAGCCGCGAGCATAAGCTAGTTATAATATAAAATATATTTTTAAAAAGTTTATTATATTTTAACATAATATTGTGTACATCATGCCCCTTTAAATATAGAACAAAATATTGTTTCTGAGATCAATTGACTTGATTCATCTGGGAGGCAGTTAGTCGATGCCAAAACCAAATAACTTTTCTTCATGGTCTTCAGCCAGGACGCGTATACAAGGTTCAGTGCCTTTATACAAAAGTGAACAAACAACAAGATGATGCGCCGACATTAAAGAATACGTTTCAAGTAGAGACGTTATAATAATATATTGTACAGAAAATTTCAAAAGTGTTGCCAATATGATAAATCAAACGAATTCCGTTGCCAACTGTACGATCGCGGTAGATAGGTCAGCGTTTAAGCGAAAACCTGGTAAAACGGACGTCAGTTACACAAATACGGGAGCTGAGTGCCTTCTTACAAATAAAAATCTATTGTGTGTTCAGACGAACTTTGATGTAGGAAAAATATTATTGTTCTTGGATTGGATGTGGCAACTTGAGTCGAGTTGATTGAATGATGTCGAGCTTTTAACCCATATCGTATCACTGTAATACTCATTCGAATTTTATGCGTTTCGTCACTCTGGGAGTATAAGAAGTGAAAAGAGCAATGAATTATTAAATCTTTTATTTTTTTATTCATTACTCCTTTTACATGCCCTCCTTTACAATGCCTTTACATCTTTCTTGCCTCACCTTTCCTTTTACATAATTTTTTGCTAGATGGACCGATGACATCAGGAGAGTGGCGGGAAATGGATAGATGAGGGCGGAAAGGGAGAGGGGAGAATGGCATAATCAAAGTGAGGCCTATGCCAAGCAGTGGGCTATTGAGGGCTGATGATGATGATGACTCCTTTTACATAACCATTTATTATCATGTAAAAAATAGTTTAATACTTGATGGATTATTGCTAATAGCGATCTCTTCTAGCCAAAAATTCAGGGTTAGAACAAGCATAAAAACTGATAGTATATTATTAATATAATCAGATGAGAGAGAGATACTATACATAGGACGATAATTAATTTCAACTACATACCACATCCAATTATTCTTCTCACTCCCCATTCCGGTTCCAGTTTAAAGCTAGTAAAATCTATTGTCAAGTTCGCTCTCAAGCGCCAAATGTGATTATAATTGAGGTCTCAATACACCGTGCCCTCGTAATGATTTAATAATTGAATTGGGGACGTGACGTTGACCTCAAATTTCAATAAATTATATTTTACGGTATGATTTCGTATTGTGTTTGGTTTTGAAAATGAACGTAATTAAAAACAAATTATGTTTAATTAGAGTACCTATTATTATATTACTGTTATTCGGTTAAAAATGATAAATGATAAAAATATTTTTCGTCAGCAAAGCAAAGAATAAAAGAATGTATTTTTTTGATTTGTCAATATAATTAACAATGGCTTTTGAGTTGGGATACATTTACGGTCTGCAACTACGTCACACTTACTTCAGTATAAAATGTTCCGACCAAGTTCTTTTAAACTGAATCATAGCCTCCCACCAAGCAATTTTAGTGCATTATCACCAGCATTTTAATTGACAAAGTATCTTATTAATATTAAAAGCGTGAATATTTGTAAGAATACGACCTTCCTTCTTGGGTCTTCCCTCAATCTTTCGATCTACCAAAATTCAAAAGGGGTATTTATAAAGTCTACCAGGGCCGGCAACGCTCCATTAACGCCTCTGGTGTTGAAGGGGTCCATAGGCGTCGGTAACCACTTAACATCAGGTGGGCCGACTGCTTGTTTGCCGCTCTTAATATATAAAAAAATAGCACTCCGGGAGTGCCGGCAGAAATGAAAACTTCAATATTAACGTTGTGTTTAATTATAAGTATAAAAATACTATCATTTATGAGGTAGAATACAATGTTTATTTATTGCGCTATCGTATACAAATATGACAATTTATATGTTGTTATTTATAATATTATATCGTTATTTATATATTACATTAAATTTTATCTCTCAGAAAAATCAACTTCCATCCAATATATAATAATTTCGACGACTTTTACACCATCGTTATTATCAGAATCATCATCGCAAATTTTTGCAACTTATACAATAGGGATGTTGACTAATTTTTGGAATTGCTTTTATATGATAGATAGACCCATTTCATAAACGTATATCATATTTTTATGCAAAAATATATGAAATTTCAATATAAAAATACGTAAATAAAAATGATTTTTTAAATACTGCCTAAAACGTTCCGAACTGTCATCTGACAGCGCATGACGTCATACCACTGGCTGGTCCTTACGCTTCCTATGAAATGTTCCTGATTTCGACATATTTTAATTATTCATAACTTAAAAACCGCTGAACCGATTTTGATGCAACTTATGCTGTGCCCTTAGTTGGTCCATACTTAAACCAAAAATTAAATCAATAACCAAAATGAATCTTATATTTTCAGAGAGACATTTTAGTTATTGACTTTATTTTTGGTTTAAGTATGGACCAACTAAGGGCACAGTATAAGTTGCATCAAAATCGGTTCAGTGGTTTTTAAGTTATGAATAATTAAAATGTGTCGAAATCAGGAACATTTCATAGGAAGCGCAAGGTCCAGCCATTGGTGTGACGTCACGCGCTCTGATTGGCGTTCGCATTCGCGTAATAATAAGTAAAAAATATTGAAATTAAAATTGATTTTATTCAATTTTGGTTTGTAAATAGATCCTTAAAATGTGATTGTAGGTTTTTAAATACTGTCTTTTATGTGAAAAACATAAGTTAATGTGAATTCGTAACATGTGTGAACATCCCTATTGGTTTATGATAACTGAAGTAAGAAACAAACAGTTTTGATTCGAACCTATTTAAGTGTCTAATAAATACCGCATCAATAGTAGTTTTGTATTTCATTGTGCTAAAATTGCGATCATTTGACATAGTTAAACCAAATTCATTATTTAAAAATTCAATTAATGATTGATTTTTATCGTCTGCAAAATTTATATTGAAATCAAAATTAAAAAAATAAAACGGGCGCGCGCTTGTCTAAGCCCCCTGTGCCGCCTAAACAGAGCAGCACACTCAGGCACGGTAGAAAGAGTGGGAGATACTAGTTCCTCTCCCTTCCCCTCGATCTTACGCTTTTTCGATCAGCATCACGTGACCCTGACGCGATTTTTAAAGTTTTTACCCATACAAAAAAAAGTGCTCAGCGCCGCTAAAGAAGTTTTCACTTCAAAAAAAAAAGAATTTATGGATGTATGTTTGTTACTCTTTCACGCCTAAACGGGTGGATCGATTGAGCTGAAATAGTAGAGATAGCTTATTCCTAGGCTATAATAGGTTAGCTAATTCATAGGCTATAATAGGTCAGCTAGTAAAATATATCTGTCAAAATAATTTTTAATCATCTACGTGCTGTTTTTTTTTGTTAATATCCCCTTTAATGGAAAACAAGTCTAAACAATAAATAGCGTGTATTTCATCCATTAGATCACTAATATAAAGTAATATACAAACAAAATAGTTCATTGTAAACAAACAGACAGAAATGAGTGTGGGAACATTTTGATTGGACGTAATAGGGTAGCTTGATGATGCTATTTGGACGATTGTCCAAAATATGGGTACTCTAGTTATAATCGTAATAGGAATCGAGAGTAATATGGAAAGAGCTTCCGCCCGCGAAACTTCAACATGGCACTCTTCAAAAGGCAAGTGAACAGAGTCTTAAAAGGTAGGCAACGTACCAGCGGTACCCCTGGTATTGCAGGTATCCATAGGCAACGGTAGCCACTCACCATCGGTGGGCCGTCTGCTTGTTTGTCACCTATTACATAAAAAAAGAGAAAACAGTACAAAGTACTAAGTATGTACCTACACATAGGATGCTGTGAATGGTGTGCTATGTGTGTAATTTGGATACTTTGGAATACAATTGATTTTCACGACAAAATTTTATGATACCAGTTTTCGTATCATACAATTTTGTCGCGTTTAATTTGATATAAATTTGGCTTTGTTTTGATTTAAAGTTTATTTTCTTCATTTTAGAGTAATTAAATAAAATGTTGTTTAATTTTTTTTATTAAATTTGAAAAAAAATCTACAAAGTTCTCATCAGAGTTAGTCCCCATGGAAATAGTTAATCCCCTAGGAAGACATACACATAAATACGTCTAAAAAGGGGAATAAACTGATCACGCGAGCAATATTAAACGATATTATTAATTAGAATTGATAAATAAATGTAATTTATAGCTAAATTAGTAATAACAAGGAAGTGCAGGGAGATAGGGCGGTCGGGTGGAACGATTGATTGGACCGCGTGAACGATTATGTTTATTCATTGTACTGTTTCTGTAGTTAGAGTCAATGGAATTGGTCTAAAACGGTCTAAAAGCCAGTCCTACTTTGCACTAAAAATATTTTTAATTAAGTTATTAGTTAAGAAGTAAAGTAATTTTAATTAGTCATCTGAACGGTTTAAAGGCCGCAGACCTACTTTGCACTAAAAATATTTTTAAGACTCAGGAAGCAAAATAATTAAGTGATTAGTCAAGTAGTAAAGTAATAATTAATCATTTAAGTTCAAAATCTGGAAAAGCTACGTATTTTGTGCATATTATAAGAAATAAAATACTAGAATCCTGGTTTGTCTTTTATGGCCAAAATGCTGGCTTTGCTGTTCTAGACTAGGGTTATAATACTTATTTCCTTTTTTATAGATATTTAGGTTTAGCATCATTTAGTTTTTAAGGTATTTTAATAAAAATAGTATAGAATAAAATACTATGAAACTCTTTTTAAGAAAACTTTGTGAAACACCATAAAAAAACTTATAACTAAAACACAATTTACGATAAAATACCTAAAATTACCTCTATAATAATTAAAGAGCAAATACAATAAAAGCCCATTTATTAAAATTTTAGGTTGAAATTTCAGTGACCAATTCTCGCAAGCCATCACAGTGATTGATCCATTATTGATAAGAAATGCTCTTATTCCGTTTGTAATTGATCGACGCGTTGATACGTTCGGCGTTAATGTTGTTTTTTGTTGACGCCTCATTTTG
Organism: Hemithea aestivaria; assembly: GCA_947507615.1. Taxonomy (NCBI): domain Eukaryota; kingdom Metazoa; phylum Arthropoda; class Insecta; order Lepidoptera; family Geometridae; genus Hemithea; species Hemithea aestivaria. The sequence continues at coordinate 12,569,468 of OX382344.1, forward strand.
GTTGATATGCGTTTATGTTGAGATTGACTAGTTTACTCACCACACTTCACATGTATTTATTTTCTAAATATATAAAAGGAAAGAGTGACTGATTGACTAACTGATCTATCAACGCACAGCCCAAAACACTGAACGGATTCGGTTGAAATTTGGGATAGGTTTTATGACGTAGACCTCCGCTAAGAAAGGGTTTTTCCACGCGGGCAAAACCGAGAGCATAAGCTAGTCATAATATAAACCCTACTCTTCATCATAATTTTTGGTCGTACAAAAGTTTTTTATGTCGAATGACATAGCTTTGAGCGATAATCACAAAAAAAAATCACCAATGTAAACACATTGCATGTTGTGTCCGCCTATAATAGGTTATGCATTAAGATAGATTAAACTAGTTCCTTAAAGTATACTGTAAGATTAAATGTAATAACTGTTGGTGAACCTAATAAAATAAATAAATAATGCCGACCGTTTTGGCCCAAATACCTTGGACCTTGGACCTTGGTTAGTTACCACCCTAGATAAAACCGTGTCATTATGACCGACTTTCAATGGAGTCTTTGATCGCGATCTTAAGCGATGATGCGACTGAAGATGGTAGCAGACTTAACTTAGAAAGCAGGATAAATCCCTCCCTGAGGGGTTATTGGCTAATTCTCACCCACTACGATTATTGATGACAACTTCAATGTACATTGCTGCGTTTGTTATTTTACCCATATTAATGAGGAGGTTTAAGCAAGTAATGTACGCAAATTTGTTTATAGATTCTAGTGTTTTACATGTCGGTTAGCGATAGCCAGTAGGCCCTCTGGTTCACTGAACTTTGTGCTGGAACACAGTTTACATAAAAATGTTTATATCATTTTTTAAAGTTTACTACCTACCTACTAGCCGCCGACAAAACTCATTCTGAATTAATCATCTCATTTTAAATTTATCTCATTTTATAGGGTGCACAGACAGACAAACACAATTTTTATTATACTATCTATCCAATGCCATTAATAAATTATCAGTTAAACATCTGAATATTCGGCGATGACTCGTCACATTTTGTGCGTATCATAGTTATAGACATTGGTATTGGTTGCACCTTGTGGGTTTCAACGTTTTTTATGCTAAATGGATATATTATTGTGCTGCTTTATCCTTTAGCTAGCGCTTTTTTGATCTAAAACATTCTGTGGTTAAAAAAATTAGCAGTGGTTAAAAACTTCGAATTAGCAGTTTTGTCATACAAACGAGCCACCATTTTCATAATATAGGGGTTTTGTATATCTGTGGGAGTATATGTAAAAGCGAGCTAGTTAAGCCGAAGTCACAGAGACCCGAGAGGTAACCGCGATTTTGTATTGTTACTGACCTCGCCGGATCGCATCCGCTTTATAAGTGACGCGTGACAGAGTGCTTTAAAAATCGATTATTTTTTAAAAAAATCTGTCCAATAATATCACAACGCAACGCTTGCCCACGCGTTATGTCGTTGCGTGACGCCCCTTTTAATCGGTCTTGGATCATTGAAACAATAATACTGTTTTAGAAAACCACCAGAATCAGGTACCAAAAGCTATCTAACAGCGCAAAATAAATCAAAATATTCTCCCATTGTCCCACAGTCATCTAAACAACGCAATCGATACTGCAGTCAAAGAAACAAACGGCTGACTACGGCAACAAAGTAGAAATTCAATTTGCAATGTCCCTACGCAAAAACTAGGCAACAAAACGCTGATGTCCCATATTTGGGGCCTGGCCGCAAACAAAGCTCCTATAAAATATGTAGCCCTGGTACACGTACTGCTAGAGTTGGTACATAAAGTCATTATTAAAGGTTAAGATAATAAATAATCAAAAAAGAAAAACTATAAATTATTAACACTAACGGTGTACCAATTGGCGGTCTTATAGCTCAAAGCGAAATTCAGATCTACTCGGATTTTAAAACACTTTTGAAAAACAAGCTTTTATTATTATTACCATCTAGCACCAAAGTACTCGTCAAGACCAATCAAATGAGCCCAAACTCGATGGGGTTGCGTTGTTTGATTACGAATTTCCTGTTTCTATCGCGACCTTCGAGCTCCATTATCAGATCAGCTCGATGTCATAATAATATTGCATCGGCATCCGATTTATTATATACATGCATGCAAAATTTCAGCTTAATCGGAAACCGGGACATTGATCAAATTTAACTTGCAAGATTTGATTATAGACAGGCAGACAACAGAATGGTGAAAATAAATAAAATTTATTTTTACACTAAACGATTGGTGAGTATTTATTAGATTCATCATTGTTAATAAGCAACATAAACTAGTATTTACTTTCATGCCGACCGTTTCGATCCTGTACGAGGATCTTCTTATCCTATATATATATTTTTTATTTGTTACATTTTTTAGGGTTCCGTAGTCAACAAGGAACCCTTATAGTTTCGCTTTGTCCGTCCGTCCGTCCGTCCGTCCATCCGTCCGTCCGTCCGTCCGTCCATCCGTCCGTCCGTCCGTCTGTCTGTCCGCGGCATTGCGGAGAAACTATAAGTCCTAGAAAAGTGTAATTTTGTATACAGGTAAGTAATAATAAGGGTAAGAGAACGGTGACAAAAAATAATTTTTAATTAATTAATTTAGGCTACCTCCCGTACACGTAAGATGGGGATGATTTTTTTTTTTTCTGGCTGATACCTTCGTGTGGGGTATCGTTGAATAGGTATTTTAAAATGAAGGACGGTTTCCTAAGAAACTTTTTCGATTTCATGTTCTGTTCGAAAGATATTCAAGTTTAAAAAAATAAAAAATAAAATTGAGCGTCCCCCCCCCCCCCTCTAAAATCTGAACTACTAGCTTTAAAATTCTGAAAAAATCAGAGGTATGCTTTCAACCATGAACTTTCCAGGAAAACTATAGCGGTTAAGATAAAATTATTAGTTTCGGTAAAATCAGCAAAATAAGAATACCTAAAGCTAACCTAGCCTATAGTTTATTAATGCATAACTAGATGGCGCTAGTAGTAAAATTAGATCGCGCAAGCGAATTGTTCATGGTTGTATTGTTTACGAGTTATAGCTATCACAAATAAATCACCATATTACAGTGTTACTTAGCTCATAATTTCTAACTTAAGTTTTTTATTATAATTTCATATAGCATGGTCAAGGCTACTTGTGTGAATGATCCGGATATATTTTTTTTAATTTGCGGAGAATATTATGCTCAAAGAATTCCGTTTGAATGTGACAACGTTCATAATTTAGGCTTACAAAAATTACTTTGGATACTCCCTGGAAATTAACGACAAGCCTTGGATTCCCCAAAAGTTATGCAAAACGTGTGTTGAGTATCTACGTTTGTGGACAAATTAGAAAATAAATAGATTTTGGTACGAAACCGCTATAATGTGGAAAGGACTCGAGAACCATCACGATGACTTATTTTTGCTTAGTGTAAACATAAAACTATTGTTTTGATTTTATTAAAAATTAAGTATGCGGAACATAACTGGCTCATAATGTGTTCATTTAAAAATGGTTTACTTTGTTTTAGGCCAATGGTGGTTATATTTTTTTTTTTGTAAAGTAAGAATTATTTGGACTTTTCTCAACACGTCCAAAAACTAATGCGTCACTTTCAAAGGCTCGAATGTGACATAACCATCAAGTTACACTCTTTCCACGATCACCTAGACTATATTCATGACAATCTTGGGGTACTAAGTGAAGAATTGGGCAAGCAATTCCACCCGAACTTTTGTTCGATGAAGTAACGCTATCAAGGCTTCTGGAACGCACATATGATGGCTGAATATTGTTAGAGCATTTAGAATAGCCCTTAGAACAAGAATAGCATTTAGAATAGCTCTGCCTTCAGTTTCAGCAAGAAAATCAAATAACATAAAGAGTTTTTCAACTTAAACTTAAATTAATTAGGATCATCTCTACATTGACCACCCACAAGGTGGACAGACGACCTTATAAAGGTCGCCGGAAGACGCTGGATGCAGGTCGCTTCCAACCGGTACATATGGAAGTCCAAAGGGGAGGCCTATGTTCAGCAGTGGACGTCTTACGGCTGAGATGATGATGATGATGATCTCTACATTTATAGCGTTTTATTACGAAAACAACTAGAGTTGCCGCGAATACTCGCTATTATTCGGTATTCGGCATTACTCGTCATTTTTTTGATATTCGTCGAATACCGAATAATAGCTAGTATTATTCGGCATTCGGCGAATAGTCGTCGAAAAAAAACTTTTAACGAACAAAAGAACTAATGACTTAAAAATAATCATTTTTAAATTATTTTCCTTAATAAAACAATACAAAATATCAATTATTATCTGTAATATGTGCCTGTGCCTATCTTATTCATGAAATTAAATTAGTAAGGTTTTTTTTAATTAATATTTAAAATTGGGTAGCGTCAAAGTAAAAGTTCTTGTAGCGGGGTTCTAAAAATGTCGACAAGTAATATGTCTTCGTAAAGCATAGATCATCCAAGTTAAAACGGGCTTCCATATTTTCTATCAACGCCTTTCTAAAATCATCAACGTGTGCAGTTTGTTGAATCAGCGCATCTTTCGTTAGGTATCTGATTAATAAAACAGTGCTAGGTATCACATCTGATAGGATGTGTAGTGGAACTCGTGATTTTTGTTATCTCTTCGAAAGGTTTTAAGAGCTTTAACAGATGTTCTATAACCTCCCACTGATCACTGCACTGGTCAAATTTTCAAAATTCACGCTCCTTGATTCTGAAATATACATCGAAATTGCTCTTTTTAGGGTTCCGTACCTCAAAAGGAAAAAACGGAACCCTTATAGGATCACTTTGTTGTCCGTCCGTCCGTCTGTCTGTCTGTCTGTCAAGACCCTTTTTCTCAAGAACGCGTAGAGGTAACAAGCTGAAATTTATAGGAAATACTAAGGTTTATTGCTTCTTAGAGCTGTGAAAATTTCAAACTTCTAGGGCAACGCAATCAAAAGATATAGTCGAATATGTCGCAAATTTCAGCAAATTTTCGACATTACCAAATAAATCAAAACCTACGGGGCACTTCCCGTAAACTCAGAATCTTGAAATTTGGCACGAAGTAATTCCTTAGGGCACAGATAAAGGAAAAATTACGAAAACCATAAATTTTTATTTGCATCATATGAAAAAAATATTTTGAATAATTTTATATCTACTACCCCTTTTCTCATGAACGCGTAGACATATTAAATTGAAATTCATATCAAATACTCAAGTCTATAATACCTTTAAACTGTAATAAAATCAAACTTCTGTGTCAACGCATTCAAAAGAAACAGCAATTTTAGTCGCAATTTTAAACTCGCAAATACTCTCAAAAAATCAAAACCTACAGGGTACTTCCCGTGATTTTAGAATCTTGAAATTTGGCACGAAGCAACTCCTTAGAGCACAGATAAAGGAAAAATTGCGAAAATTGTACATTTTTAGTTACACCATATAAAAAAATATTTTTAAAAATTTCATACTTACTACCTTATTTCTCATGAACGATGCAGGTATTAAACTGAAATTCATATCAAATACTAAGGTCTATTATACCCTTAAACTGTAATAAAATCAAACCTCTATCTCAACGCATTCAAAAGAAACAGCAATTTTAGCCGTATTTTTTAACTCGCGACTACTCTCAAGGGAATCAAAACCTACAGGGTACTTGCCGTTAACTCAGAATCTTGAAATTTGGTACGCAGCAACGTCTTAAATCACAGGCACAGGAAAAATTGCGAAAACTGTAAATTTTTAGTTACATCATATAAAAAAATATTTTTAATAATTTTGTATTTACTATCCCTTTCCTCAAGAACGCGTACAAGTATTAAATTGAAATTCATACCAAATACTCAACTTTATAATAACTTTAAGCTGTAAAAAAATCAAACATCTATGTCAACGCAATCAAAAGAAACAGCAATTTTAGCCGCATATTTTCAAACTCGCAAGTACTCGCAAGGGAATCAAAACCCACAGTATATAATATTATACCCACTTTTCCTTAGGGTTTCGTAGAAACTCGTAGGTTTGTACGGAACCCTCGGTGCTCGAGTCCTACTCGTACTTGACCGGTTTTTTGTTCAGATAGACGCTCCAGTAAGTAATATGTTGAGTTCCAGCGAGTTTGAATATCTTGAATCAGTTTATGGTTAGGAAGTCCGAGAAATATTTTTCATGTGTTTAATGTTTTTTTTTATGTCGAATAGTAATGTCGAGTTATTCGACTATTCGCTAAAGTGAATGGCGATTAATCGGTATTCGACTATTCGCTATAAACACTATTCGCGGCAACTCTAAAAACAACATAATATGTGTCATATCTTTTTAACTAGAGCTGGTACAGAAATTTCAGTCACAAATTTGAAATCGTCGTCAAAAATCATCCAAAATGCTGTTGTGCAGTGTATTCAATCTACTAGAACTACGGAACCCTACATTGTGCGTGGCCCGACTCGCGCTTGGCCTATTTATTTTTTCTATGTGCCTGTGTCTCTATGCTTAATTAAATGTTTTTCTTTCTTTCTTTCAGTGAGTAGCTGCAGTTACGCGCCGGCATCCGTGCCCTGCTTAGCTACTCCCTGAAGAAGATAGTATAGGATCGAAACGGTCGGCACGAAGCCGAAGTAAATACATTCATGTGAGTTTATGCAATTTATTTACAAAAATAAATAAAAGCTTGTAAAGAGCTCATTCACTGTCACACGAGTCTACACCCCGCTGTACATAGAAGCAAATTTATCGGAAACCACCGAACGGGCAATGGCCGTGCACGCCGAAACATTCATTTGATGAGTGCTACTGTTTTTTAAAACTGCTGTGATTGATGTTTTTTTAGTAAATCAGTTTATTTGGCACTTTGCATTTTCTTATAGCATTGACTTTAAGTGCGTAAATATATCGAGTATATCTATCGCTCGCACTATTTGACAAATTTTGGTATATAAATTCATAGAATTAATTTATTGAAAATTTCTCAAAATCAGCCCTGCATAATATTATTGCACACATTTTAAAAGTGTTTTCAGTTTATAATATTACTGGTAAAAGTGTATAATTAATTGAAATCTTAAATAATACAAAAACGATCTTATTTACAATACAAACTAAACTAACACTAACCTAAATCTAATCGTTGATATTATAATTAATAATGGTATGATGAGATTTTTGTTTTTTTTTTTAAATATTGCTCTCCATGCCATTTTTTAATATACCAAACTGAAAACACTTCTAAAATGTGTATAATAACATGATGCAGGGCTGATCTTGAGGAATTTTCAATAAATTAATGCTATGAACTTATATTTCAAAATCTGTCAAATAGTGCGAGCGAGAGAGCATCACTCGATATATACGCTCTTAAGGCCGCTCCCACATTTGGCAACAGCGACCCTGCTTCGCGGCGTTCTCTTCGCGACTCTTCGGCGGCTCTACAGCCATTGGCGGTTGGCACCGAGTGGTAGTAGCGACATTAAATGAAATGAAATGAAATTAAATAAAATTTTATTAAACATTACACAAAAAATTACACAAAATTTAATTACACATAGATTTCTAGTAAAGGCTCATGTTAGGATTGTTGTTCTGATCCCTAAACTAAGTCAAAGACTTGTATTTCAGGGATCAGTGTTCCTCCGTAGATTAGTAAATCTGGGGGCACGGCAGTGCCCCCGCCAAGTCGTACAATTTTACAAGAATGTATGTGTGAAAATGTTGGGTTGTATGTGAAGGAGCGTGCGCGCATGTGTGTGTTTGTGTGTGTGTGTGTGTGTGTGTGTGTGTGTGTGTGTGTGTGTGTGTGTGTGTGTGTGTGTGTGTGTGCGTGCGTGCGTGCGTGCGTGTGTGTGTGCGTGCGTGTGTGTGTGTGTGTGTAAGCCTTAGTGTTTTTTTTTTGCGTGTAGATGATGACATCGTGACGTTGTCGACGCAACTCTCCAACGACTTTCGTCACCCGTTCGAAAGTCGCTGTCGCGTATTGAGTGATGACCCTTAAAATTCTTAACACAAACGATTTAAGGCAAATTGAAAAAAATAACTTATCTCTACTGTAATACATGTAAATAAAAGACAAACTTTTTAAAAGAGTAAACAGCATGAAAATACTGTCACAGTGCTTCCTACATTACTACGTTATAAGCAAATTGAGGCTAAGTGTAATAAATAGGTATATTATTTAGATTAGACACGTCATTGTAAAATGTACAAAGTATTAGAAACTTTCCCAAAGTTAGGATCCGTGAAACATAAATAACTAAAACCTGATAGTGCTACTATTTACGCTACGGTTTATCCAAAAATTACAATTTAATTTCACCCTACAGGTGAAAACTGTGAAAATTTATAGCACTCCACCGATTGCAGTAAATATACAAAAACCTTCCTTATAGTTTTCAAAATAGGGTTCAAAATGGCTTAATTATTTATTTCACATATCAAAAATTCTAGATATACAGTATTAATTAATTTTCAGCAAATCCATTATCACTGAGTGCTTTTCAAATTGTTGGCTTAACAATAACTTAATGTTTTAGGATTTTGTATTAAGTATAAAGGTTAATTTCGTACATTTTATAAAACCTTTTCAAATCTATCTAAATATATAAAATGAAAGAGTTGTTGACAGACTGATATATCAACGTACAGCAGAAACCACTGAACGGATTGGGTTGAAATTTGGAACACAGGTTTGATGATGTAGACCTCGCCTAAGAAAGGATAACTCCACGCGGGGAAAGCTGCGTGTTTTTTTTTTTTTTATGTGATGGAGTAGAAGACGAGCAAGACGCTCTCCTGATGTTAAGAGATAACGGCTGCCCATAATGAGTACAGTGTAACCTAGGATTTCACAATTATGTGAAATTCTAGGTGCACTGCACCAACGCTTCTTACTCAAGAGTCATAAGATGTTAAGACTCTTTAGCCCAGTAATTTCACTAGCTACAGTGCCCTGCTACCGGAGCACAGTAATGTTTGCACATCACTGCTCAGGCGGTAGAATAACTGGCACTGTTGGGGTACCCACCTAGACGACCTCCTGCAAAGGAAGTCTACCCCCGGTAGACAGACCCGGTAGACAGAGATTGCCCGGGGAGTTTCCACACCTTTGCTCGTTATTCATCCGCCAAGCAGTAAAATGCAGGCATTACTGTAGTCCTGACTGAAAGGCAATGTACCAGAAAAATTACTGGGTACGACGAGATTACGGCACTGTGCAGAGGCGCGCATAGTTTTGTATTTTAAAACACTGGGTGTTATTGATATGGACAATCACGATGATCATCATCGGGCACCAATTATGGCCAGTTTTGTCAACCATTTTAAAAATAAGTTGTTTTGAAATGTAGTATAGTAAAAATATAAACTGAAAACTGCAAGCTGAAGTGGCAAAGGCCTGGTCACATTTGCCGTAGAACCCACAACCATTGGGGTAGACGAGTTCTCGAGTGGAGACCACGTCTCGGTAAATGTAATGTAGGGCGCCCATGGGCGAGATGTGGGTGATGATATCCGGAGGGTCGCTGGGGGTGGGTACAGAAGAAAGACGGAGGACCAAGTTGAGTGGCGTGCCATGGGCGAGGCCTATGTCCAGCAGTGAACGAACATAGGCTGATGTTTATGATGAAGAATATAAACTTGACCCCGAAACAATATAGACTAGATTTTAAGGGCTAATAACTATGATGATAGGGGTTTATATCCAACGAAATAGGTTACCCTAATTTCACTGTTAGAGTCAAATCACAATTTGAGGTTGCGTGCTGAACCTATATTATGTTGCAGTTTCAGGTCGGCGAGATTATTACAACATAGGCTAGTTTTATGCCTAAATGTATAAAACCGCTGGATACAACAGTACTAGTTACATTTTGACATCGTTAACACCTACCACATACATCCCTCAGTCGAAAGGCAAATAAGAGAGCCCTAGCCTAATCAGAGTGTCGATTGGCACAAAGCCTTACCCCTTTTAGCGCCGGTGAAGGGAATTCCGACAGGAGACAGGGGGCAGTTTTGACTCCTATCTGGTTACAGATTCAGGCAATTTGTAGAGGAATTTGATCACAATAGGTATGTCAATTTTTTATTTTGATCAAAGACTACAACTTGAAAATTATGTGTACCTATTCTTTTGTTTACACAAATGCGATTTTTTTATGAAGTACCTAGAGTATTTTTAAAAATATAATGTAAGAATAACAAAATATTTTGTGTAAAATTAGTTGAAAAAAGATAATAGGATAACAGGGCACAAAATATTAGTATAACAAGAAGGTAGTAGAGCGAAAAATTCTGAAAAACCTCATCTACCTTATGGATGAGGACGTCAACGGGGTAATGGACAGAGAAGAATAAAAAATCGAACTACTAAGAGGAGGAGTGGTGGAGCAGACGAATATTTATTATTTTTTTAATATTTATTATATATATTTTATTATTATTCTCTTTTATTTTGGTGATATGATTAAAATCCATGTTTATTATGTTATTTAATGAAATCTAAAATATTATAATTGACTATGTAATAGGGTGTCCCAAAAAAATCAAATTCTTTTTTTTACAACGCATACCCTCTAATTAATTGCGAATGGTGTTGAAACATGTATAAAAAAAAATTCATGACCCTAGGACCACAGCAACCCGTGCCGACTTTCATTTATATATCTCAGTACTTGCATACTTCGGCGCGGCGCATATTTCGTATCGAGGTTTTGTCATAACTTGTTTGTTTTATTAGTAAATGGATTATTATCGTTTAGTCAATATACCAGTGCAATTAAACAGTTTAAAAAAAGGCTTATTTATAATAGGGGATGTAAAAAACATCAAGTAACTGGTACAAAACCACCCTTTATTGGACAAGTATAGGCAGTTTTAAATATCCGTGAAGTGAACTTCACTGTTAATGAAAACGCAATCTAACTATTTGAGAGTGCATTGTTTATAGACAAAATTAGGCTATTTTTTAAGCACCCCTTACTGCTTCGACTTCATCTTATAAAAAAAATCATCTTCTTATAGAAGTAATGGATTTGCAAGACGAATTGTCTGCCCTAACTGAGAGCGGTAGTCCGATATAAATAAATCGTCAACGAATAAAATTAGTAGGAGCTTTAGATATGTGTCAATTCAATCTGTGTGCATGATAGAAACTACTGTCAAGATATTAGGGCTCAATTCTGACGACTGAAGATCCCAAAGTACCAAAGTTCGCCATTCAAGGAAATAAAGTTAATTTTCATGTCGATTTTCAAATACAAAACGATGTACAGGATACTGTAACTGTTCATTAGGATAGAAAACTGTTGCCAGCTGTAGACGTGTGAATAATATGTAAAAAAGAACTATTGCAGATAGTAATTTCAATAACACTGGAAGTAAAGAAGCAGACGCAGTTTGGCTTGCGGATGGAATCTCGAAATGAAGTCCAAATTCCTTGCGTGACAACCACCGCTTCAACTACTTCCCTTAAAAAGAGACTTTTGTGTTTCACTTTACGAGAAAGACATCGATAGCCAAATTTCCATCAATATGCAAGACCTTATTCAATCGTGTTAAAATTGATTACAGTTTTCTTAACGAATGTTCTACTTAATGGCTTTTAGTACTTTATGGCCTCTATAGAGTAATATTTCTTAGTGATAGTTAGTAGTAGCCTGCCTCTACTATATCTTCTATTTTAGTTAAGAAACAGATGATGATACTGAAATACGTTAATAATGCAGCAGAGACAGTACTGAAGTTGATGCAAGGTTTCCATCGAATACTCCGTTGAAGAGGAATAAAAGCAATTTTTAAAACCTTGTGTACTGATATACCCTGACTGTAAAAGGCAAAATATTAGAAGAAAATTAATAAATAATGTTCTTTTAATAATATATTTATAATAGAAATAAAATAGTGTTTAATTTAATAAATAAAACATATATTTCAAAATCTCCTCTAAAATCTCCATACAAATTTCATAAAATTTGTTCCTAAAACTTTGGCGTCAAGTCAGCACGGGTTATCGTTATCCGATATCAATAATATTTTGTATATTGGTTGTTAGGGTCAATTAGAAAAAATGTAGAGGGTATGCGTATTTAAAATCGAAAAAAAAAATTTCGCCCTTATAGTCTGGGACACCCTACTATGTAATTGGTATAATTGTAAATTTGCACGCCTCAAAGAGGCAGAGTGTTTAGGTGCTAGACTAATGTAACATCTCAGTATACCAGCATTCTTGCAAATAAAGGATTTATTTATTTATTAATAATTAGGTACGACAGCGGTGCTAAATCTATAAAAGTTATGACACCCAAATAAAACTGGCGCTTAATAGAAAACATCAAACCAAAAATTTCAAACACTGCCCTACTTTTGTTTCCGATCCAACCCACATCAGTGGAGCAAATATAAAGTTGCCAGCGTTTCCACTCGAACTCCCTCCGTGTCCATAACAGAAAGGTCCGAGTAAATACTTTTACGATTACAAGTCAGAGAGTTCTATTGACTGAGACTGCTGTAAAACACCATGTGAAGATTTAGCCGCCGGCCGTTAGAACATGAGGACGGTCATTGGGTGGGGGATGGGTTATGTGTGATGGAACCAAGACTTAAAAAATATTTAATCACATCACACTTATATTATAAATGCGAAAGTTGTGAGTGTATGAGTGTGTATTATGTTCGTTGTACTTTTTCATCGATTTAGCTGAAATTGGTATAGAGCTAGCTTAGACCCTGGAATAACACTTGGGCTATATATATATATAGTACAGCGGAATATTCAAACCAAAATTATGGAACATCATTTAATTTCATTTAGCCAAAAATTCAAGCTGAAGACATCTCGTATAGCACAGTCCATCCAACCGAGTTCCGTGTCCATGGTTATCGCGATCGCGCTTTGAGACGCGGCCCGGGGCGTCCGGCTCCTCGGATTCCTACGACCTTTGTGTTGCGATTTATAAGCTACCAGCGGTTCCGGGTCGCTTTCAGAACTACCAGATAGTGGAGTCTAAAGAAATTAGTACGTGTGTTTTGTATGGCTTCTTTGAGAATTGGTGGTCATTGGCAATGTTTTTCTTGCTATTCTTAGTTTTCGACGACGATGCAACACATTATACTGATCTAGGTATATTTTTTTTTGTCAAATTGATAGTATACATCTACAGTACGTATTATTTGTGTGCAAAAAAGTTTTTTTTTTGTATTTCGCTCATATCAGTCTCCTGAGTATGAGCAGATTTATTGGACTTTTCAAGGAATTACCACAGTAATCAAATGATTCTCAGATTTTAATCATTCAACAAGTTGAATTGGTTCATGATACAGATTTTAATGCTCATTAGAGCTGTGCGTCAATTAGGTGAAAACAATTTTTTTTTTAAAAAGATCATGTCATTCTGATAATTACTTTTCCAAATACGTGTATAAATAACAGTATAAAAGCTGTTGGCATATTATGTGGGTACAAAGGGTTTTTAAAGAAACAATAAAGTGATCTAAGCTAATTTTATTCATCGAAAGCTAAAACTACATCAACGCAGCAACAACACCAATTACCATCATCACCATCGACACAGCAACGCCGTGAGCACCATTATCCACGATGACGTTAAATCTTTTAGCTTGGTGTATCAGTTCTATGATGGAGTCTAAGGTCTCCTCTCCACTAGGCCTGATCTGTTCAGCTGGGAGAAGGAAGCCAAACCAACCAAGATCCCGGAGCTCGTAGCAGTATACTAGTGGAACGTGGAGATGCTCCTTTACCCATTCGTCACTGCCTCCTGTTGCCATGTCTGTGGAAATTTAGAAAATATGTGACAAACATCGAAATTTATACTATTTTCTTCGTTAACAATGTTAAAAGAAGGTAATGCAATCTGTGTACAAAAAAAACTCTATTTAGTTTTAGTTATCTATTTAGCACTCTATTTAGCAATATTTATATAGAAAGAATGTATCTTTCTAAATTTGGCGTTCCATTTCGCGAAAATGTGTTGTTACGATGTATCAAATTCACAAATAAAATGTGTTTAGGTTACTTTTAGTCTATAGTAAATTATAATTTGAAAAATTCATAGAGATATAGAGTCTAGTTACCTCTAAATACTTATTATAATTTTTCATGTTACTTTTTGGTACTTACAAATAGCTTCAGCAATATTGCCAGTAATGTAACTGGTTCCGTATCTGACTGATAATGCTCCCATGGCTCGTCTGCCTACATTCATCTGAAAAAAAAAAGTATTTCATGAAGTTAAAGGTAACATGAAGAATGTCACCCTTAACAACTTGGGATTGCTTGCACGTATAGACTGTTGTTAGTTAGAATCATGGAGTTATCTATACGTAATCATATTATATCATAATATTTGCTTACAAATTTTTAAACTGTAAACATGGGAAACTAACTCTAGTACAAAATTAATGTATTCTAATGCGGATTTTTGTTCTCTTCATTTAACGATAACTCGTCCCTTCAGTTTCGTTATAATAGAGTTTACACTGTATTATGGTGTTGAATTCTGTTGCTCGACCAAAATAACTATGGTATTGATTAATTTTTAAGTTAGTTCACCTATTCATACGATTGCATGGAGTTCTATCAATATAATAAATTTTTGGTTTCAATCAAGGTAATGTGGTGACAGCGTTTGGTATTATGGTTAGTCTTAAAAACTCCTTTGGGTCTTATATTTACTAGTATTTTCTTACTGTTTAAGTCTAACCTTTTTTTTATTTATCAAAATAATATTATTATGTAATTAAATCACACAATAATTATTATTAAACATACGTAATAATATGATATTATCATTATTTATTAGCAAAGATAAAATGTTTAATACCTAATATTTATCAAGTGGGAAATACGTATACCTATATAAACATCTATAAATCAATTAGTAAGATAAAAGAATTTTGGTGCATAATAATTATTAATGTACTTTTCATAATTATTATTATTACCAAAAAACATTGTCGGGGATTTTTTGTGTCCGAAATAGTATTCTTAACTATATTATTTTGTCTACTTTGTGAGGAGATTTTACGTCGCATCTAGCATCCCCTTCATTATCAATATCCTACACTACTTCTTAAATAACGAGTCAGACTAGTAATTACTGAGATTTATCAGTTATCAGACATTCAAATTTATTTTAGGAAGATAAAATGTAGACAATAATACGACACCAACAAATTATTATCTATCGAAGATATTACAATAAATGCTTTGATTACGTCAATAATTTAGTCACATTTTTTTTTAATTTTTGTAAAATTTGATTATCAGTTTGTAGATAATTTTAAACCCCATCTTCGGTCCACCGCATCCTACTGATATTATAAACGTGAAAATTTGTAAGAATGTATGTATGTATGTTGCTCTTTCACGCCTAAACGAGTAAACCGATTGAACTGAAATTTGGTATAGAGATAGCCTTAAAAATACACTGAAATAACATACCTATAGGCTTCGTACAGCGCGAACGAGTAATACGAGTATTCTAAATTTAGCTAAAATAAATACTTACAGCTTCATGATAATTAGCCAGAGGTTCCGTAGTATTCCCAAAAGGAATGAGCAGCAGTTGACTGAAGGAGTGTATAGACAGGTAGATGTCCATCTTAGGTGCAAGGGGTCTAATGAAAGCAGACAGTGTTCTGGTTTCTGGCTCGGAGAAAGGACCAGGTCCCGCGTATACATCAGACGCTGCGTTTGAGCTGGCACCGTGCTCTGTCAAAATAAAAGCTAAATATAGCGCGCAAATTTGTAGTCCGCAAAGGACCTTTATGAAGCCGACGAAAGAGTTGTAGATCTAGCTCAATGCTGGCTTAAACAGCTTTTAATTCAAATAAATCTTTACGACGAGCCTCGACAAAAAGAAGCACCAACTCACATCAGTTCATAAGGACTGCAGGGGAAGCGCGACAACAGCAGATGTTGCTAGATGTAAAAGTATAACTAAGCAATTTTCTGCTATCCACATACCCATCCAGTTGCTATTCCAGTTTCTGTTTAGATCAACGCCGAAATTATTGCCGAATGGACGCCTGTTCTTACGCCACATTCTGTCCTGAGAAAAAAAATACGTTATCGGTCTTTAATTAAAGTAAGTGTAAAAATAAAATTCTAAATGTTTATTTTTAATAAAACATTTTTATACATAGACAAATAAAAATACTGCAGAAAACAAATAACAAGTGAATTAAATTAAAAATTTAAAAAACCCCCAACGCAATACGTAATTCACCATTTTGTGGTGGCGGCCATCTTGGATTTTAAATTTTATATAGTGAGCTGTATTCTACTCGTCAAGCCCTTTCATTTGATACCCATATTGAGGGGGTCGTGGAAGAAAAAAGTAATCCGCCATTTTGTAGCGGCAGCCATCTTGGACTGATTTCCACCAAACATGGCTAAGAACACTTTTGACTAACTCTACTTTCAAACAACAAAAACTAAATCAAAATCCGTTCATCCGTTTGGGAGCTACGATGCCACACACACACACACACACACACACGCACGCACGCACGCACGCACGCACGCACGCACGCACGCACGCACGCACGCTCGCACGCACGCACGCACGCACGCACGCACGCACGCACGCACGCACGCACGCACGCACGCTCGCACGCACGCACGCACGCACGCACGCACGCACGCACGCACGCACGCACGCACGCACGCACGCACGCACGCACGCACGCACGCACGCACGCACGCACGCACGCACGCACGCACGCACGCACGCACGCACGCACGCACGCACGCACGCACGCACGCACGCACGCACGCACGCACGCACGCACGCACGCACGCACGCACACACACACACACACACACACACACACACACACACACTTATAACACCCCGTCGTTTTGCGTCGGGGGTTAAAACTAACCTAACCTTTTTTTTTTTTTTTTTTTTTTTTTGTCCCAGGAAAAATGCGTTGCGCATCATCACCCCACGCCGGGGGGCGCGGGGCGGTATGTGGGACTCCCCCGCCAAAGATGGAAGCGGCGGGGATACCCACTAAAAAACCTGGGGTGTTTCCACCTCGCGCCTTAGTGCCGGGGCAACGGGTACGCCGAAGCACTCGTCCGCGGCCCCAGCGGCGTTGGTCCTAAGACCCCACCTCTCACCGAAATGGCGCACGGAAACACCGCGCGCGCCACCTCCCGGACCTGTTCAGTGACAGCGAACGCCCCCGCATCCTCCGTCCAGGTCCTGGGATTCAGAATTGGACTCTCCAACCCCCCCAATGCATACCACCCTGCAAAAGAGAAATCAGAGAGTCCTCTTCTTCCTCCCCTCCTCCTACGGAGCGCCGGAGATGTCCGGAAAACGATATCCCTCTTATCGCCACCAGACACCTCCCGCGATCCAGCGCCACCCTGCTCGCCGCCTAACGGCCGAGCCCTTTGACCAGCCTCCCGGGCCTGGTCCCACCCGACAAGGGGCAGTGGTGTGGCCCATCACTACGCGAGGGATACGCAGGTATGGTCTACCGGTCCACTGCCACTTTCCACCACGGCGGCGCTCGCGATGAGCCCGCTCGCGCCATCCACTGTGCCATATGCTACCTTCATAGGGACACGCGGAGGCGCAACACCTACAACACACATCGGCCGCAGAGGATAGGGAGAACGGCGCACCGTGATACCGGCACTCCTCTTCCCCTGCGGCCCCACCGCTTCCGCCATCAAACGGTGGCGACCCCGTTTGGGCCGCGGAAGGCAGGGAGAGTGGCGCATCGTAATACCAACACTCCTCTCCCGCCGCGGCCCCCGCCATAGACCCACGGTGCGATGGTCAACGCACCGCGGTCCACCTCGGTTGGGATGCCCCTGAAGGAGGCACCGCAACCTACTCGGCCACTCGCACATGGGCTGCTGGAGGTCAGCCCGGCGTGGAGCGGCCGACCGCCTCGGGTTCCTCTTAGTTTCACCGTGGTCTCCTCTACCACGGCTACTTATCCCCACCGCCACGCAAAGGCGAGAACCCACCGGGGGGAAAACTAACCTAACCTAACCTAACCTGAAATTGTACCTGAATTGTTGTTGTGTTTGTAATTGTAAATTGAAAATAGATTTTCAACCTACTTTTTGCAAGTAGGTATAATGATCTTTTAACCATCACTAATTGTTCAAAAGCAGACAAACTAACGCCTTATTTGCAGCTTAAGGAAACAAAAATAATATAATGGCACTTACCGAAACATGACTGTGAATATATCCATCAGGGTTTGTCACCGGGAAGATGTACCAATCATAAGCAGCAGCCGCCTCCTGAATCTCAGGGTCTTCACTCGTAATCAGCTCATTTGCAATAAAGCACGTGGTCGCTGGAGAAATCCATTCTCTCGAATGGATACCAGCTTCGAGAAAGATGACCCTTCTCCCAGGACCATGGGAAACTAGGAGGCCCTTGATTGGTCGACCTTCATAGGAAGATCCTCCAGTGATGCTGGTGACAGTTTCAGGGTATGCTGCAGCTAAGTCCTCCATCCAGGCGTTGATTTCGTCGTTGGTGTAGTAAGCATCCCATGTCATGGACCTCATGTTACCTCTTGTGTAGACTTTTTTGGTCTTTTCTTCTTTATCTATTGCTCTGTAAAAAGTTAATTTTATAGTTAGACCAGCTGCATGTTTAATTCGCTAAAAAGTTGCCTATGTTTCACAAATATATTATGTCGGGACCGTGGGTTGCTAGGGTCTAAGGTACTTAAATTTTACCATGGGACCTCGTCAAAGAGTAACATACATTCATACATACAAACTGTCGTTTTTTTTTTTTAAATATTAGTAGGATTATGGTAAAATGTCTTACTTTCATTGCGGGAAATTTTGATTTAGATAAATGATAGAATGTTAATAATTGAGAGTTAGCTATTCAATGAGAGAAATTAAATGCAAATAGGTATAAGCAGATGTTTACTACTCTTGATGGTATGTTAAGGTCAAATCAAATATTAGGTCGAATATGGCAAAACGTGGACTAATAATGGAAATCGTGTTGAAAAACTTGAAATTTGCAATACTCACTCTTGCACATCAGTCATTGGTGTTTCAAAACGAATATTATTTCCATTTAGCAAGTTTTCCAAGTCTCCTCTTCTATCAGGGCTGGACAATACACTAACAAATTCTGCACCAGGATAAGGGTCTGTCCAGAAGTCATATTGGTAGTCAGTATCTTGTAGGTTTTTCAATAACTTGATTTGCTCGACATTATTTGGAAGAATTCTGTATAAAGTGTAGTTATCGTATCTTAACTTTGCGCTTGCAACACTTAGTAAAAATAACACAAGTAGGTATTTGGCCATTTTGTATATTAAACGCGCGTCTTCACACAAGGATTTTTTTTATTTCTGAGAGTTAAAAATTGATAACGTTTTCTTTTATGCGTTGTATTTAAATTTTGATATAAAATCAATGATTAGATTAAATTGATATTATAAGTACCTAATTTGTACGTGGCGTACTTTTATCTATTTTCAATGCTTAGTAGTGATTTAAGATTAATAATAGTTATGATAACTGTTGCTTAAACGTTTGTCAAATACATCTGATGCGATACCTACCCTATGTTAACTAAATTTTAATATTTACTTTTATCTATCTATCTACTCAGCCCGTAACCACCCACTGCTGGGTCTAAGGCTCCTCATGATCACGCCACACCTTCCGATCCTCGATTCTCGATGCTCCGAGTCCCCCATGCTCCGAGTGTTCCCTCCGACATATTTCACAATATCTTCCGACCATCAGGCTGGTGGTCTGCCTCGATAGCTATGCCCTAATCTTGGATACCATACTGTCACAGCCTTGGTCCACCTGTTTTCATCCCGTCTTGCCAAGTGTCCTGGCCATCTCCACTTTAACCTGGCTACGACGGCGAATTTCTTCGTTTGGTACTCGATCAATTACGTGAATTCCTAACATGGTGCGCTCCATAGCTCATTGAGCTACTCTGATCTTATAAATGTGCCTAATATTTACTTTAATAATATTTAAATAATAAGAAATAATAACATATTATTATTAAAGGCTCAAAAGGGCCTTTGGGCGTTGAACGTAATGTACGAATCGTAATTATTATGTTAAATACTAGGGATATAATAATTATGAGCCGGAACTTAGTAATATGGTTGCAGCTAAAGTCCGAAGTGCGGGTACAACCGGAATAGGTATACCTAAATGATGAATTGTGAAATGTAATACGAACAAGTCATACCTGGCGCTTTGCCGGCCGCTGCCGCGGCAATAATTGATTCCTTTTAACTAAGTTCCAGCTCATAATCATATCCCTAGTAACATAGTTATGAAACGGCTATTACTATCTTACTGCAACAGATACGAGTACACTATTAGTGCCTTTATAAAATGTATTTAGTATCGCAGAACTAAATATTGATGCAAAGAGGTATTATTATAATCTTGTATAGAGATTATACCAAGTTGATATTAATGACGACAATAGTCTAGCCACTTAAAACTGATAAAATTAATGTAGATTAGAATTAAATTTTAGACCCAGTACATATTATTATTATGTATGTAACGCTACATAATATAATGTAAATTCTTAAACAAGTGAAATTTAAAAAAATCTTTTTAAATACAAGCTTTTCTTATTGTTACTATCTAGTAGCAAAGTACTCGTCAAGACAAATCAAATGAGCCCAAATTCGATGGGGTTATGTCGTTTTATTAAATTAAATTAAATTAAATTATTTATTCATAAAATAGGTACATTAGATCTAATGATACAGAAACATTTGGGTATAATAAGGAGGTATCATGGTGGTGAAAACTGCTCTATCCGAAACTAGACTTGTGGTCTGTGTTTTCGGTTAGAGCAAGATTCCTCATATTTTGTGCATCATTGCTTGAAATCTAAAAATTGGGGCAAATTGTGAGTATAATTTTTTTTTTTAACATACCTATGTATAAAATTATATTTAATCTGACTATGTAACAACTATCTAGCAAGATAAACAATCTAAACACAAAGTTATTGTACATACTAAAATACTAAGCTTTACGTAACAATTCATGTTGGTAAATTCATGCGAATAGTTTATAGTAAACAACAGCAAAACAACAACGAAAAATATTAGTAAACTTAACAGTAAAAACAACAACAAGATAATAATATTATGTAGAGTGTGTGTGTGTGTGCGTATGTATGTATGTATGCGGGCGTGTGTGCGTGTGCGTGGGGATCTATGTATGTGTGCGTGCGTGTCTCGTGCGTGCGTGCGTGTGCGTGTGTGTGTGTGTGTGTGTGTGTGTGTGTGTGTGTGTGTGTGTGTGTGTGTGTGAGTGCGTGCGTGCGTGCTAGTGTGCGTGCGTGCGTGTGTGTGTGTGTGTGTGTGTGTTTATTTGTTCACGACCGAGTGTCTGGCAGAGAGTCCGAGTCTGAGAGTGAGTGTGTGCGAGTGACATTGCCTTGAAGTGTGCGTGGCTGTGCTGGAGCGCCATCACTTACTGGATGATTTTTAGTAATTGTTCGGTTTGATCGTAGGTTAAATTTTCGAGCCATTTTTTAATCTTTTTCTTGCATTCATGTCTAGAGGAACCGTATATGAGCGCGTTCTTGTTTGCCGTGTTATAAAGTCGAGAGCTAATTATAGAGTATTGTCGTCCGCGGAGGTCCGTTCTATGTTGATCAACTAAACAAAGCTGATCCTTCCAACGCCTTTTTCGCATGACATTGGGAATGTACGGGATTTCCGAATGTTTGCGAAGGACAGTTCTTAGTACATACAGTTGTCTGACCGTTAGTACGCGGCAGTCTGTGTATAGTTGGCTCGTAGGATATCTATAGGGTTTCCTATATATCACCTTTAGGATAACACGCTGCGCTCTTTCAAGGGCAAGGAGTAGAGTTTTGTGAGCGCTTCCCCATACTGTATTGCAATATGAGATAATCGATTCGCAGAGAGATTGGTAAACCATGTTAAGGATTTTCTCATCGGCAGAATCCCTAAGTTGCCTAAAGATATAAATCAGTCTTCTTACTCTCTGTACTAGCTGATCTATTTGTTCATGCCAGTGTAATGTCTGGTCAATTTGTATCCCCAGATACTTGACACAGGAAACTTTAGTGAGAGCAGGACAGTTGCAACTTAAGTTATAGGCACATACATGAGGTGTAATGTTGAAATTGGTGTTGGGTAGAGAAAGCTGGTTGGGAGAGAAGGTGACATAATGGGTTTTCTGTATGTTAAGTGTCAGGAGATTTTGATCTAGCCAGCTTTTAACGGTAGTAACGGCTCTTTCTGTGAAGGCTTTGCAATCAGTCCAATTTGGGGAGTTTATGAGAAGAACCGTGTCGTCAGCATAGGTTATAATCTGACAGTGTGGTATATATAGGTCGCAGAGATCATTAATATATATGTTAAATAGGGTGGGTCCTAATATACTGCCCTGTGGTACTCCATAGCTTATGGGGAGCTCCTCGCTTTTGTAGGATCCTATTTTAACCAATTGACATCTGTCAGTAAGGTAATCCCTAAAAATGTCTAGAGCAATTCCCCGAATACCGACTCTTTCCATCTTGTTAATTAGCTTAGGTATAGAGACAGTGTCGAATGCTTTGGAAAGATCCAAAAAGACACCAATGCATTTCTCCTTTCTATCTAATTTTGAAGAGATAAACTCTATTAATTTTGCTATGGCATCTTCGGTGGATTTTTTCTTTCTAAAACCAAATTGATTTGGTGATAAGATGTTATGGGATTCTATGAAGTTAATTAGGCGATGGTTGAGAATTTTTTCCAGAATTTTTGATAAGGATGTTAGGATCGAGATTGGCCTATAGTTATTGACACTGTCTCTAGTACCGCTTTTGTGAATTGGAAGTACCGTTGCTTTCTTGAAACTTTTTGGAAAGACGCCGGTACTCATAGAGAGATTGCAGATGTGTGTTATAGGAGGCACTAAAACATTTTTACAGGATTTTAAAATACGTGAGGGGATACCATCAGAGCCAACCGCACAGTCAGTCTTTAGTCCCTGAATTATTCTCTCCACTTCAGAGTTATCAGTTCCAAGAAGTGCCATAGAGTTACATTGTGTGAGAGATGTTCTAGTAGAAAGGGGAGATGGGAAGTTCTGTTTGTGGCGTGTAGGAGAGTAACTTCTTAAGATACCATCAGCTAAATTGCTACCGATATTAGCGAAAAAGTCATTTACCTCATCTATTGATTGCTTATGGGTAGGTTTTAGGTTCAATAGCTCTATTGGGGAGCATTTAGGGCGATGAGTGTTAGTGATAGTTTTAATGGTGTTCCAAGTTGCTTTAGGGTTGTTTTTAGCCTTCGAAAACTCGTTTGCTTCATATTCACGTTTAAGTCTGCGCAATAAACGATTGCAGAAATTACGGTACCTTTTATATGTAAGTTGTAATATTGCATTGTCAGGCGATTTTTTTGCCTTCATGTGCAGTTTGTCACGATTCCTGATACATCGTAAAAGACCTGGAGTTATCCACGGTTTGATAGTATGCTTTTTCTTTGGTATTTTATGTTGTATTGAGTGTTTGCTTATGATGTGATATAGTTTAAAAATTAGAAGATCAGAGGCAGTGTTGGCATTAGATTCTTTTAATATATCATAAAAGTCCGTTACATTTATTTCAGCAATTATGGTAGAGTAGTCAAAGGTATTTTTTAACTGATCTTTCTGGATAGGTTTATGTAGTTTATGTTCAATAGCGAGAAGAATAGGGCGGTGATCCGTAATAAAAGAGTTTAAGACCATTGTTATTGAGTTTCGGCGAGTCTTAAGCATGAAGTGGTCCAAACAGTTGCGTTCTCTAGTGGGAAGAGTATGAGCAGGGAGAATTCCATGCAATGCCAGTAAATTTAAGTATTCATCACTGTTATTATCTTTGGAGCCATTAGCTATATTAATGTTCATGTCTCCAACAAGAACAATATTTTTATGTGGTTGGTTTAGTGATGTAAGGACATTGTTAAGGCTGTTAAGAAAGGTACTTGTATTGGGCTGAGAGGGTGATCGATATAATGAAACTATGGTAAAGTCAGTTCCCATGTGACAAACTAAACAGTTCGCGTCTTGAAACAGGGGCTCTACTATTTTAACCTGAATATCATTTTTGGCATAGATAACTATTCCCTCGTTTTGTGTGCTTACCTTGTTAGTGAAATAGCTATTAAAACCTGGCAGCTCAGGAATCTGACTTGACGATTTCAACCAGCATTCTGTTAAAACTATTATATGGCATTGCATTTGTAAAGAGGCTAATAGTATTTTGAATTCATCCAAATTTTTATTTATACTTCTAATATTCATATGTATTATATAATAGGGATGTTTCAAATTTTTTGTAAGAGTTTTGCATTGCCAAGTGTCACATTCATAGGGAATAGACACTTTAATCGAGTCTATTTCCGAACTGATATCTTGTATTTGGTTATTGATCATTTTTATTATAGCTACTGACGTTTGATTTGGAGCCATCCCGTGAAGAGATATAGTAATATGCCCGTTTGTCTACAAGGAGATGTGAATGTATTATAAAAATATATGTGTAAGGAATAGTAAATAACATTATGCTAGGTTTATAGTAATAGAATTGAGATAAAGTAAGTTCGAGTTAGAGGTGATTGTAGTGATAATATCCAGCTTGTATTGGACCATGTGTTATGTGTATTTTGAAGTTTTGTATGTGATTTGTATGTATTATTGTATGAGATGTTATTGTGTATGATAGCTTGTGATGAGAGTACAGATTTGTAATTGCCGTTATATAATATGTCGCGACCGTTAAGCATTTTGTAATGAAAAATGAATTTACGAGAGTTGTTGTTCATTGTGTTATCTTGATATTGTAGGTTTTTATTATTATCAGTCCAAGGATATGCCGCGAATAGGAAAAGGCTGTTTAAACTAAGCATTAGCATGACTATGAAAGGCCTTAAACTACTAAGCCCTAGAAGTCACTTCTGTGAGTTAATCGCCTCCAGGGTTTTCTGGGACTGAACTTCAATAAGTCGCGTGCCGTTATCTTTAATATGTGATAATAATGGAGGTCTTATGGCCACTTTCCAGCTCCATCATCAGATCAGCTCCATGTCGTAATAATATTGCATTGTCATCCGATTTACACATGCATGCAAAATTCCAGCTCAATAGAAAACCGGGAAGTGGATCAAATATAACTTGCAAGATTTGATTACAGACAGATAGACAGATAGACAGACAGACAGACAGACAACAGACAGGTGAAAGTAAATAAAAGCTTGTAAAAAGAGTCAATACATGTTTAGAATATTTAGTCCAGTAATATCACTAGCTACAGTGCTCTCCTATTGAAGCACAGTAATGTTTGCACCCACCTAGTCGACCTCCCGCAAAGGAAGACTACCCCCAGGAAAAGATAGAGATATTTTAAGGATTACTCAAGCCCTAACATTGGACAAGAAGCTTTTTCATGTCTTTTTTCTTCTTTGACTGAGTTATTTTTAGTTTTATGCAAACCGCCAATATTACGTATTACGTTATAATATGTCGTAGTAAATAAAATAAAAAGTTCAGGACGTTTCACACCTAACCCAAAACTAAGCAACTTAATGCTTGTAATATGGTGGTTAGGATAACGGATATAATACTGTTATACTTTTCTTTTGTAAATACATACTTATAATAGATATTGAAAAACCACCCAGACCAGAAACAAATACCTGTGGATCACACAAAGATTTGTCCCATGCGGGAATTGAACCCGCAACCTTTTTTTCGTTGCAGGCGGGTATTAGCCCACCGCGCCACAGAGGGGTCAAATTCTTGCAAACGTTCTCGCACTGTGCGATTCACTCGCTCCTTCTTGCCGTACACCTGCAAATTGTGGAATGAGCTTTCGCCCGCGGTATTTCCGATGAGCTTTAACATGGGACTCTTCAAAAGGCAAGTGAATAGAGTCTCGAAAGGTAGGCAACGTACCAGCGGTACCCCTGGTATTGCAGGTATCCATAGGCGACGGTAGCCACTCACCATCAGGTGGGCCGTCTGCTTGTTTGTCACCTATTACATAAAAAAAAACGTACATTGAATTCTAAGGAACTCCTCAAAAATGCAACAAAAGCGCGTTCACGTCTGCTATGAGTTGCGGCCTTATGTATTCGATATCGTTTATTACGATCACTAGTGGACTTCTATCTTTTAAATATGTCCAACAATTTAATCTTCAACAGTAGTACCTAAAGATAAAAAAAAATATTGTTCGTACAACAGCATAATTATTATGTCAGCTAAACTACATGACATAATCATTACGTCGACATCTATGGATATCTAACGTAGCATAATTATAATTATATACAATAATGTTATCAACAGTTTCTAATACTTAAAACAAATGCCTTTATTGAGAAAAACAAACTAACAATACTACAGCAGTAAAGAACACTTTTATTAACCACAGAAATTAATTTATTATAATTATTAGATTTGGTTCACAAATAATACCTACCAGATATTTCTATCACTATCCCAGGTTTCAAATTACTTACTAAAAAATCAAAATGATTACATGAAATTTTTTTTGAAGTGAAAACTTCTTTAGCGGCGCTGAGCACTTTTTTGTATGGGTAAAAACTTTCAAACTCGCGTCAGGGTCACGTGATGCTGATCGAAAAAGCGTAAGATCGAGGGGAAGGGAGAGGAACTAGTATCTCCCACTCTTTCTACCGTGCCTGAGTGTACTGCTCTGTTTAGGCGGCACAGGGGGCTTAGACAAGCGCGCGCCCGATATTTTTTTTTTATATTTTATATTTATATTTTATATTTTTTTTATTAGACACTTAAATAGGTTCGAATCAAAACTGTTTGTTTCTTACTTCAGTTATCATAAACCAATTGTATCAGTTGTAAAAATTTGCGATGATGATTCTGATAATAACGATGGTGTAAAAGTCGTCGAAATTATGGATGGAAGTTGATTTTTCTGAGAGATAAAATTTAATGTTATATATAAATAACGATATAATATTATAAATAACAACATATAAATTGTCATATTTGTGTACGATAGCGCAATAAATAAACATTGTATTCTACCTCATAAATGATAGTATTTTTATACTTATAATTAAACACAACGTTAATATTGAAGTTTTCACTTCTGCCGGCACTCCCGGAGTGCTACCTTTTTTTTTTAATTTTTACCAATACGCCAAGTTCACGTAAAATAATTCTGGATAAAATAAATTATTAAAAACATAATATACGAGTAATTACCATTATTTTAAATATGACCGCAATATCAATGAAATAATAAAATGTATCATTGTATGAAGAAAAAATATTTTTGGTTGTAATCAAATCACAACAAAACCGCCAAGAAACTCAAAATAACAAAACATAGAGATGCAGTCAACGTGGCGCTGGCGTTAATGACTCCAAATCGTCTGGCTTGGTGAATCATCTCGATGAGAGAATCCATAGTTTCCTGACCGCTCGGCAGGATCTGCTCAGGGGGCAGGAGGAAGCCATACTGGCCCTTGTCCCGGAGCTCATAGCAATAGACTAAGGGAACCTGGAGGTGGTCCTTGACCCAGTCAATGCTGCCTCCGGTGGCTTGATCTAGAGAGAGATAGATCATATTTAGATTAGAACGAGAACTTAGAACTAAATACAATTTGTAATATAAACAGTGTTACAACAACACTACAATTATTGGCGGTCTTATCGCTAAAAGCGACCTTTTCCAGACAACCAAACAGGGAAAGAAAAATAAATTACGTATGACGGTGGTTGTAAGATAATTAAGAAAGAACAATCGTTAAAGCGGTGGTGGGTCGTGGGTTATTCTATGTGAAGATGTGATTTCACATTCTCCAATAACTACTTACGTGTGGTATTTGCACTATAGGTAATGATTGTGTGAGAGACCTTGAGTAAAATTTAGCAAAGAATTTAGAAATTTAGTCAAGGGGACCTTGACTTCTTGGATCATTTTTCGTCACCTACTTGATCGATAATATTATGTACCACTGAAGTTACAGATGAATATAGGGGACGGTCACGGCTTATTTCTGAATTTGTGCATGTCTGATCATGATTATGATAAATATCACCAAAATTGTAATGATTAAAAACCTCGTCGTATTGTTATGATCTACATTGTTGGTATACTAACAGATCGCCTCTGCAATATTTCCTGTGGTGAACTGAGAACCGTATCTAACCGAAAGTGCACCCATAGCTCGTCTTCCGATACTGATCTGAAATAAACAAGTGAAATTTTTTTAATACTTTTTAAAAACAAGCTTTAATTATTATTATCGTCTTGTATCATAAAGTACTCGTCAAGATGAATCAAATGAGCCCAAACTCGATGGGGTTGCGTTGTTTTATGACGGAGTTCCTATGGCCACCTTCCAGCTCCATCATCAGATCAGCTCGATGTCATAAAAATATTGCATTGTCATCCGATTTACACACGCATGCAAATTTTCAGCTCAATTGGAAACCGGGAAGTGGGTCAAATTAAACTTGCAAGATTTGATTACAGACAGACAGACAGACAGACAGACAACAGACAGGTGAAAGTAATATAAAGCTTGTAAAAAGACATTCCCTTCAGGCCATATTTTTATTTAATAAAGGAAGCAGGAAAAGCTTGAGAAGAGGGACTTTGACTCTAATTTTTAGTATCAGTGAGTAAGTAACAACCAGCGCACATAATAATTTTGCAAATGAAAAACGCAAAAATATTTTTTTTATGGGATTTTGGAATGAGCGCGGTGCTATCAATTATAATTATCAATAATATCCTACTTAGTGATTTAACTCTTAACTGGCAAATGGCCGAACTGATTGAGCTGAACTCCTAGCTAAGAGAGAGAGAGAGAGAGAAACTTGAGAGGTGTCAAGGGACACCCGGATGGAACGAAGTTCCCACGATTTACACGATCCTCCCCCTCCCCCTCCCCCTCTTTAAAGTAGTAAGTCTCTAAGACCGCTGTAGCGGCTGTAACGTTTAACTCAACTTTTTTTCGGACAGCTATAGCGGTCGGGACGTTTGAGTGGATAGCAAAAAGTGTTGACAACTTTTCGTACGAATTTTTTTCCGTCTAGTCCCCTTTCACAACGCGCGATAAGGAACTTCGTTCCAAAAACCCTGAAATAAAACCAATGGACCATGCCAGCCTGTACAACCAATGGACGCAGCTAGTCATTTTAGTATATTATTTAGTATGTATATTTCATACTGGTAGGCTTTGGGCGAGGCAAGTTAGCACCCACTGGACAAAACCGTATCGGCCAAGCGGCATTATGGCCGTTTTCCTGCATGATTTCAGTGAACCCAGTGAGGAATTTATCCAGCCTTCTAGGTATAGTCTGCTGCTATCTACAGCCGCATCGTCGCTTAACATTACGCGAGATCGTGGTCAAAGGCTTACCTATATAATGAATAGGAAAAAAACCTTTTAAATATTACTCACAGCTTCATGGTAATTAGCAACCGGTTCCGTAGTATTTCCAAAAGGTAACAACAAAAGTTCGCTGAATGAATGGAAAGACAAGTAAATGTCAATTCTGTCTCCTATAGCTCGGATGAATGTAGACAAATCCCTGGTCTCCGGTTCAGAAAATGGTCCGAGACCGGCGTAAGTGTCTGATGCAGGGTTAGTACTGGCGCCGACAACTGAAAAGAAAAACGATTTTTTAGTGAATAGACATGTGAATTAGGTGACTGATGGTAAGCATGATGACTATCCAATATCCATAACAAACACAACGGTGCGCTACCCTGTTTTTTTTGGAATACAAAACTCTTACCACTATTGCCTTAGTGAAAACAGTTTATTTGTTAAGATATCGTATAGTCGCAATAATAATAATGTTGCATGAATTTTCCTCGCTTACCTTACGCTTACCTCGCTTAGACGCAAAAGCTTAAAATACTTTATGGTATTGAATGTAATTTACCTAGCCAATTGTTGTTCCAATTTCTATTAAGGTCAATGCCAAAATTGTTACCGACAGGTCGTCTGTTTTTACGCCACATTCTGAACTGAAATCATAAATTATATGATAATTAATTGGAAGGGATTGCTAAACTGGTATTCTTTTACACAGCATCTTACTCATTAATGATGCAATAATAGTAAATTCCGGTGTGGAAGCCTTTTACTTCTTTATCTGAGAGAGATATTATGATAGATCAGATTATCTGTTCTGATCATCATACTTTAGAATTACGTTACATTTTTTTTCCAGGAGTTTGCGCTACACTTAGAACTGATGATAAATATCCATATGTTGGCCCTTACCTCTTCATGAGTCCAAATATATCCATCAGGGTTCGTCACAGGGAAGATGTACCAATCATATTCCTCTGTATACTTCCTAGTTTCCTCATCATCACTAGTCAGAAGCTCATTGGTGATATAGCAAACCACTGCTGGAGAAATCCATTCCCTCGAATGAATCCCTCCTTCTAGAAAGATAACCCTTTTGTCCCCTCCATGGGATATTCTAAGGCCTCTGATTGGACGGCCTTCGAAAGAAGTACCTCCGATTAGAGTGGTGACTGTTTCTGGGTAGGTAGCAGCTAGATCGTCGATCCAGGCGTTGATTTGGTCGTTGGTGTAGTAGCCGTCCCATTGCATGCTTCTTATGTTACCTCTAGTGTACGTGTTGACCTTTTCTTTGTCTATAGCTCTGTAATTTAAGTTCAAGGTGATTTTTATTGTGTGATGAGTTAATGTCTACTTACTTGGACATGTTAAGCTATGTTTTTTTCTGAAATTATCGATGTCGATTAACGACAATAAATGGTTATTGGACAATAATTCTTCTCGAACTATATTACGAGTATGTGATAATTTTAATATTTTAAAGTATACCTATTTTTAAAAGTTAAAACTTTTTTACATCATTAAGTGTTTAAACAAATTAAAATGAACCTTGATATTCATTTTGAACTTTGTCTAACAATTTTAAAATTTACCATTTTCACTGAAAACTTGAAATAAACGGTGTTCTTTGCATTTGAGCCAAGTTTGCATTCCAAATAGTATTCTCAATAAGTCTACGATCAAAGAAAAGTAAATACTCACTCTTGAATATTTGACATTGTAATTTCAAATTTCATTCCATTGCCATTGAGTAGATTTTCTAAATTTCCTTTCAGTTCAGGGCTCGACAAAATGTTGACGAACTCTGCAGACGGCACGGGGTCGGTCCAAAAATCGTAGCGAATATCATTGTCTTGCAGATTCCTCAAAATTTTAATATCTTCCACATTGCTCGGCAGAATCTTGTACAGAGTGTAGTTATCAAATCTGAACTTTGCTTGGACGAATGGTAAACAAAATAAAATCAGTATTTTTAACATTATTGCTTATGGTTTCGTGCTTATTGATGTAATATCAACAATAAAATGTGTATAAATTATGAAGTAAGTACACTTTTCTAGACATGGTAAACCATTTACAGCCATTATAAAGTTTATGGCATCGATAAATGATAAAATATAGCTTGACTTTGGGTATTAGTGATTAGATTAATTTGAATAGCTATTAATATCAAATTATAATATTTTGAGGTCAAGTGTTAGCTTATACTGAATGGGTTTTGTTATGGTTTAATTAAACAAACTGAAATTTACTCCTGAGGACTGAGGATTTACTAATATAGTCCAGCGGTCAGTCGGACGACTATTCTAAAAATAATATATTAAAACGGTTCTTTTGTGGTATAAACTCCAATTAGTGTTATCAAAACTATGATTTTAACCCTTATTCAAATATAACAAAGAATATTATACGGTTTTATTGCTTTAAAATCTTATGACTTGACCGTATTCAAGCGCTTTGCATCATAGCAGTCAGAATTAAAGAAATACGTCATCAATTTCAATCGTACATAATATCTTCCTATGAATTTGTTTTCACATAATCAAGTACACCATGTATTTAATTTTGTGTAATGAACAGAAATTAATTGTTTTTATGACACAATATTCCAAAATCGCAGTCCGCATCAGTAAAAATATTAATTTAAATAAAACTCTTTAATTAATTTTACTGAGGTACTTGTGACCTTTCATAGTGGAATCTTATTACTCTAATTGAAAACAAATTGAGATAATGTTATTATGTGGCTAGAGTTTGGCCACTTTTAATTTGCACGTTGTTTTCTATAACGTTTGGAACATTTTGTTTCAAAGTTAAGTGCAAGTTAATAATGGTTTAGGTATCTCTACTTTTATACATGGTTATGACAAGCTGAAATTCTCTCGCCATCGTTTGTTTCCGTAAAATGCTAATGGACACCTGCACAATTCATTAATGAAAAACCGCAGCTCTGTTTAATGGTGCGCTTTAATGCACTCCGGTTAATATTTCCTTTGACAGCATTCAAAATAAAGTTATAGAGGAGAGTGGTTTAAATTTGCAGCATATTTTTGTTGAAATTGAAAAGAGACACTTGAATTACTGACTCGATTGACAAACGTGTTGTGTGGGACTTCGTGTTAAATAAATGCAGTAACGCTGCAGTTGTAATATGCCGTCGTATTCCCAAAAAGTCGAGCTAATATCGTTTAATTACTTAAAACAACATACAAAAGAGAAACGAGTTTTTGTGTGGTTTTAGGTTAACCCAAATGTACCTAACGGAAAACGGTGGTTAAAGGTGCGGTTCTCTCAAATTATAAAAGTTGAAATACAGATGAGGCGCAAATTTCTATAAAAAATCATGAATATTCTATTCATACGCCAAGATATTTATTTGTCAGGCGTTACCACCTGCGTAAATAAAATATCTTCAATAATAGGTAACACAGTTTATTTAAATAGTCATATTTACAACAAAGCAATAGCCAAAGCAATCAGCAACACCAAAATCGAAGCCTGAACTCCGACCCCAGCATTCATGTAACCAAATCTCTTCGCCTGGTAGATCATGTCCAGAACTGAGTCCCAAGTCTCCAAGCCTGAAGGTATGATCTGTTCTGGAGGGAGGAGGAAGTGGTACTCTCCTTTGTCGCGGAGCTCGTAGCAGTAGACTAACGGAACGTCGAGGTGGTCTTTAACCCAGTCTATACTGGTGCCGGTGGCGTGATCTGAGATGAAAGAAAAGATACACAATTTTAATGGAATCAAGGAACAAATTTTAACATTAGAAATAAAGTTAATTATTGTGTGAGGAATAGCGCTTTACTGACAGTTTACCTAGTGAGTTTATTAATATATGCAATTTGACACATGTTGATGATAAGGCGGTATACATGATGGCAGAACAAGTATTTAATGTAATTCACTATAAATCAAATAGAAACAGCAAAGTATGTTCGAATGGAAAAATAAATTTATCCGAAAGAATAGAAAAGAGAGTTTAAGATCAGTGGGACCATTCAAATCTCAATACAATAGTTGTAGAATTATCCAAAAAAAAATAGCTTATGTAGTCCACAACAATTTTAGAAAAATACTTACAAATAGCTTCAGCGATGTTTCCAGTGACATACTCAGTTCCATATCTCACAGACAGAGCGCCCATAGCACGTCTTCCAATGTTCATCTAAAATTAAACATTCCTTAAGTAAGTTTGAAATAATTAGGCATCAATAATATTATTTTTAGCTTAAAATGCTGCAGTTATTCTTAATTTTCTTTATCAGATTTGTAACGATTATTTTGACCTAATCCATATCCTAATATCTTATCTCCTGATAAAACATTGAGAACAATGTTATCCTGCTATTACTTTCATGTTAATTTTAATTGTTTTTTTATTCAAATCTGAGCTTTTCAAAAAGAACTTTTACGATTTTAATTTATCATGACAAACGTGAACCAAGTATTATCACAAAAGTGAACCAAGCAAAATAATAAAAAAACAATAAATCATACCGCATCATAATAATTCGCCAAAGGATCAGTAGTATTCCCATAAGGCAGAAGTAACAACTGACCAGCAGAATGGAAGGAAAGATACAGTTCGATTCTATCCCCAATAGACTTGATGAATTCTGACAAGGTCCTAGTTTCTGGCTCAGAGAATGGTCCGATTCCTGCGTAGGTGTTTGATGATGGGTCCGTACTGGCGCCGATAACTATAATAAAAGGTGTTTTAATTGTTACATAATATAATGACATTAAAAGAAGTAAGAAAAATTATTAAGTGAATGATGAATAACTGACCTCAGTTAGCATGGCAGGCATTTACTAAAGACCTAAACGAAAACAGGTTAAGACGAAAACAGGTTGATGAATATAATAATAATTATCATGATAACATAACAAAAGATTTCCTCAAACGTCAAGATAGAAAATAAAATTTCTTAGAGGGAAATATAAACTTAAGAGAGTATAAATGCTTACCTAACCAATTTTGATTCCAGTTTCGGTTCAGGTCTATTCCATATTCGTTGCCAACGGGACGCCTATTCTTGCGCCAGAGTCTAAACTGAAAGGTGTGAAAATGTCAGGATATTATTGGTTTTTCTAATAGGTACTTGTAAAGTCATAATTTACAATAATGGTTTAATGTGCTTCAATAAACTGATAAAACAATTTAGAATACTTTGGAAAATTCTTTGAATAGTTTTTAATGTCTCACCTCTTCATGAGTCCAAATATAGCCGTCAGGATTAGTAACAGGAAAGATGTACCAATCAAACTCTCTTGCAACTGCTTGAGTTTCTTCATCTTCACCAGTTAGCAGTTGATTTGCCATAAAACAAACAGTCGCCGGTGAAATCCACTCACGAGAATGGATACCACCTTCTATGAAAATCGCTTTCTTGCCTTCACCATGGGAAATTCTAAAGCCTCTTATTTCACGGCCTTCATAACTCTCTCCACCTACTAAGGCTGTGACTATATCGGGGTAAGTGGCAGCAAGATCATCGATCCAGGCGTTAATTTGGTCATTAGTGTGGTAGGCATCAAAGGTCATACTGCGGAGGTCTCCTCGTGTGTAAGGTTTGACTGTTTGCTTATCAATAATCCTGGAAAATTGAAATAATACTTTTCTATCAACAGTCTAAAGGACCTGAAATGCCTTCCAATCTTCGCTTTAATAAGTAACGATACGAGATAGACAGGAATCAGTTTAAGGTTTTAAAATCATTGGCTAGTACTGAAAAACTAAGTTTCTCTGTAGTCTTTGTTAACTCATTTTGATACTTACTCTTGAATATTAGAAAATGTTATCCCAAATTCAATTCCGTTGCTTCTCAAAATCTCTTCCAGAGAGCTTT
The DNA here is from genome assembly GCA_947507615.1 of Hemithea aestivaria. Taxonomy (NCBI): domain Eukaryota; kingdom Metazoa; phylum Arthropoda; class Insecta; order Lepidoptera; family Geometridae; genus Hemithea; species Hemithea aestivaria. The sequence goes on from OX382344.1 coordinate 12,604,749, forward strand.
TATCGGCAGGACTTGCCAAAATGCTCACGGACTCTGCACTCGGAACAGGATCACTCCAAAAATCAAGACGGGCATCGCTGTCATGGAGATTTTGAAGAATTACCACCTGATCTACATTCTTCGGAACGGCTTTGTAAAGAGTATAATTTACAAAACTGAATTTTTCACTCGTCACTGCATTAACTAATAAAGTCAAAAATAGTATTTTCAAAGACATTTTCACTGTTCTGGACCACTTCAACGGGTCTAGTAAGTGATTATTGTTACTAATATAATTTATATAGTTACTTTTATCGATTGAACGATGCCGATAATGCGCTGTAAAAGTGTAATGATCATAAAATTTATAATGGTGTTTATAAAAAGTTTCGTAAGTATAAAATGACATACAGATTTTATGACGACTTCCATACATCAATAAATTGAAATTTATTGAAAAGCGCTTCGTCTTTTCTTATTTATCTGGAAATTTTGCACTATTTTGATGGTAATCAGAATGAGGACCCTAATAAATGTGGCACTTAACGACATTCTTATGGTAATTCCTTTCAATAACTTAAAAGTAATGGTGGGTCAATATAACTTGAGATAGTACTTTGTGCAGACTCCTATACTTTTAACTATGAATTTCATGAGTTAGACCAGCAAAAAACTTAGAAATATTATGAATAATATATAATAATTATAAAAAGAAAATAATAATATATTATTGTCATTACAATTTGTGTAGTTCATAAATTGTGTGATAATTCTAATATTTAAAGGTTTTTGAAACAATTTAACTCGTCGAAATTATACATTATTGCGATTTCTAGGCGTGAGTTTTTGATGACGGACACCTTAACCTACATTTATTGTCTAAAAGTTTCATGGAAATATTTCAAGTAAAAATTTAATCATAACAATGTATATAATTTATTATTCTAAAAAACACTTTAAATGACATCAACAAATCTAGCTTCCCTAAGGATAGCAATCAGAGAGTCGTATGTTTCTTCACAAGAAGGCCGGACTTGCGTTACTGGTAAAGTGTAGCCCCAAGCACCTTGATCTCTGAGGTAGTACGTGGCTGCGATTGGTGGATTGAAGCGGTATTTCACCCAATCAGTGACGGAACCAGTAGCGCCATCTATGTTTAAAATTAGAGAAACGTAATTTGAAGTTAATGTAATAATTTCTAACAAGTGAATTTTAAAAAAAACTTTTTTAAAACAATTTTTTATTATTATTACCATCTAGCACTATTAATATTGCATTGTCATCCGATTTATACATGCATGCCAAATTTCAGCTCAATCAGAAATCGGGAAGTGGATCAAATTAAATTTTCAAGATTTGATTACAGACAGACAACAGACAGCTGAAAGTAAATAAAAGCTTGTAAAATTGAATTTCAATTGTAAGATGTTTCAAGTAATGTAGACCGTAGTGGGAAAGTTGTTAATATAACGTAGAGGCAGTTACAACTTCTTGAGTCCTTTTTTTCCTCGGGGAAATGTGTTACATGTAATATTTTTGAGTCCTTAATAACCAATAAGAAATTTTAGTCCAACTAATAAGGTCGGGATTCAAAATAAGCGCATTTAAACTTACCTAAAACTTCTTTAGATGTACCAACGAAGTATTGAGTATTATATTTCACAGACAAGGAACCCATAGCTCTCCTGCCAATGGTGACCTAAAAGCAACAAAAATATAATTATAGATACATTATTATCTTTAATGTATTTACCCAACTGTTAAAGGACCGCCCATGTCTTTTCATACAAGCATTTTTTACTTAGTTTAGCCAGCTAAAACTAGAAGTTGTACTTTGGGATTTTGACGATTAACATAATAAGAATAACAGCACCCATTAAGAATATCTACCAGATAACTAATCTTAATAATATTATATTATGTTCGATAAGATTATCAGAATTAAAAGGAACTATAGTATAAGAAGTTTTATTATTCTAAATAGGCCTACGTTTGACCACATCCCACGATGAATCACGTAAGATGCTTACAAAGGCACCTATTCACTCGCGTCCGAAGATGCCCAAGTTGTAACGCACGGAAAACACGAATGAAGGCTACGGCTTTAGAAGCTAAAGACGGCTCACAATCTTAGAAGACTCACCATCTCATTATAATTATACATATGCTCAGTGGTATGAGCGAAGGGAATCACCAGTCTCTGTCCAAAGGATCGGAAAGAGAGGTATCCTATCAATCTTCCTCCCACCGTCTCGATGTAGCGAGAGAAAGATCTCGTCTCAGGCTCGGTGAAGGGGCCAATACCGATGAAGTTGTTGTCTGCGGGTGTGAAACTACCGCCACTTACTGAAAAGAAAACAATTGAAATAAAAAAAAACTTTTTAAAAACAAGGACATATTACTATTATCATCTATCATCAGTACTCGTCAAGACGAATCAAATGAGTCCAAACTCGATGGGGTTGCGTCGTTTAATTACGGAGTTCCTATGTCCATCTTCCAGCTCCATCATCAGATCAGCTCCATGTCATAATAACATTGCATTGTCATTCGATTTATACATGCATGCAATATTTCAGCTCAATCGGAAACCGGGAAGTGGGTCAAATGTAACTTGCAAGATTTGATTACATACAGACACAGACAACGGACAGAAGAAAGTAAATAAAAGCTTCTAAACAAGTGAAATTTAAAAAATACTTTTAAAAAACAAGCTTTAATTATTGTTATCATCTTGCATCATAAAGTACTCGTCAAGACGAATCAAATGAGCCCAAACTCGATGGGGTTGCGTTGTTTTATGACAGAGTTCCTTTGGCCACCTTCCAGCTCGATCATCAGATCAGCTCGATGTCATAAAAATATTGCATTGTCATCCGATTTACACACGCATGCAAATTTTCAGCTCAATTGGAAACCGGGAAGTGGGTCAAATTAAACTTGCAAGATTTGATTACAGACAGACAGACAGACAGACAGACAGACAACAGACAGGTGAAAGTAATATAAAGCTTGTAAAAAAAGGAAATATTTATTCAATATTATCCGATTAATGTTTGGACAATTTTGAATGTTTTGAGATAGACTGATCTTATAGTCCAGTAAAAGAAGAAATGTGGATCGAAAAGTCGAAAGCAGAAAAACTAACTTAGTAACTTTGTCTGGACTAGTTAGGAGATAAACATACTAAAAGTCCCCACCCCTCCGAGGTGAGCTCGAGGGGGAGGCCCAAGAAGGTCCCATTTTTAGTTTTTTTGCTTATATGTCAAAAACTGTGTGTTGTACGATATTTTGTTGTACTACATTATTAAACCGCATTAAATTTTCTACAACTTCGGCCTTGACACTTTTTATCTATCTCCAATCGTTGTCCAGCTATGAGCTTCCAAACATGGTCTATTTTGAAGACGCTTAAATTAGTTTTCTATACAAAGTCGGTAAAAAAATCTTACAAATAAAATTTGACGAACTTCTGGTTGTCGTATCATAATGAAACTTTGCAAATGTCTAGAAATCTGATGACAGTTTAATAATCTGGTACCACTAAGCTGATCTGATGATGGAGCCAGGAGGTGTCTACTAAAACTCTTCAATGGCTATTAGTAAAACCGGCGAGTTTAGGCTCATTACATTCGGATTGATGAGACGTAGGCACCTTCTGGTCCATTATCAGACCCTCGACAGCAAGTGTTATGAAAAAGTCTCATCGATTCGAATGTAATGTGCCCAAACTCGACGGGTTTACTAATAGCCATTGAAGAGTTTCATTAGACACCTCCTGGCTCCATCATCAGATCAGCTCAGTGGTACCAGATTATTAAACTGTCATCAGATTTCTAGACATTTGCAAAGTTTCATTATGATACGACAACCAGAAGTTGGTCAAATTTTATTTGTAAGATTTTTTTACCGACTTTGTATGGAAAACTAATTTAAGCGTCTTCAAAATAAACCATGTTTGGAAGCTCATAGCTGGACAACGATTGGAGATAGATAAAAAGTGTCAAGGCCGAAGTTGTAGAAAATTTTATGCGGTTTAATAATGTACTACAATAAAATATCGTACAACGCACCGTTTTTGACATATAAGCAAAAATCCTAAAAATGGGACCTTCTTCGGCCTCCCCCCCCTCGAGCTCACCTCGGAGGGGTGGGGACTTTTAGTATGTTTATCTCCTAACTAGTCCAAACAAAGTTACTAAGTTAGTTTTTCTGCTTTCGACTTTTCGATCCACATACCCTTTTTGGGCACTCATTGACTGGGCTATTAGTAATGAATAACGCTCCCGTGTAATGTTATTTCCAAAATTGTATTCGAATAGATAATTTGGTAAAAATGGTAATGTGGCCATTGGCATTGGTAATAAAAAAGTTTTTGTTGTATTTTCACTTACCTCCCCATTGTGAATTCCAGTTCTTCGTCAGATCAACACCAATAGCTGATGATGTTATGGGTCTCCTATTTTTAACCCAAAGTCGTACCTAAAAAAAATCAAATCAATCAGTTCAGTAGTTTTGACTTGAAGAAGGGAGAAACACATAATAATCGAATCATTTATAATGCCACTTATTAGTACTGTATGAGATCTCAAAAAGGAGAAGGAAAAGCAATTAGGTATTATATTAGTTTAATGAAATAAAACTTACAGAATTGTCCGAAAATTCATGCCCATCAGGATTCAGAATAGGAAAGATATGCCATTCAAACTCTTCCGTAGCCTGGTATGCCTCAGGGTCCTCTCCTTTGACCAGCTGATCAACAATATAAGTGACAACTGTAGGAGAAAGCCAGTCAGCGGCTACCTGTCCAGCTTCTAGAAGGAAGACTCGATTGCTGTTCCCACGGGAAATTTTGATTCCTGTGATGTTTCTGCCTGAAATTGAAGAGATAAGATAGAGAGAGTCTTAAGAACTTCCTTTACTATAGAATGAACCTTTGGCAAAGACTGGTGTATATATTTTTTTAATTCGACCATTCACATTTTGGCCTCTAAAAGCAACCGAATTTTTTTATTTTCTTAAGCTATGCTGCATTTTGGATAAGAGAGGTATGTATGTTTCTGTTATTGATAAAGTTTGGTGTCCTTAATAAATTACCTTCATGAGAAATCCCAGCGTTGATTAGTGAAACAACGTCACTATGCCTATCTGCCAAATATTCAAACCATTCCATTATATCATCGTAATTCTGGTAGCTGGTCCAAAAGAAATGCCTGCTTGCGTCACGTTTTTTTCTCATAAAAGTTTGGGCGTCGAATGCACTAAAATCATTAAAATGTTATTTCGTAATCTATCAAAAGGATGGATATTCAGATCCCACTATTAGTAAAAACCTTCCTTCTTTTCTTATTTTTCACTATAATCTTCTGCTATTTTGTTTATAAGCATAAATTCTTAAGATCCACTTGCGGCAAAGTTTTCTCATCCCAAAGGTTTGATTCTGGGTCTATTTCAATGTTTGATATTATTTACTGATGAAAACAATTATTACAAAGACTTAACGAAAAACTCACAGGAAAAGCTTTATATCATCACCACAATAATATTTATTATGACTTACTCTTGTATATTTTCCAACATAACTTCCGTGAAAATACTCCTTTTCTTTAGTGTATGTTCCAATTCTTGTCTCTTCTCTGGCGGTGACACAACACTCACAAAATGACCAGCTTTGCTTGGAGGCATCCAAAAATCTAACTCATCATTACTTTCACGTAAACGTTTCAAGAATTCCACATCTTCTTCACTTTTTGGATGCAATTTGAATAATGCATAATCATCGTATCTTACTTTCTCTGATACAACTACACTAATAAAAACAAGGAATAATAGTCTTAGTAACATTTTGTGTTTTATTACTCCTGCTTCGTTTTGAAGCTCAACTGAACTTGTATTATCATTCGTTGCGGTATTCTTATCAATATTTTTTAATCTATGATTAATAATATTGCCTTTATATACTTTATGGTGATTGAAATAAAGTCTGTTTTACTTTGACATCTGTTATATTTTGTCAATATCATAGAATTTAGATTATCTTATCGAGGAATGTGTGTCGTTAATTAACTTATTATTTAAAAGTTTTAATTAGATTACGATTAGAAATCTTATTCCTTTTCACCCATCTTCTATATTTCTCAATAAAGATGTCATCATTATCTTACTGTGTTCCTCCTATACATATTATGTATCGTTTGCTGTTTTAATTTTATTTCGTCTTGATTGAGCAAAAATGAATTATTTAATCGTAATCGTAATATGCAACGTTAGAAATATAATAATAAGAACACAAATCAAGATGATGTTTGAGTAATGTGTAAGAGGCCAGTTGTGGGAAATAAGAGGTGTGAATGATATTGATGAAAGAAACTAATTCTGTTGATATTTAGTGTACCGTAGGCTTTTAACAGTAGTGCAACTTTTGAAGCAACTGCACTGAAACTTCATGTTGAATCAACAAAACTTTTCAGTTGCTGTAATTGAAAAGTTTCATTTCCACAAAGCTTCTACACGCAATTTCTTTTTGCAAAGCTGAACAACTGGCACTGAATCATTTTGTAAAATGTTACCCACCAACAGATTCTCGTCTCATCCTGTTCCATCCGTGAATCTATCATGACGGTCATTATTTATAAAAGCGAAGTAAACAGGGATCATCATTAATCCTTCAGCGTCCACACCAATTACCACTTGTCACGGTAAAACGAGAATTTGTTCTCGCCCATCATGTCGCGAACTGCATTATGATCATGCGTTCGCTTTTGCTGTTTCATTAGAAAAAATAGCGTTAAATGTTGGAAATTTTGAGATATAGGTACGATGGAATTATGTTTTATACTTAGAAACTAATATAAATATAAATATTACAAATACTAAAATTAGTATAAAATTATGTTCTTATACGGCTTAGATCATAATTATGTATGTCTTAGCCTGTCACATAAATACATACATAATACATGTCTAACTAGTAACTAGCACGTTATCATGATAATATTATATTATCATGTTACTTTGTTACACGATTTTTATTTTCAATTTTGATGATATGAAGGATTTTAAAGTTTAGATTTCTTCAGTGTTAGAATAACGATCGTATGCCGTTAATTTAAAAGCATGTTTGGTAACTTACCTGAATCGATGTTGATGACTGCATAGAAAAACTTGGATTTGAACAAAAACTTGGATGAGATCCACACAGAAAACAATTAGGCTCGCAAGAAATATGAGACATTCATATCTCTAACATCATCTTGAACAAAATCCACATAATATCTGGAAAAAATAATGAGTGAAGGGACGGGTAAGGTAAAGGTACACCTAAAATACTCATAGATATATGTAATTCACCAAAAGTGCCTTAATTGAACAAACGCACGTCTCAAACGCAATGACAATTTCTATGTTCGCAGCTAAACGACCGAAAATGTTTGACTACCCGCAAAACCACAAAATATTACGGGAACGCCAACAAATGCCGCTCCCAAACGTTTTAAAGCATTTATTTCGTGTTTGGAACGCATTATTTTAGTTTGAACCGTCGAATCCAGTGGTTGGCTATAATTGCATGGTTTACGCGGTGGATTTAGCTTCATTGCAGTTTTGGGGTTTACAGACGAGCGATGAATAAGTAACTTTGATGCTTGAAAATCAAAGTTTCTAAGAAATTGGTATTTGAATACATCTTTTCAAAGTTGTCATTTATTTACCCAATAAAAATAATTGTAATAACATCATGTTCTTATTTTGTCGTGGCTGCAATTTTTACTTTAAAAAAAACAGTTTTCTTTAAAACATCAAATCATTGAAGATCTGGGGGCACGGCAGTGCCCCCGCCAAGTCGAGCGCGAAGCAAGCACTGCCGTACCATCCTTTACAGGAATCATTTCGCCGCATTTTCAGGCCCCTATTTGAGAACCTCTGGATAAGACCAGAACACAGAAATTTTCGTCATCCAGTAAGCTATTAATACATACTTAAAATCCAAAATTTCAAGTCTGTAGGTCATTAAGTTCCGAAGTTAAGCGAAAGCAAAGTTTCGCATTTTCGACACTCACTCACTCACTCACTCACTCACTCATGATCATCAAAATAGAACTAGTACTTCCCATAAACTCAGAGAGCTGAAATTTGGTACATACTTAGAATTTATTGTATAAGCCATAGGAAAACTAAAAAAACATGCAATTTCGGTCTCGTTTTCGAGATAATTCATCTGCATAAATAACTTTGTAATCTCATATAAATGTATAGGATTACAAAGTTACATTTGCAGTCAATGGTTAATATAGTTGTGTAATATCCAACTTATTAATTAAAAATATATATAAAGCCATAGTATATGTATGTGTGTGTATATGTGTCGTAAATCGTCAGTTATGATCAGGCGATATCGTGGTCTAAGGCTAACCTATAACGAATCTATCACAAGAGCCCAACCAAACTATTAGAAGAGATCGACATACCGCCTTTATTACAAGCTTTTATTTACTTTCACCTGTCTGTCTATCTGTCTGTCGGTCTGTCTGTCTGTCTCTAATTAAATCTTGCAAGTTTAATTAGGCCCACTTCCCGGTATAATATTTTTATGATGCATTGGACTAAGAGTGAACGCACACGTACATTTCTAGATGGCGCTGACTGTATTTTAAAACGCGCTTACGGTTTGTATTTCTGATAACCTTATAATATAGCGTTTCTACAAAAATAAGTGAAATCCCACCAAAAACATTCTGTAAAAAACTAGCCAAGTCTCGATGGAGCTGCTTGTTTATCTCTAAAAAGTAATGAAATCTAGACAAAGTCGTGCCAAGTATAAGGTTCCTTACTGCGATTTCTTTATTATTATAGTTAATGTTGTGTGACTTGGCCGTTGAAGGGTACACAAGGGTATTATACCAGGTGCTCCATGACACTATTGCACCAATCTGGCCGCTACCCATTGACGATAGAAAATTTCCACTTGGAAAACGTTGATTGAATAACCAGTCAATTGTAGGCTTGATAAAGCTGCGTATTTCAATAATACTTATGTTTAGGCGATCCAAGTGTCATGGAGCACCTGGTTTTGTACCCTTGTGTACCCTTCAACGGCCAAGTCACACAACATTAACTATAATAATAAAGAAATCGCAGTAAGGAACCTTATACTTGGCACGACTTTGTCTAGATTTCATTACTTTTTAGAGATAAACAAGCAGCTCCATCGAGACTTGGCTAGTTTTTTACAGAATGTTTTTGGTGGGATCAATATTACAAGAAATCTATTTAATATTCTTAAAAGTAAATTGGAATTTTTAGTATTACCAATAATCTGGTACAACATTAGTCAGTTCTTTATTTCTATTGATGTCTTTAAAAGATGATTATTCCTTGCAGGCACGTTAGTAAGAATTAGTATTCACAATATTATAAAAAGAAAATTGTAACAGCAAGTTAAGATATTCGCAAACTACCTCGTCTGCGTCACCCCAATGTCACATTGAAAAGTAAACTGTCTCAACGCGACGCACAAGACAAACGACTGCGCTACCACCGAGCATCCATTAATCACAATTAGCGATGACCACGACGCGGTCGCTGGCGCGGAACGCTCTTTAAATCGCTCGTTTGTGCGCGTTCAGTTTACAAACATTTTACGGCAAGTACTTACGGTAAGTGTATTTATTTAACAACTATTTAAGCTAATTATGATAATAATATAAGAATATTGTATATGCAAAAACCGACTAAACCCCTGGGTTTAACAGGCCACTGAACCCAAAGTTTCAGACAATTACGATGTTCTTCATCAGGAGCTTACGCCTTGAGGTCTCGAAGCTGACTACTAGTCCGAGATTTTTCTCTAGCACGACCCGAAAAAAATGGCATACCGATGTTAAGCTTCGACCGTGGCTATTTTACCACTCACTGGACAAAACTGTGTACAACCTACTTGACTGACAACATGTCAGCAATCACTGATACCGATTCGGCAATCCACCCACGACAAAAACACATTCAAAGTTCCTAAATTTGTAGTATCAATTTTCTCTAAAAGATTAATGAGGCTGAATTCTAAAGCACTGAAACCGTCTGTAAAGCATTTGAATAGTACGACAACATAAAACAAAGTTCAAACAAAACTAAACCCAAAAATAAAACACCCTTTCACACGCGTGAACTTTTTGCCAAATAAATCTGTATCACAAGACAATGGCCCACAAAAACGTAAGTGTAAATTACCCTGAACATTTATCTTGGGCTTCTCTTCGTTACAATAATACGGTTGACTTCATCTTGGAATAATTCCCTTTGTTCCTTGCAGTCGGTGCGCGCGGATTTTTTCTTGTGGTACAAGTTGTAGGAAACTTTGGTAAGAATATTGATATAATAATATCATGCATAATAAAAATAGCTCGTAAAATACAAGTCATCATCATCACATCATCATCATCAGCCTGTGTTCGTCCACTGCTGGACATAGGCCTCCCCCATGTCACGCCACTCAACTCGTTCCCCCGTCTTCCTCCTCCACCCGCTCCCCGCGACCTTCCGGATATCGTCACCCCATCTCGCCCAAGGACGACCTACACTACGTTTGCCGAGACGCGGTCTCCACTCTAGAACCCGTGTACCCCATCGGTTATCGGTTCTGCGGCAAATGTGACCAGCCCATTGCCACAAAAAAACAAAGACAAAGAAAAAAAAAAAAAAACAAGTACACGTACAAGTTTTAAAATACAAGTACTATTAGCCAAAGTTCAACCATTAATTCAGTTATTCTTTTATCTAAGGATCGATTCACATCTGCCGGGAGATTGAGCGTATCATCGGTCGCGTCTGTTCGGTCGAATTTGACCTTTTACATCACGTAGACAATTTTAGTATGTCGACATTAGAAATAAGATAGATGTTATATTATACCTCTATAATAAACTTAGGTTGACTGAACACGCACTGGTGGAAAAAAACCTAAACATATTATAACACAAAAAAAGGTAACACTAAAAAAAATAGATATAATAGTATTATCATGGCGCTTTTGCAAGATATAATACTCCTGCAGCCGAGATACATAAAATAAACTATGTTGTCGAAACCAATTTGTTTTATTAGGGCTAGAATTCTACCATAAATTTATTTTAGACAATTAGGTTATTAAGATATATCGTCTTGCTATGGCTACAGTGGTATCGTATTTTTCCAGCATCATAGAATTTAGTCAGTTCATAAGAATCGCCAGTCTCCTACAACTCGAACAATAACAATTCATCACGGCATGTCGTTAAGGGCAGGAGGTGGACCGATATATCAGAGCGCGTCGTCTACGCAGTCTGGCTGCACCGCCTAATGCTCGCCGTAATGTGATCACATAGATACGGATGATACATCTCGTCTACGATCTCATCTGCGGGTGATATACATCTCATCTGGATTTTATTGACTTTATGGTATCTAACGTTTTTTTAATCATAGTATATCATTCTTATAGTTATCACATAATTTTATCTGATAGGTACTCAAATATAGGTCATCGTGGTAGGTATTCATCACAGCGTGTCATTAAGGGCAGGAGGTGGACCGATATATCAGAGCGCGTCGTCTACGTAGTCTGGCTGCACCGCCTAATGCTCGCCGTAATGTGATCACATAGATACGGGTAACACATCTCATATACGGATGATACATCTCATCTCGATCTTATTGACTTTATGGTAGATTGTCTTAATTTTTTTTATTTTATTGCTTCACTAGTGGACGCATGCGTACTTCATAGCGCCTAATAGAAAATTATCAGCGTCTTTCTACTTAATATTATCAAAAGCTTCCTCTTGAATCACTTTATCTAAAAGAAACTGCATCAAAATCCGTCTTGCATACATATGGACAGACAGACACGAGAAACAACTTTGTTTTACACCTCTGCTATGTAATGATAAATGATAACTCTGGAACTCTAATTTTATACATGACAAAATACTATTGAAAACAAGCTGTGCTCAGCAGTTTTACTCGAAAGTTGGCATATATAGGTAGGCTATATCCTGTGCAGCTTAATTTTTTTTTATACAAAGAAGGAAAAAGTTTAGGTGGTAGGTCTCCTGTTGATGATTTGACTCTGACAGTGAAGGTAAACTGTTTTATTATAAACCTCAATTTTTTATTTAATTGTAGTTCATTACATAAGAAATTAAACAATAACTAGGTCAACCACACAAAAATAAATAAAACACCGGTTTAAAGTGCACTACCGACTCTGTAGCTCTGAGAAGGGTACTCAAGCTTTGGCAAGAATTCTGCTGTATCTTTAAATAAATGTCTGCTTTATACGGCGGGCTGAAGTGATTATTAAACTTAACGAGGCTGTTCTGTTGAAGACATTGTGATTTTACAGTTTATTGTTTTTAGGCTTCCGTAGTCAACAACGACCTTATAGTTTCGCCTTATGGTTTCGCTTTGTCCGTCTGTCCATCCGAGGCTTTACAGCTTGTCCAGCGGTATTATAATGTATTCGTCCAAAAGTTGGTTGCCTGGAAGAGATCGCTTTGAGCGATAAGGCCGCCCATTGTGGGTCAATGTGTTATAATATTGTCACAGTAATTTTAAGTGCCTTTTGTTACATTGGACACAATAAAGAGTATTTCTATTCTATTCTATTACCCGCTGAAAAGTAGCCTTTGTGTTATTCCAGGATCTAAACTAACTACATTCTACCTCCTACATAACCTAATCACTTCAGCCGTTTAGCCGTGAAGAATCCCATACACACATCTATACCTTCACATCTATAGGAGTAGATTTTACGCTATATATATTTGAACAAGTGTCATAATATTTTTTTACCTACACGGTATGGGGTATTAAGGTTTTATGTAAAGTTATAATTTTGTTACAAGAATTGCTAGGTAACTAATATTATTATTATGTTTGCAGTCGATTAAAGTCATGTGTTAAAACCAAAATATATATAAAAATCAACATGGTCATGATATTATCATTGTCACAATGTTTTAGTTTGGTTGCAATAATTGAAAAAGATGTTCAATAAACTATTTTTAATAGTTTTAATTATTCCCACCTGTTTCGGGAAAGACTATACTAATTTTACACTGTTTAGAGGAATTCCAGTTAATGAGAGTCAAGTGAAATTTTACGAAAACCTCCCAGATTTATATGATGTTAATTTCTGGAGACATCCTGGATTGAAAAATATGCCAGTTGACTTTATCATCAGTCCTAAAGATAAGCAGTCTTTTCTGAGGACTGCTGATGAAAAAGGAATGTATGTCACGACCATGTTGGAAGACGTGCAGGAGTAAGAAGCTACTTTGGTTTATTTTATAGTGATTTAGTTACATAGTAAAATAAGAACATCTTGTCAAATAAAACTTTTTAGCATAGAGTTAAACCGCTGAAAACACTGAAAAGAAAAAAAAACCAGTGGTAGACTTCCTTTGCAGAGTCGTCTAGGTGGGTAACTTAGATGGGTTAGCTGAAGAGTCTTTACATATTGAATTCGAAGAGTTGGTCCAGTGCACTTAGAATGTTACCTACATCATTGTGGAATCCTGGGTAGCACTGTACCGATTATGAGCAACGTTATCTCTTACCATTAGGAGAGCGCTTTGCTCGTCTTCTGACTTCTTTGCATTTAAAAAAAACTTATATACGCCCCAGTAATTTCCAGTTGGCATTAAACAAGCAAGTAAGGAAACGAGCATGTGCCAATATAGTAATTTATCCAGCTTATAACCAACGACGGTAGGGTTTCCACCTTTTAACGCTAAAAAATTACCTCACAGGGCGTTCGATAAGCAGACAGTAAAGTCCTATATCAGAAGGCGCACAGATTCCTTCGATTGGCACAACTACTTCAAAATAGACGATATTTATAGCTGGATGCAAGACCTGGCCAACACGAATAGAAAGGAGGTGGAAGTATTCAGCATCGGCAAGACTTTTGAAAACAGAGATATTTTGGCAGCCAAAGTGGTTTTAAAAGCTGCCAATGTGAGGTGAATATATTTTTTAATATTTATATAGAAGAACCTTTAGCTATCCATCTCTCAAGGACTTAGCTATATTTCATCAAATGTGGGCAAAATCCTGCTGAACGGAAAACGCGAATAAGTTTTTATGAATGAACGTCAAGATGTATGAATGGTTGTTTGTTCTTTTTCAAGCCTAAACTAATGGACGTATAGATAGCGTCCTTTTTAAGAGGTACACTGATGGGTAAAGACTGGGTAAAGAATTGCTGGTAATTGATTATTATAAATGAATCATTTCAGATCAAAAATCATAATAGAAGGTGGCATACACGCAAGAGAATGGATATCTCCAGCGTTTGTCACATACCTCTTGGACCAAGTCGTTCACTCTCAACATTCTGAGAACAAGCTTCTGAAAAGAATAGCGTCTGCCCACGAGTGGTACTTTGTGCCTGTTCTAAATCCAGATGGATACGAATTTACTCATACAACCGTAAGATGTTAAAATTTTAATCTTCATTAAGAAGAAATTTGTCAATTCAAAAGAATACCATGAATGATCAGTGCGGTTTTCCACTTGTTTTTTTTTACTAGGTTTTGGCAGTCTATAATATATACAACCCACTGGACAAAAGCCTGTCGAAATACGGTCATCACCACAATAATCACAAAGATAATATTATTATAAGTATAACCAGGGAGGAATTAATCTTCTAGGTTTACTACCTTCTAGGTTTTATCTTCGGACGTTTAGGAGATATCCTCGTTAAAAAAAAGCCAATAAAAATATTAATTCCTGTTTTTCTTGTAAGTGGTACCCATTAAAAAAATATGTTGTAGGATCGCTTGTGGAGAAAAAATCGTCACAATGGACATCTAGGAGTTGACATTAACAGAAATTTCCCTGTTGGCTTCGGAAGTAAGGTTCTTTTCATTAGTTTTATGGGTACTTAGAAATCAATTCTTAGATACGAATTGCTGGATATTGGCTCACTTTTAACGCAACCCTTTTTTCTGTCACATTTAACTTCTATTCTGGGCTTCTATTCTATTAAAGGCTCATCCAATTTTTTTTATTACCAGTCTGAGGGCCTGTCATAACCCCTACTTTTGTTCAAAAAAATTGATTGTAGCACCTCAAGCCCAGTCTTGGCCTTCGATATAAGCAGTCGTATAATATTTGCTGCTGATAATATGTGCCAATAGGCGGATTTCGGAATAATTATTATCTGTTATTGTGGTAGAGTTAGAATATAACTAGATAATATGTTAGTATTATGTTAGTAAACAGCATTTCTCTAGATAGGTGAATAAACCCATTCGAGACAAGACAGCAACGATTGCAAAGGTTGCAAATGTTGAGGGTTGCAGAATATTTACATCATCTAGATGGTACAAGATCAATAATTATGATGATGATTGTAGTGATGGTGGTGATGGTGATAATATGGATGATTTAAAAATACATATCTTTAATTTTTGTAGCTGTTGGAATAAGCAAAACGCCAAGATCTGAAATATACTGCGGAGAATCAGCATTCTCAGAAAAAGAGACCAAGGCCATGGGAGATTTAGTTCAGTCAAAGTCAAAACAATTGGAATTTTACTTCGCTTTTCATTCTTATGGACAGTATATGATCATTCCTTACACTCACACAAAGAAACATTTGGAAAATTATGATGAAGTGGTAAATTATAATTGTAATTATTCATCTTAGGTGATTTAAAAATATGTAAATCAACTCTCAGGAGGTTCAAAATCTTATTATAAACATTTTTTTTAAATATCTCTTATAGAACCGGCAAGAAACTCATAGGGTTTCATATGCCCAAATTTGAACACTAGAAAAAATAATAGCTAGAGTATAAAACCCAATTATTTTCGTCTTTCGTTATCAGAAACATTTTGCAATAAGTATAATCGTAGATAAATGATATTTTTAGAAAGGAATGTCAAAGATTGCTGCTACAAAAATTGCAGAACGATACAACACGAAATACACTTATGGAACAGCTTATGATACAGTAGGTATGTAAGCGTACCTTATTAATTTTGTCAATAAACCGAAAAGATTATAATTTTCTTAATGATTTGAGCTAGATGCTTGATCGTTAAATTTTGTGTCAGATCGATAACCAAAACTGATAGTCTCGAGTTAATTGTAAGACCTATTTCAGTCTTACTACCCAAGCTTACCCCATCATCAGCATCAATTTCAAGATCGAAGATGTTAGCAACATTTAGCAACATTGCACTTACTATAATAATGCATAACGTATGCTGTGTATAGTGGGTGACCATTGTAATTCAAATAGAAAACTTAGCCTTTTCTAACTTTATTTTACGGGTTTCAGGATATATGACATCTGGAGTGAGTGGATGCTGGGTGAAACAGACCTACCAGACTCCGTGAGTTAAATATAACCTATTTGAATATTTACTTTGTTTAACCTTTCGACTTAGGTTAGATGAGTAAAAGTTCGTTTGCGCTACCGTGTTTCGGAAGGCATGTAAAATTGGTGGTGCCGGCTGTTTCCGATAAGGTACTCGTATGTAGGAGGCAGTCGTTAGGTCATGTTGCAGGAACTGAAGTAATCTTGGTGACCTGAAACTGTAACATATACATAGGTTTGCCTACGGGACTGCAACGGGAAAATGATGGTTATATTAAGATGATGATGTAGTTTGTTAGGTTGATAGAATAAATTAATGAGATTCATGGTTAGTCGTGGCGCATAGGTAGTATTTTCTTCATCCATGGGTTTAAGTTTTGTTTTCCTCAAGTGGTGTTCTATATTTTCCTAATTATGACAATTACAGACGTACAACCCTATTTTCCTTTATCAGGTATGTCGTAATATTCGAGCTTCGAGATGAAGGGAAGTTCGGCTTTGCACTTCCCCCAAACCAGATCCTGCCAACTTGCAAAGAAACTCTGGACGGAGTTCTGTCACTCATCAACCAGGGTACCAAGAAATCTTTGAAATTGAGCAGTGTACCTTCTAGTGCCAACCATGATGTTTTAGCTTATGTTTTGACCTATCTTTCAATAATTGGAAATTTATTATTGTATAAAGAAAGTTCATCGATTTAATAATGTTTATATTAGGATTTATAGAAAGTCAATCATAAAAATAATTATTTTAGATTCAGTAACTTACACCTTTTTATCTAGCATGTTATTCGACACTATTAGGTCCCCTCTTAATCCATGATTAAAACTACGCACTGTTTTTAAATAGCTAGAGACCATAGTGCATTTCCTCTGCTCTAATACTCAGCGAAGAAGAGCGCTCTAGAATCGACTATAATCTCTCATCTGTGCTTCAAACCGCTAACAGTAAAGTTAAATTAAAGTTAAATGCTGTGATTGGTCAATAATTATGCTAGCTGTCTGTTCTCCATTTGAACCACCTCTTAGAATCATCGTCTAAAATCTAAAGTCTAACATCCTTCTTCGTTGAGAACTTTTTTCCACTGCTTTCATTTTGACTTTTCATTTGTTTACAATTTGTGAATAATGACAACAAACATTACTTATTATAATACTTTATTTTTGCTATAAAATAATATTCATTAATTATAATAATATACTACACCAACAATAAAACAGTATTAATAAGTAAACCGTACATAAAATATAACCTTTTTAATTTTATAAGCCTAAAATTTCAATATTATGATCATGGTAAACCTCGCAGTATTTATTCTTATGTTGATTTTATTGTGTCGTGAGCATTTTTCTTATACCTATAATTACGATAAATATACGCTATTCAGAGGGACACCAAATACTGAACGCCAGTTGGGTTTCTTCCAAAATTTAAGTGTGAGATATTATGTGAACTACTGGACATTTCCTGGTAGAATTGGTAAGCCAGTAGACTTTGTGATAAGTCCAAGAGACCGTGAACAAGTGGTTTTTGAAGCTTCGTGGAGTGGAATTGAGCTGACCCCTGTCATTGAAAATATTCAAGAGTAAGTGATTTTTTAACATTTTTTGACTTTAAGTAAGAAGCGTTGGTAGCAGTGCACCTAGAATTTAACATTATTGTGAAATTCCGGGTAGCACTGTACTGATTATGGGCAGCGTTATCTCTTAACATCAGGAGAGTGTCTTGCTCGTCTTCTTACTTCTAAATAAAAAGTGGTTCAAAATACTTAGATTTCCTCATGACTTTTAAGGTATTTTACGTGATCCATGATCATTACATCTCTTTATCTGGCTATCAGAATCCGATAATTTGAAAATTTATTCCCTTTTTTTGTGCACTACATGCTATTTTTCCATGCCTAAAATTAAATCCTTTTTCCCCAAGAGCATTTGACAATCAAACAGTATCATCATACACACGAAGACGTACAGAAACCTTTGATTGGACAGCTTTCTTCAAGATAAACGACATCTACGGCTGGTTGGATGACTTAGCTGAAAAATATCCTAGTGAGATGACTGTAAGGAGCATAGGGAAGACTCATGAAGGCAGGAATATTATAGCTGTGGATATTGCTTTGAGAAAAGATATTATAAAGAGGTAGAGTTTCTTCTGTCTTAAAGTTCTCACAGATCAACAACGCATCGTCTTGCATAGTATTGTAGATGCCCATAGGCGAAGGTACCAAGCGCTCACCTACACAGGTCAGTAATTTATTCTACTATGCATATTACATTAAAAACTGAAAAAAATATTGAACTGATTTGGATGAAACTTACGCTGTACACCGTAATCACTAGTTTTGGAAAGATGCGAGGACTAACTTAAATACAAGCGTACACGCATCTGAAATTTTGTAGGTATTTCGCTTTAGAAACCATAATAATAATATAAAATAATTATTATTGTCCCATTTAAATTTCTCGAAGACCTTTCTCGAAGATTTACCGGGGGTAGACTTCCTTTGCAGGAGGTCGTCTGGGTGGGTACCCCAACAGTTATTCTACCGCCTGAGCAGTGATGTGCAAACATTACTGTGCTCCGGTAGGAGGGCACTGTAGCTAGTGAAATTACTGGGCTAAAGAGACTTAACATCTTATGACGCTTGAGTAAAAGGCGTTGGTGCAGTGCTCCTAGAATTTTACATCATGATGAAATCCTAAGTAGCACTGTACTGATTATGGGCAGCGTTATCTCTTAACATCAGTAGAGCGTCTTGCACGTCTTCTACTTCATCACATAAAAAGAAAAAGACTCTACCATATTATTTAACCTATTACATAAATACGTAATAAAGGCTGAAATAACTGGCGAATGTTGGAACAACAATAATATTTGACACATTTTAAAAAATCTCTAGGCCCAGACCAAAAGTATTTATTGAAGGAGGTATTCACGCAAGAGAATGGATAGCACCAGCATTTGTGACGTACTTGATCAATGAAATAATCAACGCGCAATATTCCACCAACCAAAACTGGAGGGTCATAGCTCATCACTACGAGTGGCATATTGTTCCTGTTTTGAACCCTGATGGATACACTTTTAGCCATGAAAAGGTAAGTTTGTCTCAAAATTTTATAAAAATCAAACTTGAATGTATGTATGAGTGTGCCTTTTCATGAAAAAGTTAGTTCACCGCACGATAAATAGGTAATACAAAATTTAAAGTTTGTATACTTAGGATTTTATAGTCCTCTTAATTTTAAATAGGCAATAATTTGTATGTGGTTTGTTTGTTGTTCATTTAAGCAAAACCACTGAACCGATTGCCATGAAACACTGTATGTTGTTGATCTGAAAATCTACATTAACCTTTTAGGTATTGTTTTTGTTTTGAACAGAATCGAATGTGGAGAAAAAATCGCAACAAAGGTGGTGGTGTCGATTTAAATAGAAATTTTGCACATGCTTTTTGTTGTAAGTCTTTTTTATTTATTCCTGGTATCATCACCATATCGTAGACGTCTTTGGCAAATATAGATTTATATTTCTATTGCTATGAGGTCGACTAGGTGGGTACCCGGTACCCTAATAACAGTGCCAGCTATTTTACCGCCTGAGCAGCGATGTGCAAATATTGCTGTGCTTCGGTAGGAGTGCACTGTAGCTAGTGAAATTACTGGGCTGAAGAGTCTTAACATCTTATGAAGCGTTGACGCAGTGCACGCAGAATTTTACCTTTGTAAAATACTGGACAGCACTGTACTAATTATGGGCAGCGTTATCTCTTACCATCAGGAGAGCGTCTTGCTCGTCTTCTTACTTCGTTGTACAAAAAATAAAAAAAAAAAACATTCATTAATCAATCAAATATAAATAGTAGGTGATAATTGGGCATTCTGGCACAGTTTTTACATGCATCGTTTTTACTGCACTCCGTTCGCTTTGCTCTCTCCGTTCCGTTCAACGATGCATGTAAAACTGTGCCAGAATGCCCAATTGGTTTTCGGGAGCGTCAATAAAGTAAAATCTTTAAACGTTGGTAAACACCGTTCGCTGGGATCACTGCGTTTCGTTCAACAATGCATGTAAAAACTGTGCTAGAATGCCCAATTGGTTTTCAAGTCGTCAGTGTTTTACTTTTCTGAAATGACTGACATGATGACTTAAAAGTCGAGAGATATGAGTTGATTTGTGCCTGTATATATAGTGATCGAATATTGTATTATTATTCATTTCTCCATCAGCTCTCATTTAAACAACTACATGATATTTGTAAAACAACCTCAGAATTTGCAGTTTGATGAAGTGGGTGCAACATTGAGCCATGAAGTTGAAAGGCATGGAAAACTTTTACCAAACACAATCCGGTGTATTATTTGCGGTCCGTCTAACTGTGGAAAAACCAACCTTTTAGTGGGTCTTCTCTTACATGAAAATGGATTACAATTTTTGAATGTATATATTTATTCCAAAACACTATACCAACCAAAATACGTATATCTTGAACACGTTTTAAAAATGGTACCTGGAGTGCATTTTTCAAAATTCCACGAACATGATAGTGTTTTGAACCCAAAGGAAGCCAAACCGAATTCTGTAATAATTTTTGATGATGTTGCCTGTGAAAAACAAGATCATGTACGTGATTATTTTTCAATGGGAAGACATAAAAATATAGACTGTTTTTACCTGAATCAAACTTATAGCAAAATTCCAAAACAACTTATTAGGGACAATGCTAATCTTATTATTTTATTCAAGCAAGATGATATTAATCTCAAACATGTGTATGATGAACACGTCAACACAGATATGACGTGGAAACAGTTTCGTGAAATGTGTGCCAAAATTTGGAGTGTTTCCTATGATTTTTTAGTTATAAACAAAGATTGCAATAAAAATCAAGGATGCTATAGGAGGAAGTTTGACACATTTGTACAATTTGATTAGGTAACAATATTTTTATATTTATCGTCGTGTATCTAATATTATTTTCATTTTCTATCCTGACTTCATACAGTTAAGTTATATTACTAAAATGAATTCGGAAAAATCCATAAAAGCACAAATTGTAAAATCAGCTGACGCTGTTAAAAAGAAAGTTAAGTTGATGCGAGGATTACAATTAGATACAGATAACGCTATTGAAGCTGTACTTAAACCATTGACAAATCCACTCGAAAAAATGGTGCAAATGAATAAACCGGTTAACAATGAATTCAGAAAAAATTCTCCGAATTGGAGCACCAAGAAATTAGAATTTAACGATTTGGCAACACTTAAATCATATAATGAAGATAGTGGCGATAGTTTTGCTAAACGTAGGAGATCTGACGCAACTGTAATTAACAAGTCTTATTCAGAGGAAGAAAATAGTTCAGATAATACAATAAGTGATGAAGATAATAATAATAATGAGCAAAATACAAGTGGATCATCGTTTAGATCGGCAGAAAATCCTGATGACTATAACTGGTCTTTAAGTTCTGAAGTATTCTGCGATTCTCCATTCGGTATTAGATCAGATCGTGGCAAGCTTAAAATGGGATCGTCTCGGGTCACTCTAATGGGAGATAATATATTAATAGGAAACAAAGAATATAAAAAAACACCTGGGCTAAATGAATTACTGTTTAAAAAAATTCCTAATATGGATTTATTGACTGAAAACGATTTACTTGAATACAAAAAAATTTTATTAGATACCAATGCACATAGACGTGACTATAATCCAAGGAAGCCTATAAAAAGCAATAAAGGGCTCAAATATTTAAAAGTCATAAAACCACTTTTTAAGTTAGCTAAGAATTGTTCAAGTACTGAAAGTCTTCCACACACTGGTTTAGGATTGCCTTCGATGAAAAAATTTAAACCACATACCGATTATGTTTATTGGGACGATCCAAATGAACTCGTAGAAAGATTAAAACTACTTTTAGCTTCTCGTGATGCTGGTAATACCAGTCTTGATAATGAAATAATATCAATTATTGAAGAATTACGAGAATGTGGTATCATACGCTAGAAATTGCATGAAGAAGAAATTATCATCATCGAAAATTTTTATTCATTTATAAAGAAAAACACATTTCATAAATTCAGTCATCACAAAGAATTTGGTAAGAGCAGATTAAAAAAAACATGGACAAATTTGGGCATTATGTGCATAAAAGGATGCGACGAGGATCAGGAGATTCAAATTTAAATGAAAAATTGATGAAAAATAATAGTGGTGATTATGACTTGAGATCATCAAGACTTAAAGGATTACAATTACCAGTGTCTCCTGATGAAGCTGCTAACAAGCAATATATCGACCAGAAACTTACAGCTTTTTATGATAAACTTGAAATAGATGCAGAAATAAAAAATATAAAGGCTCAAATTCAAATGATAGTAAATCAGTTTCAACTAAAACATGCTGGAGATATAACCAATCATCAAACTAAAGAAATTTATAAAGATGAGCAAAAAAGAAATAGTTGATGAGATTCACAAACAAGTGCGAAGAAACTTTGTCAGGCGTTCTGTTATTTTGAAATCAATAGATGATCTTTGGCAAGCAGATTTAATTGATATGCAAAGTTTTGGTAGAAATAATAAAAACTTTAAATATATATTGACAGTAATTGATTGTTTTTCCAAATATTCTTGGACTGTTCCTTTAAAATCAAAATGTAAAACTGAAGTAACAAAAGCATTTAAAAATATACTTAGAGATGGAAGAATGCCGAGAAATCTGCAAACTGACCAAGGAAAAGAATTTTATAATGATGAATTCAAAAGCTTGATGCAAAAATATAATATCAACCACTATTCTACATACTCAGTTAAAAAGGCTTCCATTGTTGAGAGATTAATTAGAACTTTAAAGAATAGGTTATACAAAACATTTAATTTAGTTGGTAATTATAAATGGATAGGACAGCCTTTAGAACAAATTACTGGTGATTATAATAACACTACACATAGTACAATAAAATGTAAACCAATTGCTGTTAATGCTGCCAATGAATTTTACATTAGAAATAATATTTTCCGATTAAAGAAGCAAGTAAATAACAAAAAACCTAAATTTCAACAAGGAGATTTTGTTCGCATTAGTAAGTATAAGGGATTTTTTCAAAAAGGATATACTCCTAATTGGTCAACAGAAATATTTAAAATTAAAGATATTAATGATAAATGCACCCCAATCACTTATTATATAGAAGATCAACATAAACAACCTATATTAGGAGCATTCTATGAGCAAGAACTTCTTAAAACAAAACATCCTGACGTCTATTTAATTGAAAAGGTAATAAGAAAGAAAGGTAATAAACTATTTGTAAAGTGGTTGGGTTTGAACGAAAATGAAAATTCATGGATTCACAAAAATAAAATCATAGTATAAAATTGCATAAAATTGGAATTAATATTCATTACCATACAACCAATGGAGGGAAGAGGACTTGTTAATACTTTGATAAATAATTTACCGTGTGAACTTCATTTACCTGGATATAATTACTGCGGACCCGGCACCAAACTTAAAGAAAGGCTCTTGAGAGGGGATAAAGGAGTTAATGGGCTAGACGAAGCTTGCAAACAACACGACATAGCTTATGCAAATAACACTAATTTAGACGTCAGACATAAGGCAGATTTACAGTTAATGAATATGGCGAAACAAAGAATGAAATCAAAAAATTCTAGTACGGGCGAAAAAGCAGCCTCATGGTTAGTGAACAAAGTAATGAAAACTAAACTTAAAGTAGGTGCTGGAACCAAAAAGTTTAGCTCAGTCATTAGTCAAATAAAGAAACATTTAAAGAAACTCAAACCGAAGAGCAACAACTCCGCAATAAAGATTGCATATTCAGTGGCAAAAAAGTTATTTTCTAACAAAAATTTCAATTTACCTCGAATAATACCAATTCCTAAAACTGGAGGAATCTTGCCTTTGATTCCAATATTTGCGGGATTATCAGCATTGGGTGCACTGTCAGGGGGTGCTGCAGGTATAGCGAAAGCGGTCAATGACTATAAAGCTTCTAAGAAAAGTCTAGAAGAAGCTGAACGCCATAACAGGACAATGGAGGCCATTGCTTTAGGAAAAGGCATGTATATTAAACCATACAAAAAAGGAAGTGGTTTGTATCTAAGAAATTCAAAAAACTGAGTAAAAGGCTGCCCAGAAGAGCATTAACTGATATTGATATATTAGAACATGCAGGTGACATTCCATATTTCAGAGGAGTTTATATGAGAGACAATTTACCTAAATTTCCAAAACATATCGAATGTGCTGTAGTCAATTTAGACGACAAAAATAGTGAAGGCACTCACTGGGTAGCGTATGTAAAAAATAAACAATATTGTGAATATTTTGACAGTTTCGGCGATCTTAAACCACCTTTAGAGCTCATCAAATACTTAAAATGTAAAGATATTTTATATAATTATATCCAATATCAAGGATTTGATACTGTTAATTGCGGTCATTTATGTTTAAATTTTTTAAAAAAATATTGGAGAAGCCGTGATATAAAATAAATGTTTTTAATCGCATACTGTTAGTAGCAAAATGTCTTTCACACTTTCAATAACAAGTTTTTCTTCAATTTCCACTACAAATTATTCACCTGCCTTGCCATTGGAAGGAGATTATGAATGTGGATTATTGTATTTTTCTACATTTAATTCAATACCGAATATAGATGATCGAAATAACAAATTTTATTATGGTGACCAATTAATTGAAATACCAGAAGGTTCATATGAACTCCACGACATTAGTGATTATTTAAAAGAACATATTGAAGATTGTTCGTTTAAATTGATATGTAACAACAATACTTTAAAAACATCTATATTTTGTACTAAAGACATTCATTTCGAAAAAGATTGTACCCTGGGGAAAGTTCTTGGCTTTGGGGCGGAGTTACTTAAAGCAAATATATTACACGAATCTCAATTTCCAGTCAGCATTCTATCAACAACTGTGCTAAGGATTGAATGTGATATTGTGAGTGGTTCTTATGTAAACGGTAAACCTAGTCACATAATCCACGAATTCGCACCAAACGTGCCTCCAGGATACAGAATCATAGAAATACCTAATAACGTCATATACTTTCCAGTTAATCAAAGCAGTGTCACTTCTATTACTATAAGAATTGTGGACGCTGAAAACAATTTGGTTAACTTACGAGGTGAAGATATACAGTTATACTTACATATAAAGAAAAAATGATTAATTTTAATAATAAAAACTCGACCACACCTGTGAAAAACATCACTCCAAAACTTACCATCGCCAAGCGAACACCTAAGATAAGGTTAACCAAAGAAAACAGACAATTTCTTAAATTGATTGGACTACTAAAATGAGTATTCTAAGTATAGCAGATCCTGTTGTCCACGACAACACAATAGAGAGTGTTGAATATCACTCATATAAGCCATACGTAACCAGCTTTAATGTCAATGATGAAATACGCATTCCTATCAACCAACAAGATTTATACATATTACCGTCAGCAAGTACACTATACTTAGAAGGTTATGTTAATGTACACAAAAGCGACAAAACAAAAGTTAGTCAAGTTAACTTCACAAATAATCCTGCCCTTTTTTTCTTCCAAGACATTCGATATGAATTAAATGGAGTAGAAATTGATAAAATTAAAAATGCTGGGATAACAACAACTATGAAGTCTCTTTTGTGCATGAACGAAAATGAGTCAAAATCATCAAAATTCTGGGGTTGGGATATTAATGGTACGAAAAGTACCTATTCTGGAAATTTTTCGGTATCTATTCCACTAAGTAGAATTTTAGGATTCGCAGAAGACTATCAAAAAATAATTATAAATTGTAAACATGAATTAATTTTACTGCGTAGTAACACAAATTTAAACTCATTGAAGGTAGGCACAGGAGAACTTGTTAGTGATACCATTGATATTAAAAAAAATAGTTTGGCGCGTACCACATATCAAAGTGTCCGATCGGGAAAGAATAAACTTACTTAAGCATTTAGAGAGAGATCGAGCAATTAATATGGTGTTTAGAAACTGGGATCTTTATGAATACCCAGCACTTCCAAAATCATCGAAACATACTTGGTCAATTAAAACATCATCGCAAATAGAAAAACCTCGCTTTGTAATTATCGGATTACAAACAGATCGCAAAAGGCAACCGCACAAAGACATGTCGCAATTTGATCACTGTTATTTACGCAATGTAAAAGTATTCTTGAATTCATGTTACTTTCCATATGAAAATTTAAATACTGATTTTCGAAGAGAGGAATATTCTTTAATATATGAACAATACGCAAAGTTCCAGCATTCATTTTATAATCGTCGACCAGAGGCGTTGTTAGGTTTTGAGGATTTTAAAGATAAGGCTCCATTATTTGTGATTGATTGTTCACGTCAAAACGAATTACTGAAAAGTGGCCCAATTGATGTGCGTGTAGACCTTGAAGCGGATTCAGAATTTCCTGAAAATACAACAGCGTATTGTCTTATTCTTAATGATTGTATTGTAGAATACAAACCATTGAGTAATATTGTGAAAAAGTTATCATGAATTCAGATACAATAATTGTTGATCTCCAGGGATTTAAAGATTTGTGTAATCAATTTATTGTTAAAGAACTGGCTATTGCATATAAAAATCATACTCAAACATTTTTGGTTAAACCTCCTTATTCGTATCACTACTTGACAAATAACGAAAGACAACATGTGAGATGGATTGAAATTAACCGAGGCATTCGTTGGAGTAATGGTCACATTGATTATAAAGAATTTAAACGCATTATCATGCCATATTTAA
Source organism: Hemithea aestivaria (assembly GCA_947507615.1). NCBI lineage: Eukaryota > Metazoa > Arthropoda > Insecta > Lepidoptera > Geometridae > Hemithea > Hemithea aestivaria. The sequence continues at coordinate 12,631,916 of OX382344.1, forward strand.
AAGAGAAAAAAATTTTCACCAAGGGCTTAGAGAAAATAAAATGGATCCATAATCTGTGTAATGACTGTGAAGTGGTGGATATAGGAGAAAAAGGGTGTCCTAATTTGTCAAAACTTTTTTCCGAATATCAACAATATTGTATTACTTGTGCAAATCATACTAAGTATTGTGCTTTAAAAAATGTAATGTGTATTAAACAATGGTATGACGATAATAATATAGATAGTTTTGAATTGTTTTCTAATTAATTATAATTTACTTATAAATTTAATTTAAGCTTTTAATTATAATAACACAATTATTTATGTATAAAGTGTTACTAATGATTATTATTGTAAGAAGTATATTTTTATGATTTTAATAAATAATTATTTTTAAAATACCTGAATTTTATTTCAAAATGATGATTCATTATTGATGTCATAATTAGATTGTATATGTGTATAATTATTATTATTGTTCTCTTTATTTATATAAAATCTTAAATTAAATTTTATTAATTAATTATGATCTAATAATGAAACATTATTTTTAATAAATATCTAACCTATAGGGAAATAAAAGACAAAAATAATTACACACAATAAAATTTATTTAAAATATCTTATATCTAACTTTTTACATAATATTTTTTACTGTACCTAATCATTTAAATTATCGCTTAATTTTGTCGATATTTTGCCTACTATATTTTCTGCCAGGTCCATTATTTCATCACATGTTCCCACTGCAGAATATTGCACTCTAATCGTTTCGCAAGTGGTGTCTATCCGCTCGTTGTATTCATATATCTGAAGTTTTAAGACACGTCGTCCTCTTTGTGGCATTTTCGTTATTACATAAGATAATGCTTCTTTCTTCTTGCGCTTTTTTAATTTAGATTCCTGTTTCTTGGCGGCGGCCTCGGCTGCAGCTTCGGCGGCCAGCTGTTTCTTCATTTTTTCATTGTGCTCGTCCCAGTCGGCTAATGGATCTTGCCCGCATGGCAGAACCCAATAATCTTGCACCTGTGTCTCGTTCTGTAACAAACATAGAATTAATATTATATAATTTTCAGTAAAGAAAATTTTGGATTCAATTTTAACCTAAAAGAATAACTTAATACTTACAGTTAAATCCATTTTTATAAAAGAAGAACAAGTGTCGCTAACAAGTGACTCTAATGAAGTGAATAATAAAATCCGCGCAATGCAGCGCAGGTGTTTATGTAATATCGTATTACGTAATTTGAACTCGGTTAATTTACTATCATCAAAGCATTTGCTTGAACTAAATCAGAACCTTCGACATGTTGTGACATGTTTCATAATATCAACAGTAAAATAATGTTACCTACAACACGTGTTGACAACATGTTATAACATGTTTCATAGGAGTGCTTTATAACTATACTAAGAGATCTGTTTAAATAAAAGACAAAATTTTTTTATACAACAATATTTATTCTAATTATAAATGTTAGTTTAACAATTAATTTATCTTACACAATATGTTAGCTTACAATTAATACAGGATTTTTTGCTTATTTTATTCTGTTAACACAAAAACACAAATTAAAATAACAACAAGAATACATTGATAATATTGATTTTTTAAATTTTATTGTAGACAATATTATACTACGACATAAACCTATTATATTACATCATTATATTCTCACGTACAAACTATAATGAAATACACAAAACGAGTAATGAGTTAAAAGAAAGCATCCCTGTGCCCATAAGATAAAGTAGTAATTTTGTCTCTCAAAATAATACGTTTGTCGTCTCTAGCCGAGAGCGCACTTTTGTTTTGAGCTTGTGTAAAAATGATATGTTTTAATGATTTAAATATAATGTTTTTTCTTCTTATTAATTTATCGTCTAGGAGTACCTTATAGTAGTCCTTAAAATGTACATTTTTTATAGCAGACTTTTGGACACCTTTTGCTTTTTTAAATTCATCTTGTGTTGTTTTAATACAATATAATTTAGACCTTAAACCAACATATTCAGATATGACTTTACCTCCGAATTCATCTTTGAATAAACCCGGTATTTTTTTGTTTATGATTGGTATATTATAGATATTATTTTGAGGATAATTACTCGTGTCGAAATAAGTCAAAAAAGATAGTTTTAAATCTTCATAAAAATCTTTGGTTTCTATGGAATAAAGAAAACTATCTGTATCAGTATAACACAATTTTATGTTTTCTCCATAATAAGGTTTCATAACAGAATAGTGAAAATCGTACATATGAGATTTAGAAATTTCTAAAACCGCGAATCCAATATATATGGGTTTGTCCAAAGAGATAGTTTCTGGATTCATTTGTACAGCTACAAAGTTTTCAGTAAAAATAGTTGCATTACGAAAGTTGGGCTTGGCTATTAATTGTTCTGCTGTTATAGTTTTATTTGTCTTATTTCTATCATCAGTCCATTGGTTAACTAATTTAACATCGACATATTTTTCAGTGTTTTCCATGGTTTTACCGAAAATACTATTGTTTAAAAGTTTAAAAAAATCTTGTTCGAATGTAGATTTTGCCCTTTTACGCAATTCAGTGTTCATATCTATATACTGTTTTAAGTAAGGACTTTGTTTAAATTCTATGACTCTGTGGATTTTTTTTAGCTTAAGACCGTGGTTCAAGCACACTTTAAGATGCTCATAATGAATAACATACTCGAATTTATCATGTAAATTTGGAATTAACTTTGAATCTTTCGAACCAGGTGGCATATACTTTTGCGCACAGAATGGGATATCGTTGTGTAGATTATGCAAAACTTCAGGATACTCTAAATCAACTTCTAGGATATAGCCATATTGTGCATCGAGGGGTATACTGACAAAATCGATTGTATTAATTTCTGATTCACTTAATAATTTGAAGTTTGAATGCGGCAAATAAGAGCACATAGCATAACCATAGAGATTGTTACAGTCAATGTAAACTATGAAGTTGTCTTTGTCTAACGGGTTATAGCCTTCTAAATATTTATTATTAGCCTTAGAATGTCTGTTAGAACACAAACAAATGCCACCGCGAATACCTTTTTGAATCATTCTAATTATCTCTAAATCAGTAATAAGCTCTAATTTTACTGCTGTTTTTAACAACATTGCATCAAAACTCAAACTCGGTGCAGTTATGTAAAAAGCAGGATCTAATTTATAAGTTCGTTTACAAGTAGTTCGAAAACTTTCAAATACATCTGCAAGTAATAATACGTCTGATTTAAGATATAAGTCAGTGTATTCGCCTAAATTGTTTATTTTAAAGGATTTCCAAATTTTCTTAGCATGTGCATAGTCTGAATCAGAAATCGTACTGTTGGTTAATGTACTAAAAAATGACTCTATTGGAGGAAGTTCTTTTTCTTCATATACATTCCAAGCTGACATATATTCGTATGGGTATACCCCTTTACGAAACATTAATCTAAAATTATTTTCAGTGCTAAAAAAACGCGGTAGGTGTACAAAATCATCTTTGTTTAGATTTGCAACTAACTTTTCAAGACTTGTCCCCAAAAATTTGAAAGAATCAACAAAACGAACTGACATAATATCCTGATCATTCATTTCAAAAAATTTTGTGAATGATAAGTAATTCTCTTTAGTTTTTGCAATGACTTTTATTCTACCAGGTAGATTTCCTAATTCTCGAATGAACAGATGACTGTCATAACCAGCTAAATTGTGAAAAAATACTGGTACAAATTTTGGTAGTCTAAACTTAATGTTGCAATAAGAGTGAGCTGCCCCGCGATAACGTCCTGTAAGATGACAGTGATCTCTGACCTTATCATCAAATAACAATGTATTGCAAAGAAAACAATGTGACGATTGATCAAAGTTAGTTTGATCTCTATTAGTAAAATTCATTGTTACCGGGGATTGATAAATATTGTGAATGTTAGTTATGTCATGCGTTATGTATTCTATAAATTTTTCAACACAATCAGCACCGCGATAGGATATATATTTATTAAGCGAACTATCATATGCACAAACAACATAGTAAGCAAACGCCGCTGGCACGTGTTGGTGTAAAGATGTAGTACCGCTAGTAATAGAGCTCTTGTTTACAGACTTTAATATAGATTCAAAATCGGCATATATCACAAAAGGCATATCTTGCATTCTTTCGTAATGTTTGAACTGAACTACAGTTCCTTCATTTGGAAGAATAGTCGACACACCACTGCAAACATGAGAGTTCAGCTTATCTTCCTTATCAAAAAATATCATGCATTCTTCGCAAAAAAATAATTTTGCATGATGTTTAGTTATCTGACTACGAATTAACTTTGCTAAATTTTTTATAAGACAATAATGAGAACGCAAGCCGTTTTCAAGTAATAATAAATTAACATGATGTTTTTTACGACGTTTTGTTTTATAAAGAGGTCCAACAACTACAGATTTCTTTTTGAGTCCATAAATATTTACACTTATATCGGGGTTATTCTTTTCAAAGATTTGAATGTCAGAGAAACCAACAGGAAAAGTCATATTTTCAGTGTTGAGAATAGGATCGAAATGTGGATAAGCAGAAATTCGCTGACAATTATTCTTTGCAGGGAATAACGATGCCATTATACACCACAAGAAACAAAAAGAATCTCTGTTCTGAACATTGATACAAGCATGTTTAGACTTGATACTTTTAGGCAATTCAATGTAGCTTGAGGCACGCAAGGGATTAAATTTGTTTAAGTTTACCTCTAAATACAAGTTACGAACAAATGCCCAGCCACTATCTCTGTCTTCGAATTCGTCAACTTTTTTACTGATTGTTTGAATGATATCAGAAAAAAAGTCATCAAATATAAAATGTTGATGCAGGACTACGTTTTCTGTTGCAAAAGATTTTATTGAACTTGAGTTATCTTTATGCAAGATAAATTCAGAAAATAACTCGAAATTAACCTTGAGACTAGAGTAGGTTTGCATTCGTGCCTGAAGCAAAGTCCTTACTCTGCGTCGCAAGAGAGTCAAGTACTCGAAAGGAGCGCGTGCGCGCTCCTTATCTGCCTGCTCGTCTGGCTCAGCGCTAGACGAGTTGCTATGCGATACGCGGTATGACGATATGCGGCCGCGAAAAGCGCTACTAATTTTTTCAATACCATTACTCTCATTTACTGAACTATTGTTTTTATGTGTTATACTCTTTAAATGACCAGCAAAAGCTTTACTTTTGACTTGTATGTCGCAAACAGTACAAAAAATTGTTTTAGGCATTGTTCTAACTATTGAATAAGGTTAACTTGCTTATAATGAAATGATCAATCAAACACAATAATTAATCAACCTATCACGCGTTGTACCTACATAACATAATTTTGAAAATACTGTGTATGAGATTTGGCTACTTTGACCCTCAATAGTAACTTAAGCTCGATTTAGCAACCGTATAACAGTAAGATACTTTATAAAAACAATGATATACCTAATAATTATAAAATCAATTAGGAACTTATGTCTAAAGCATATAACAGTAAGGACACTTTCCTATAGTTTTAATTTCTGAATTATGAAGAATAAAATTAGAAAAGTAATTTATAAGAGATAATTATTTAAGATAAAAAATAATAAAAAAATTTGAAAAAAACTATTTCTTTTTTTCTGCAAAAAAAGTACCCTCAGTTGTGAAGGATCCCTTGCATTGTTTCAAAAATTTTTTTATAGTATTAAACTCCGGACAGTCCGTTCCGCCCTGAAACTTTAACGATACAAGCGCCTGCTGCCAACGATCAACAGGCGGAACGGACTGTATGTCCTTACTGTTATATACTTTAACTTCTATGTAAACATCACCCGATAAGGTGGCCGTTCGCCGAATGACGCCGTCAGCGACTCGGCGCGTTAGCGACGATTGTAAGGGTGGAGTAGCTCGTTTTCTTGGTGTGGCACCATCAGTGTCGCTGTCGGAGTCCAGCCCCAGGTCAGACACAGTCCTGCTTGCTGACACCGTCGGTTCCTTCTTCAAAGCCGCCTTCGTTGGCACCTTGCGCTTTGCAACTTTCTTGTTCCTGAAAAGAGAGTAAAATATTAGCATAAATAAAATTTAGGTATTTAAATCTTTGTATATTACATTTTATAATCTTACTATCTTACTAATATTATAAACGTGAACGTTTGTAAAAATGGATATATGGATGTATAATAATAATAATAATAAAGGCCCGGGCTTAGCCCGTGTTAAAGAGCGACATAATAATAATAATAATAACACCGCAGGGCAGCTTATGGCGAGCTGTTGGGGAGTAGCGACCCCACGGACCCGAGTGCTCCCGGGGGAGGATTCTGTTCCTCATCTCCGGCTTGCCTTTACCGGCCGGTCGGAGTGAACACTGACGAGGAACAGTCCCCCACCTCTGTGCTTGCCTTCATTGGCCGGCCAGAGTGGAGTCGCGAGAGCTTTTCGCTCGGAGGGAGGATGTGAAGCATAAGTGGCGAGTTGGCCTACGTGTTTAAAGTCCAGGGACACCTCTCCCCCTCCAGCCACTTGCACCAACGTTGCCCTTCTCGTCGGCTATGTAATGCCGGCCTTTATGGGGGCCCGTTTAGTGAGTGGCGAGTCATCACCTGCCTATATATCTCCTAATGGGACTGAAGTGGCAGGTGCCGTAGTCCTAGCAATAGCCTCATTAACCATCCATTTAGAATACTCATCCATAGCCTAGTTGAAGTAGTTTCCATTAATTAGCAATAGTCCTGTCACTTGGCGGAGACTGTCTTTGAGCCCATTTTCTATGGATGGACTCACAGACAGACTCCAATAAGTGTCACCCATTACATTTATATTAAAAGCTCAAAAAGGCCTCTGCGCGTTGGACTTTTTTGTCTCCGTGTAAGCCTATAAAAAGGCCCGGGCTTAGCCCGTGTTAAAGAGCGACATAATAATAATAATTGGGGTTTATACTCCAACAGAACAGGTTTATCCTACTTACACTGTCACAGTCAAATCATAATTTATATATATATAATTTATGTATCTTTCACGTCTAAACGGGTGAACCGATTGAGCTGAAATTTGGTATAGCTTAGACACTGGAATAACACATAAGCTACAGTACAGCAGATAAAACCGCGGGGCCCAACTAGTTATTCATATATTGCCCTACAACGCCTTTTGTAAAAGGAAAATATCAAGATTAATGTATCTTTTATTTTGTGCATAATAAGGTTGAATATTAAACCATACAAATTCTAATACAACTTGTGCGCTGCGCTTTTACCCCAAACTAAATTGTTTGCAAGATAGTAGACATAGAGAACAGTATGCAAAATGACTATGGTAAATAAACAATTTTCCTTGTAAAGATAATACATAGTTAGAGCACTAATAAAACAGCTAGTTAAATAAAGTAGTACATACGTTTTTCCAGAAGATGTGGTGGCTTCGTCGTTGTCCGTATAGATTGACTCGGTCGGAGGGTCCTTCTTGCAGCGAGCCTTGTATGTGTCGGAATATTCGGATTCAGACCTGCGAGACAATATGAATAATAATTAATACACAGGTTATAAAAAAATATAAAGTGCAATCTGTATAATATATAAAGAGAGAGACTGATCTATCAACATCACCCCAAACCGATAGTGTTAAAATTTGGAATACACATAAGACGTATCAGAACCAAGAAAGGATTACACATGCTTATATGCATAACAGAAAAACCGTGAGCATAAACTAGTATCGAATAAAATTATAATATAAACTCACGAACATGATTGCAACGCAGCGAATCTTCGTTGTGGCGGATCAGCTGTGACGGCTAGGTACGGAAGGTCACGGTCAAGCCGCGAGCCAGCGGTTGATGATAACAGCGACAGCTGACGGCGAGCGCTATCACGTAGAGCCGGCACAGGAACTTGCAGATGGAAACTTCTTGAGCCTTGATCTTCTGATGCTTCTTGAACTTCTGATGCTTCTTGATCTTCTGGTACCTCTTGATCGGAGCCGCGAACTTAATTAATTTTGTTCAACGGATAAACCGATTAAATACACCATTATCAGGTGTTGTAAGCATTTATAAATTAACAAAAATGTTTTATTTTCTTAGTACTTTCATAAAACAATAATTATGAATATGGGAAAATTGTTCTTTACCACTGTTTTTATTGAAACGTAAGCAAATTAATAAATTGCAGCGTTTGGTTATGGCATTTCCTTGAAAATATGTAAAATAACATTATTTTCTTTCGGCATTACTTTGATATTTTAAACATAGCGCTCAAAGAAAGCCGCAAATGTGAGCGTTTCCATTGCAATAAAACTATGTTCACGCGCGACTATGTTCAGTGGTTTACAATGTTAGGATCAGTTAATTATTGTTCAATACAAATATAGGTAATTCACGTTTCGTGTACCTAAGACATTGAAATAGATGAGGTGGGTAGTATCAATTCATACAGTTGATAAAAAAATATTTTTACATATTATTATCAACAATCCTTCAAGGTGTGCAACATAACCTAACCACTGTTCCTATATATCTTATAGGATACAGCCAGAACCAAATTTACATGTTTTACGTAAACACGATGACTTAGCGTCTTAATGAGAAATTTATTGTGCGAGGATTCAAACCTAGGATCCGGCAGGAAGTTCTACTACTGAGCCACAGGCGCTATGACAATGAAAACAGGTGCCGTAATAAACATGTTGTACAAGCGATTAAAATATTTCCATGTTATTGTTTGTTAGCTCCAACGATCAAGTTACATCGGAGCGTGTGATTGTGAACAATATTTTTTTATCTAACTCAACAAAATTAAACTAGTGCAGCTACCTGTTTTTGGATTTAACATATCGATAAACAGGTGTGTGCATTGTTTTATGTCTTAACCTTAGCAGGATTAATTGATTATGAATGCTATTAATCCAGATGTAATAAAATGGCATTTTATTATGTTTATTTTATAAAATTATATATATATATATATATATTCATAATGTTTTTGTTCAATAATACAAAGTTGTATATTTAATTTTAAAGGATCTACCATCTCTAATTATCACGGTAATCAAATAGTACATTTATTATTTTACTAGATACTTACTTTAAACACTTTGCAGGGTGCAACGTTACTTTTATCGATAAATAGTTCTAAGTACTGTAACAAATTTATCGATAATCTCTTTCGGTCAACTCTATGTCCAACCATTGGCCATTACAGTTCTTAGTCTAATTGTGTTAATAAGTCGTGTTTTGTGAAAGTTATATTAGTCTTACTAACAAAAATCAGATTTATTGTGCGTGTGGCCTTGCAAAAGGACTCTCGTTTCATGGTGTCACCAACCAAATTTGGTCACTGGTACGAACAAACGGTCTAGATTGCTGAAATTCTTTTGCATTGGTTTTTCTGTACAACGTTACAATATTGTTGCGATGGAGTTATCAATTCTAGGTGTCGTTAAACTCCATATTTGGAGAACGGCACGAGCAACCGGCCTAGAAATGAAATTTTCCTAAGCACGTTTGTAGCAAGATGCAAAATCACCTTGTGATAGAATGGATGCTTTCTAGGTACCACCAGCCATGGTTATAGACACGAGCAAACGGCCTTGATATTGAGATGTTCCTTAGCATACCCATTTTCATTATTCTGATTTTGGTTTTTAGTAAAATTTATTTTTGTGTTTAGTGAACAAGTGTGTGAGACTTCGAGGCTGATTACAAAAACCATCTAGTATCCTTTTATAATAATTAAGTAAGTAATATAAACTAACCAAAAGTTTTTTACCTCATTAACGTTCTAAAATCCTGAACCAAAGAAGTAAAACACTGATGACCTGAAAACCAATTGGGGATTCTAGCACAGTTTTTACATGCATTGTTGAACGGAACGCAGTGATCCTAGCGAACGGTGTTTACCAACGTTTAAAGATTTTACTTTATTGACGCTCCCGAAAACCAATTGGGCATTCTGGCACAGTTTTACATGCATCGTTGAACGGAACGGAGAGAGCAAAGCGAACGGAGTGCAGTAAAAATGATGCATGTAAAAACTGTGCCAGAATGCCCAATTATCACCTACTATAAATGTATGGGTAATAATTTATACTTCCAAATAATTTGTTAAATCCTATTTCAGCGGTTGGTTCTAGCAAAATTAAGCACAAAGAAACATATTGTGGGACCCACGCGTTTTCAGAGCCGGAGACCAGAGCAATCGGTGACTATGTCAGGTCGCACAGCAAAGATTTGAGATACTATATCGGTTTTCATTCTTACGGTCAGCTTATGATCATTCCATACGCTAACTCGAATCAAAAACAGGATAATTATAATGAAATGGTATGTAATTTTTTACAAGCTTTTATTTAATTTCATCTGTCTGTTGTCTGTATCAAATCTTGCAAGTTTAATTTGATCCACTTCTCGGTTTCCGATTGAGCTGAAATTTGGCATGCGTGTATAAATCGGATGACAATGCAATATTATTATGACATGGAGCTGATCTGATGATGGACTTGGAATGTGCCCATCTCTTCTTCTTCCTGCCCTTATCCCACACTAGGTAGGGTCGGCACAACACGTTTTTCTCCTCCATTCTGCTCTATCATCCGTCATATCTTCATCCACTCCCCTAGCACCCATATCCTCTTTCACATAGTTCATCCAAACCTTTTTCGGGACCGCCAATTGTAACACTTAGTTTTATATTATAGTTTTAAGTTGTTTTTGTACATTTTATTTTGTGTTTCAATAAATCTCCAAAATTGAGGTTTATCTTAAAATGATGTTACAGGTAAAAATGGCAAGAATAGCGACCATAAAAATTGAACACAGATATCACATTCAATATAGATGTGGAACAGCATACGAAACTATTGGTAAGACTTTAAACAAAACAAAAAATATAACATTATAAACATCAACAAAAAGCTAGAACAACTTTATGTATATTATTTAGTGGCCCATAGCTGGGCAAAGCCGCCACTGTCACTTAAGAAGGTCTTGCGCCACTTATGTGTGTGTACCCAGCCGCCCTCATGTGTGTTTAGCGTTCGTGGCCCAGTGGTATTACGTCCGTCTTGTGATCTGGAGGCCCTGGGATCAAATCTCAGTGTGGCAAAAACTTTTCATCTGGACGCTACCGTGTTTCGGAAGACACGTAAAACTGTGGATCCCGGCTGTTTCCTATAAGATGTGTAGGAGGCAGTCGTCAGGTCATGTTGCAGGCCCTGTAGTAATCCCGGTGACGTGAAACTGCAACACATAGGTTAGCCACACAACCTATAAATTGTGACTTGACTCTGACAGTGTAAGTAGGGCAACCTGTTCTGTTGGAGTGTAATCCCCAATTATTTATTTATTATGTGCGTACAAAACGTCACGCCATAATTTGCCAGTCACGGTGGGTCATGCATATATATTAACAACGCTAATAATAATTATGTAAAGTTGGATCAGCTGACCGCACTATCGGTGGAGCAAGTGTGCGAAATATCAGCTGTCGAGTTATGTGATATGAACATAATTATTGTTTGTATCTATCGGTCTAATCTTACTAGCACATTGTTATTTTTTCCTGTACTAGAACGCTTACTCGACGAGCTATGTAAAATAGGAAAAAACTATATCATAGTGGGTGACCTAAATATTGACTTGAGCGATTCACTGAGCAGTGATCAGAAAAAGATGAATGATTATTTAGCGTTTAATAATTTACAAAATATTGTCGATTTCCCAACTAGGGTGACTAGCACAACAAACACCACCATCGATCACGTATATGTGAGCCGCGATACAGCCGGGGAGTCGAGCGCCGCGCCGGTGCACACTCACCTGAGCGACCACTACGCGGTGCGCGCCGTTGTCCCCTTCGAGCCGCGCGGTGCGCCCGCGCCCACCAGGCTCGGCCGCTCCTTCACTCGGTCCAACTTGTGCAATTTTATTGCAGCAGTTGAGAGTGTCGACTGGGACGAGTTAATGGAAAGGTATGCGAGCACACCGGAAGAACTCGCCACTGCGGTGGTAAATGTGCTTAAAAATAAAATTGACATTTGTATGCCAGTAAAGCGTATGTCACCAAAATATAATAATAGGAATTCGTGGGTGACCGATGACATCATTAATCTAAATTTTTTATTATGTGACATGAAAGAATTAATATCCAAATTTCCATTAAATGACGAATTAAAGTTAAAAATGAACGATTTTCAAAATAATTACAATGACATGTTAATATTTGAACGTAGCAATTACTACACTAATCTTATTAATAATTCAGATAATGTCATACGAACGATGTGGGAAGTCGTAAACACAGAGATCGGTAAAGCGAAGGGTTTCCGTGATTATGTCGACCTACTGACGAAACCCGACGGTACCAAGTTCTCCAGCAAGACGGACGCTGTGAACGCCGTCAATGCACATTTTGTGAGCGCAGCCGCGTTGTGTGGTGCGCCCGCCGCCGACGTCGGGCGGGCGCGCCAGGCGCTGGCGGCGGCGCGCGCGCCCTCCGACCGCTCCCTGAGGCTCAAGCCGTTCTCGGCTAAGGAGGTCGTTAAAATATTGTTGTCTGGCGTTGCACACAAAAAATCTAAAGATGCGTATGACATATCGGTAGCTATTTTGCGTGCCGTGGCCGCTCCTCTAGCAAACACCTTAGCTCGTCTGTACAATATGTGCATCGAATCTGGTGTCTACCCGAAGCCCTTGAAGTTTGTAAAGGTGTCACCTTTATATAAAGGAAAGGGAAAGCAGGGAGACATCAATAATTACAGGCCGGTGTCTATCATACCCGGATTGGCCAAGATATTCGAGTACGGACTGAGCAGTCGATTAATCGAATATCTTACGCAATGTGGTTCGATGTCGGATAGACAATACGCGTATCGTACGGGTAGGTCTACCACAGCTTTGGTACGACCATAGGCGTACCCAGCTTCTGGCCTAGGGGGGGGCAGGCAAGGGCGGATTCAGATTTTTTTACTGAACTTGAACTTTATGCCTGCTGTTATGTACCTATATGTTTTAACGTTGAGCAGAAAGGTACCTACGCCATACATTGATTTCAGCTCGCACAGAGCGGTAAGAAAATTAAAATATTCTTCCTTTAAATAGCGCGAGCAGCTTGCTGCGAGCCCCGAGAAAATGTTATATTTTTGGTAGCGAAAATACTGCAGTAAATTTGCTGCGAGCAGTAGAAAAATTAAAATATGCTTCCATAAAAAAGCGCGAGCAGCTTGCTGCGAGCGCAAGAAAATTTTATATTGGGCGGATTCAGATTTTTTTACTGAACTTGAACTTTATGCCTGCTGTTATGTACCTATATGTTTTAACGTTGAGCAGAAAGGTACATACGCCATACATTGATTTCAGCTCGCACAGAGCGGTAAGAAAATTAAAATATTCTTCCTTTAAATAGCGCGAGCAGCTTGCTGCGAGCCCCGAGAAAATGTTATATTTTTGGTAGCGAAAATACTGCAGTAAATTTGCTGCGAGCAGTAGAAAAATTAAAATATGCTTCCATAAAAAAGCGCGAGCAGCTTGCTGCGAGCGCAAGAAAATTTTATATTTTTGGCAAGGAAAAAGTGCGGTTAACTTGCTCCGAGCGGTAGAAAAAATATAATATTCTTCTTTAAAATAGCGCGAGCAGCTTGCTGTGAGTGCCGAGAAAATTTTATATTTTTAGCAAGGAAAAAGTGCGGTTAACTTCCTCCGGAGAAAAATTACAATAATCTTCCTTAAAATTGCGCCAGCAGTTTGCTGTGAACTCCGAGAAAATGTTATATTTTTGACAACGAAAAGAGTGCAGTTAACTGCTACGTTGGAAAATTAAATTATTCTTATTTAAAACAGCGCGAACAGCTTACTGCGCGCGCCGAGAAATTTTTATATTTTGGACTATGAAAGGAGTGAAGTTATCTTTCGCTGAGTTGAGGGTTAGAAAATTAAATATTCTGACATATAGGAGCGATTAAAGTTGAGGTGACATATAGGAGAAATTAAAGCTTTGGACAACGAAAAAGTGCAGTTAATTTGCTTCGAGCAGTAGGAAAACTAAAATATTCTTCCGTAAAATAGCACAAGCAGCTTGGTGCTATTACCAAGTAAATTGTATATATTTGACAACGAAAAACGTGCTTTGATGAACGCAAGAAATCTTTTTCTGGGCGGTTAAAAATTTATAAATTTTCACTTATAAGAGCTTACGAGCGCCGAGTATTTTTTATATTTCAGACTACGAAAGGTGAGCTTAGTTCGTTCCAAGCTGCAAGAAACTTGAATTTTTTTATTGATAAAAACGCAAACAGTTTGTTGCGAGCCGAGAAAATTTCAAATCTTGATTATGAAGAATGTGCGAACGGCTTATTTCGAGCCCCAAGAAAATGTCTTTTTATTGACCACGAAAGTTACATGTAAGGGATATACTGATACTGCTACCTCTATAGCTACCTACAAACTTGGTGCAAGTGCCAAGAAATTTTATAAATGTGATGACAAAAAGTGTGCATTTAGTAGTGAAAAAAATGAAATATTGTTACCAAAAAATATATAATTCTGATTATGAAACGTGTGTGATCACCTTATTGCGAGCGCCAAGATTTTTTTTCTTATTCTACAGATATATTATAAGACATTCGATTTCCAGGGGGGGGCAGCTGCCCCCCCCTGCCCCCCCCTGGGTACGCCTATGGGTACGACAAGTAGTGCGGCGCGTATTGGAGGCCCGAGAAGGCTCTCAGCAGGTCGCAATTATATTCTGTGACCTGTCAAAAGCCTTTGACGTCGCCGACCATCGCGTTCTCGCTGCGAAGATGGCGCATTACGGTTTTTGTGGAAACGCGTTAAGCTTGCTCACCGACTTCATGACTGATAGGTGCCAGGTGGTCGTCGGTGAGGGCGGGCGGGTGAGATCTAGTCTACAGGAGACTAAAATCGGCGTCGCTCAAGGATCCTCCTTGTCGAACATTATGTTCTCTCTCCTGTTGAACGACCTGCCGGAGAACGTGCGCGACGGTCATGTACTCATGTACGCGGATGACGTCGCCGCAATAGTCACCGCGCCTTCTGCCGCCGAACTGGAGAAGCGACTTAACAAATCCGCGTGCGACTTGAACTTGTGGTTCCAATCAAACGGGCTCGCTTTGAACATAAAGAAGACCCAGTTCATGGTGTTCAATTTGGCCGGTCGACGCCAGGCACCAATGGCCGTCAAAGTCGGAGATATATTGATGGAGCGAGTGCAACTCACGAACTTCCTCGGTTTCCGACTTGATGCCGCACTCACGTGGGAATATCATATAGATAACCTATGTGACAAGATAGGTCGTGCGTGTTTCGCGCTGTGGCGAGTGTCCGCCGTCTTACCTGCAAAGACGGCTCGGAACTGCTACTTTGCGTCTGTGCATTCAGTGATTCAGTACGGTATCGAGCTATGGGGACGCGGTGCAGATTGGGAGCGCGTCTTCAGAATGCAAAAAAGAGCCGTACGAGCACTAAGACGAATGCCACAGGACACACCAGCCAAACCATTGTTCCAGTCAATGAGAATCCTAACGGTCCCTTCGCTTGTGATCCTCCAGGCCGCACTCTACGCCAGGAATCACCTGAACGACTACCAGAGAATGGGCGGCGGACGCCGACACTACTTGAGGCACGCGCACCGCCTGCGCCCCGTCTCGAGGAAATTAGAGAAGACATCGAAATTAGTGCACGTCATGGCACCCGAGGTATACAATCGTCTGCCCGACGAAATCCGTGACACTGACTCAGTGAATAGCTTCAAATACAAATTAAATAAATGGCTCGTAGGAAAAGCATTCTATAATTTTAATGAATTATTTATAGTATGACATATTATGATTGCTGATTTTTTTATTATATTATTAATTTTGTATTATGATTTATTAATTATTATTTTATTATGATTTATTAGTTATTTATTATTGTAATATGATACAATATTATTATTTTTTATTTTAATTTCAATTATGTACAAATACTCAATGTATTTTGATTTAGTTAAATTTTATGACCTGTAACAATTCTGTTATCAATAAATGAGTATGAGTATGAGTATGAGTAATTTACTCTGTATTTTTAATGACCACAGTCTGAACTTATTAGAAAAAATATAATTTCGAGTTTACATTTAAATTTCATAAAAATCATCTTTTTTTCCGAATAAACAGCTGTTAGACTTTTTAAAAAAGCTAGATAAAAAATTTAACAAAATTATAATTTTTAGGTTACTTAACATCTGGTGTATCTTCATGCTGGGTGAAAAAGACTTTTGGTGTCCCGTAAGTAGAAAAGTCATTCAATTTTTTTATTATTATTACTAGCTAACGCACAATAATAAATCCTTTCTAAGAATTGTTTGTTACAACTTTTATTAGGTACTGCGCTAAATTTAAACACAAAAATATGAAAATTTCAAAAAAAAATCAAGTTTCATTTCATTTCTAAACGGAAGTTTTCCATTTGAAATTCAATCACCCCCCCCAACAGGGCTATTCACTTATCCGTTAGGGAACCGAATTGTCAAAAATGTATGAAATGACTATTACGTCGTATCGATTTAACAATACGCCATACGTCGTTTCAATCATTTTCAACAAACGAATCGTGAGTAGTTAAATTCATCTTTGTAAATAAACTGCATAAACTCACTCGCCGGCGCGTAACCGCAGCGACTCCCTGAAGAAGATCCTCGTACAGGATCGAAACGGTCGGCACGCAGCCGAAGTAAATACAAGTGAGTTTATGCCGTTTATTTACAAAGATGCATTTTCAACAATTCGGTTTCGGTTCCCTGACGGATAAGTGAATATCCCTGCTGTGATTTCAGATATGTAGTGGTTTTTGAACTCCGCGACCAAGGGAAGTATGGTTTTGCGTTACCAACAAATCAAATTATGCCCACCTGCATAGAAACTATGGACGGTATGATATCTCTCCTAAGTTTAGAAAAGAAACCACATCTCACTGAGAAAGAGAAACAGAGACTTATCGAAATGGAACAATCATCTGGTAACAGAAGAAGGCAAAATATTGGCATTATTTTAGTTTTTATTGTTTTATTAGCGTATGTGTAAACTAAAACTAAACTGTCAAATTCAGTATTTCTATTTGATAGGATAAGGTACACTTATACCTACAATTTAATATTATATTATTTTCCTATATTATTATAGTTTTTTATCATTTTGTACTTAACCAAATCAGTTGTAAATAGTGGGCCCAACAATTCAACGGATGCAGAAGGTCGACCTCATACAAGTGAAAATACGTATGCAATAGACACAACACGTGGAATTTCAAAGAAAGTTACAAGCGTTATTTGGATACTAATCGCAGCCTGCCTTAACTCAAACGCCCAAAAATACCGATGTTCTCAATAAAAAACAAAGTGTTTCTAAATTGCCGCAAAATTACACAGCTGATATCTTATGTGAAGTCGTCCTTCTTCATTTATTTATTTCGTAGGTTTAACAAAACCACCTTTTATGCTATTGTTCTCACATAAAAAATAATTTCACCGGCTCATAAATTCCCAAATGAGAGCCCAAAAATGATGTTATCAAAGGTGGTAACATGACTAATGATCCGAATAATCGTTCAGCCGTCACGACAAATTGTCGAATCTCGTGACTAACTGTCATTTATTTCGCTAACCAACCAGTCTTCCTGACCCATTCAGTTCTTTACCACACCTTGACACACGGAATAAAGAAGTAGTTCAACTTATAGTGGGCGATAAGCAGCTAAACTTATGAAATTAGCGTCGAATCTGCTCATCGAGATTAGGTTTTATTAGAAAGAGTTAGAGCTTGTTTTTGGAAGTGCTTTTTAACAATTAGATAAAGGGCGTTGCATCTGCCTTTGTATAAAATTAATCGCTTATTCGCTACTTGTTTATTAGGAAGTTCGTGTCTTAATTCGGTAGTTTTTGGAATGTGGTAAGGATATCAAATTTTACCTGGATGACGAAAAATCCTTTCGTGTCTGGATGAGGAAACTATGTTTAAAGAGCGCCGAAGCTCACGACATGTCCGTGTTTTTATTTTTTATATAAAGAAGTAAGAAGACGAGCAAGGCGCTCTTCTGACGTTAATAGATAACGCTGACCATAATCAGTACAATGCTGCCCAGGATTTCACTATGATGTAAAATTCTAGGTGAACTGCACCAACGCTTCTTACTCAAGAGTTACAAGATGTTAAGACTCTTTAGTATACAGTTATTTAACTAAGAACTAGTGTAAGGGTCATTGCTCATTAGAGCCGCCCGGCACCCACTCCGCACTGCTTCGCCTTGCGACCGAAGCGATCCGGTGACGCTACGGAGTTGATGTAGTGAGTGCATACCCATACTATTCCATATAAAGAATACTAACCGCACGAGGCGAGGCGGTGCGGAGTGAGTGCGATGAGCAATGACCCTAATACTTTTCCTTGTAAGAGCGCTGTCGTATAAATGAGCGACGATCTTAACAGAGCACACTTGGCTCCAAATGAGTCCAGAATTTATGCTCCAAATTACAAAGAAAATCGTCTTACTGTGTTCCAGGAATTCTTAAATCCCCATTACCCGGGTACATAATATCTTGGATCAAAGTGCAGTGTTTAATTTAAACGGCGCGGCGCTGGCTTGCATCCAAAGGGAACATACAAAAGTGTATTTAATTGGGATAGTGGGACAGCGTTTTAGGCGAACAGAAATATAAAATATATATATATATATATATATATATATATATATATATATATATGAGTTATGAACGTATGTTACTTCGTTCGCAGAAGGGTCAACTTTATAGGTCAAAAATGACTTTATAAATTTATTAAAATAGTTATATATACGAGTACCTACCTCGAAATTCAAAGCTTGGCATCAATAAGCAAGGGTGGACCTCACGATTTCATTTTGAAATGCATAACTTCTGTAAAATATCAACCACCTGGAAAATGCATTCATCTAAAAGCAAATCAGTTTAGGAGTCTTCGAGTAATCAGTGAATATAATAAGTTAATACGGAACCCTAAAAAGGTAAGACAAAGTGTGAATTCTGGTTTTTTAAAAGTTCATTTTTAATGTTAACCCCCCCTTACACTAAAACTAATTCATTGATAGAATAGACTAGAATAGAAAATACTTTATTGTGACACCACATAGTTATATACAAAAACTTAGAATTAAAACCACAACAACATTGATTTTGTATACGTTCACTTCACTGAAATTACGCAAAAGCTATTTTCAAGAAAATCCTTAGGATACAAACTAGTAATCAATTTAAGTGCCGTCACAGACACAATTTAACTAATGGAAAGTTTTTCATTTCAAATTACCTAGCATCTAATTAATTCCATAGTTTCTAATTATGTTAAGTTTTAATGAGCGCGAACTTTGTCCTCTTCAAGGAAATCCTATCTTAGGTTAATTAAATTAGTGCAACTGATCTTAGATTAAAATAAAAAAGGAAGATACGGTACATGCATCTCGAAAGTGGACCGCTCCAATTAGGATCATGCACACAATTTTTAACGCAAATCAGCGCGGGATCCTGCAATTTCGGACTTAGCAGGCCCAATGCTGGCTATAGCAAGAGGATTCTACATGAGCTCGCATTACCGGAGGTATGCTCTTGTTGACCATACCCATTGACGCTGCTCAATATTATGCTTTGAACCAAATAGTTTCTATATTTAATTAGCCAATTAAAACTAGCCAACTGCCCCGCACCCCGTCATGTTTTGGCGATTTTCATTACAAGCTTTTATTTACTTTCACCTGTCCGTTGTCTGTCTGTCTGTAATCAAATCTTGCAAGTTATATATGATCCACTTCGCGGTTTCCGATTGAGCTTAAATTTTGCATGCATGTGTAAATCGAATGACAATGCAATATTATTATGACATCAAGCTGAGCTGATGATGAAGCTGGAAGGTAGCCATAGAAACTCTGTAATTAAACGATGCAACCCCATCGAGTTTGGGTTCATTTGATTCGTCTTGATGAGTACTTTGGTACTAAATGGCAGTAATAATAAAAGCTTGTTATTATTATTTTTTTAATTCACTTGTTTTTCATGCAGAAAATCACATAAGCGTGGTCTGGTTTTTTCTGTGGGAAATAGTACCGATAACGTGTACCGTGTCTTTTCTTTTTATTTTAATCAAAGCAACTGATTCATCTTCCTTTCTGAAGTCCCTTTATGTGTGAAGTTGGTAGATGTTAGATAGGGTGTGTTTTAGAGGCATGCATAGGTTGGTTCCATTTAGGAAATAGGAGGAACATTCTTGTAGTGGTCGCTTTGGTAACCTGAGGTGTGGATTAAATACTCAAGTGAATAAGATTTTAACATGTTAGACAAATTTTGAGTACCTACTTGTTTAATATTTAAACATCTTTGGACTAGATGGGGCAACAATGTTTGTAGAGTTGGGAGTAGCTGGAGATTGAGGAATGGGTGAGCCATAGAGTAGGATTATGTCCATTGGACGAACTTGGGTTAGATAAACATAAAAATTCTTTGATCTCATATTATTGCCGGTAACTGTATCGCATGGCGATGAATATGCCACTTTGAATAACTTTTAGCTTCTGGAATTTATATAATTTAATTAAAATTACCAGAATGAAAAACTATTTATTGACAAATTATTAGTACTATGAGAATTTCCAAAAATACAATAAATAATAAGGTTGGGTGAAAAATGAAACGGTCAAAGTTAAAGTTAGCACTTAGTTTTTGTAACTCGTCAACACAATAAGGAGTTTGAACTAGCTTTCATGTTAATTGATTTCCAACAAATAAGCTTATAATGGGACCGGTAAAAGGATAGGAAAATAGTTCCATTTTCCTAAAGAGGTTTCCATCGGATTATTACTCAAAATCCCATTTTCTTACCCATATTAAAGGTAGGTTGAAAGTAGAGTTGAAAATAAATATGATTTAAAATTATGATAACCTTTTTTAACCGACTTCAAAATAAGGGTTTTCTATTTGTCATATTAATAAATTATTATTTTTAACTACTTAAAATATCGCGCCGTCATTATGAGCAATTTATGATTAGGTATGCCTACGCTCTCTGTCTAGATCACTCCTAGACTTTGGAGCGTAAATAAAACGCCCTTGAACTGGGACTGTATATCCATAAAAAAGAGTAGTATATTTGTGTAAAATGTATATTATGATATCAAAAGTTGTTCTACATTTTTCACTAACTGACACTTTATGTCAATCATTTCTTTTTCTTCTAATTTGACATATTAGACCTCCTCTGAGCTCTAAAACTCTCTGGTATTCATACCTACTTATAGCTGGTGTTATTCACGAGAATTCCCATTTACATTTAATATTAGATACTTATTATATAAAGTGTTTTCCAAAAATATATAGATAAATAATTACTATTTATTGAAACACCACAAATTATTATACAGAAAACATTAAACTAAAACACAATTTCATGACTTAAGTGGTGGTTTTCTCTATGCTTAAGTGTAACAATTGTTTTTTTAACCGTCATAGATTACACCGGTCAACAGCATTTTTGCGCACGGGTTATACATACCTTATTTTAATTGCTTTTACACCTAGAAACAAGAATTAGAACAAAAAATAGTTCTGAATTTGCTTTTACGTGTAAAAAATGAAAAATCAAAATATAGGTCCCTATAAAGCGTTCAGTATACCAGGCTTGGTAACGTCTCTCAAATTCCATCAAGTCTTGAGAAAAAGCGTTCCTTTTGGTCCTGTGAATAAGGTCTCATAATTTAATAGGAACATAACATGTCCATTTTTAGAGTCATTTTACATCCCATATTGGAGAACTACGTTTTAATGTACGTGATTCGGTCATCATAATTTTCAACTCTCTATTACCAATGAAACCATGACCTACTATTTAAAATCTGTTTCAGGCTTTTTTCTACACATTGTAAACTAATTAATTTGTATACTCGTAACTGCGGGAAATAAACAAATTCGCCGGAAATATAGCAAAACAAATACGCGTTTCCTTAACATTTGAAATTTTTGAGTTGCTATAACTTCTTAAAAAGCAAATATTTTTTATTTTGAATCACACATTTTTATGTATTTTTGCTTATATAATCAGAATATGTTAAGTAAAACCCATGCGCAAACATTTTTTATTTTTTTGTTGACCGGTGTTATAATTAGTCTCCACCCATCTCGCGTGATTTTAGGGGACGATTCGGCCGTAGATGGTAGCAGAGCAGACTTAACCTAGAAAAGGATATAGGTGTATTTATAAGCATTCTTTCTGATCCTAATTGCGAAGCAGGTCATGCACGCTTGCAGTTCTTTATGTAATGATCCAATTGATGTCAGCATCAATGTGTGCGCGGGTAAAAGTACCCACACATCCACTATACAATAATTAACATAATATACATTTTTTTTATTAATATCAAATATTCACCTCATTATCATTATATAAATGATATGTTTAGGGTATGATGGGACAATCATGCCCTAAGGGTAAAAGTCTCGAAAAATAAATTAGATTAAAAAAACCTAGGAGGCGGGATAAATTCCTCCATGCACAAAATCATAGACATAATGATCCACAAGTGCCTTGTTAATTCACTAGTAACCTCAATAATGTTACTTAACTACAATAACTACGACCGAATAGCTATAAACTGCTGCTTATAAGCGTTGTCTGCTTAACCAAACGCTGCACCAGACAGGCTCCTAAACCTCCCAACACGTCAATGCAGGTAATATTTAGTGAATCTCAATAGCCATTAGGTGACGCCGCATGTTGGTCGGTGGCCAAGCTCGCTTAATTTAGCTGAAGATGCAGTCAAGATACTGAACATAATGTGCGGACGTATGGCCTGATTGTTGATGGGCTGATTTGGTGTCCGATTAATCGATATTGATATTGTTTTAACTTTAAATAGTAGAATAGGGTTGGTTGCCTGGAAGAGATCTCTTTGAGCGATAAGGCCCCCCATTGTGGGCCAATGTGTTATAATATTGTCATAGTAATTTTGAGTACCTTTTGTTACATTGGACACAATAAAGAGTATTTATATTCTATTTCTATTCTATAGGCAGTCAAAATATTAATGGTAGGTATATGACAGTTTAAAAATGTGTGACTTATTTATTTATCGACTAACTTACTGAGATCAAACCTCTGAACAGATTTAGTTATAATTTGAGACAGAAAATATACACAGTGATCAGCCATACAAACTTGCACATTTTTTTTTATCGACGAATGTCGAGACAATGAGTTACAAGCCGAGAAATTACAGATCTTCGGTGGTAAACATCATAATATCAGACACATAAAAGGGTTTCGAAATTCAAAATTCTTCGCGGTACTGCCTCCCTGAGATACATACATGTTACCGGGGGTAGACTTCCTTTGCAGGAGGTCGTCTAGGTGGGTACCCCAACAGTGCCAGTTATTCCACAGCCTGAGCAGTAATGTGAAAACATTACTGTGCTTCAGTAGGGGTCCACTGTAGCTACTGAAATGACTGGGCTAAAGAGTCCTAACATCTTATGACTCTTGAGAAAGAAGCGTTGGTGCAGTGCACCTAGAATTTCACATCATTCTGAAATCCTAGGTGGCACTATACTGATTATGGGCAGCGTCATGCTCGTCTTTTTACTTCTTCGCGTAAAAAAAAACAACAACAAAAAATACATAAACTCGTCATACCCTATAATTTCTCTGATAACATTGGCCCTTAAGTTCGGAGCACATGCCAGCACAGTACCTACTGCTTGGCGAATGAATAACTGGCAAAGATAAGCTAGTTCTAGGCGGCCTCTGCAATAGAAGCATAGACAATATTGTTTTATTGTCTATGAATAGAAGGCTACTACAAAAACAAAACATTTATAACTTTAGGATAGCTCTATCCCAAAATCTAATAAGTCATATAAAAGCGAAACAAACCATCAAATTACGACGGCTTATTAGATATTTCATGATATTTAATGGGGAAGAAAGGCAAAATTTATTGTCGAGCGATAAATTGCAAATGTTCCCGCCAATTGGGATACACGCCCTGCTACTTAGAAAATGGGCATTTGTGTGTAGGAAGCTATACAGCTGTTATACAGATATATTCAATAAAACTAGAGAAGTGCGTGTCGGACTCGCGCACGAAGGGTTCCCTACCATTACCATTCTATATTATAGGTTCTACATATACATCATGAGACATTATAACATTAAAAACTTTTGTTTTAGTTTCACCTGTTAAAAAATCACGTTGATTATCCCCGCCCCACTTAATTAATAATTTTAATTTAATTATATATATTTCAAAGTGTGCCTATACTAAAAATATTCT
This sequence comes from Hemithea aestivaria, assembly GCA_947507615.1. Lineage (NCBI taxonomy): Eukaryota > Metazoa > Arthropoda > Insecta > Lepidoptera > Geometridae > Hemithea > Hemithea aestivaria. The sequence continues at coordinate 12,656,233 of OX382344.1, forward strand.
GTAATCTCTGAATATTAATAAGTGTTGTCATGAAATCGCTATTATCTATTAAAAACGGCAAAATCACATTTGTTGTGAGCCCCTTTTATTATTTATTTAGTTGTTATTAATCTTTGTAATAATTAAGTCGCTCTTAAACACGGGTCAAACCCGGGCCTTTTTATAGGCGTACACAGAGACAAAAAAAGTCCAACGCGCAGAGGCCCTTAGAAATAAATGTAATATGAATTTTCTTTTAATATATAAATGTGATGGGTGACACTTATCGGGGTCTATCTGTGAGTCCGTCTTTACAAAATGGGCTCAAAGACAGTCTCCGCCAAGTGATAGGACTATTGCTAATTAATGGAAACTACTTGAACTAGGCTATTGATGTGTTTTCTAAATTAATGGTTAATGAGGCTATTACTAGAGACTACGACACCTGCCACATCCATCCCACTATAATAATAATAATTATTATTATAGTGGCAACGGAAAAACATCATTTCTAAAATTTTGACAGTCTTGCAATCACGGTACTTGCGATACAGTCTGGTGACAGACGGACGGATGGACGGATGGACAGCGGAGTCTTAACATTAGGGTCTCGTTTTTATGCTTTGGGTACGTAACCCTAAAAAGGGCGATAATATGGTAAAAGAGATTCGCAATATTTTATTACGAGATGTGCTCCACTAATGCGGAAATTCACTTCGAGCATTAGCATATTTTTGTATTAGGTGGGTATTGGGTATGGGAAAAAGGCTAGCCCCACTTGCGGCACAATCTGCGTCGCAGTGTCAATTTCTTCTACAATAAGTCTAGTCAATTTATATTATTACTAGCTTATGCTCGCGGCTTTGCCCGCATGGCAAAATCCTTTCTTAGCGGAGGTCTACGTCATAAAACCTATCTATGTTCCAAATTTCAACCCAATCCGGCGGTTTGGGTTGATAGATCAGTCAGTAAGTCAATTAGTCACTCTTTCCTTTTATATATTTATTTAGAAGATTACTTCTGACTTCCTATATTCACACATATAATATTCTTTCCTATTAATAATGAAACGAAAGATGTTGTGATGATAATAATGTGTCCTTTTCAAGGAAAAACCTTTTCTTAATTAAAAAAATGCTTGAGAGACCGCCATTTTTTTCTACTTCGAGGATGAGTCGAGGACGAGGACACGACTAAAATAATGGAGTTATAAAACGCAGAGGATTAATAAAATCTACTTAATACATTGTACCTGAGATCGTTGGCTTTAAAAAGACTTTTAAGGTGTGTACAGACGGTAATCAACTGAAACACAGTGTCATACAAAGATTGTGATGAATAAGGCTAATATTTCATGTCAGACGCGCCCCTTAACTAACCGAGGGACCTTGTTTGAGAATCGGTTGATTCCCGACTACATCTCATACTTAGTCATATTTTGGGCAGTAACACACATTATGTAAACACAATATTATTTTGTTATTTTATTATTATGCTAATTGACTCAAGCAACTTCGTATGCGTATTGAGAAGAATAGCCTACGACATGGTCTCAAATATCACAATAAATCTAACTACCCAAAAAAAATGGTCAATCCGTTTCGAAAGGCTTAAATAACAAACATTGCATTGTATTTTTACAAATGTGTAATCTTAGGCTCATTTTATTGCAATTATGGTGTTCAATAATGATATAAAATTTAATCAAATCTAAAGAATGCCTAAATGTAATTGATTTCGGTAAACATTAATTAATTTATTATAATTAATTCATAAATTATTTAGAAGCAGTTGGGTATGGTCAGTTGGGAATAGCCCGTGTGATCAAGTATGCTTAGTCAGTAATATAATTTTAGTTGCGTGATGTTTGTAAACGACATGTTTAAAAACAATGACTGTAGATGGAACATTTCAAGCTAATAGTTTTGAACGATCATTAATAAATTAAGTTGGTTTTTCTTCATAGTTTTTTATACACATACACACACACATATTATGCGGAGGGATGAAAATCATGTGACCAAAAAGTCCATGAATATTGTAATAAGTGGTAATCCGGGAAGGGGACGCTTGAAAAAGGTTTGGATGAACTGTGTGAAAGAGGATATGCGTGCTAGGGGAGTGGATGAAGATTTGACGGATGATAGAGCAGAATGGAGGAGAAAAACGTGTTGTGCCGACCCTACCTAGTGTGGGATAAGGGCAGGAAGAAGAAGGAACATTTCAAGCTAATAGTTTTGAACGATCATTAATAAATTAAGCTGGTTTTTCTACACAGTTTTTTTCTATTATTTACTGGTGGACTTTTCAGTGTTTGTTCCGCCTAACCGAAAATGATCAGTATTTTTCTACTATAATGTGCATGTATTATACATATAAACCTTCCTCTTAAATCACTCTATCTATTAAAAAAAAACATATCAAAATCCGTTGGGTAGTTTTAAAGATCTAACCATACATAGGGAAAGACTTACGGGAGAGGCGACTCATATTATGTAGTGATTATATTACTCGTATGTATAAGCCTTTGTCCATGATCTCGCGTAACGTTAAGCAACAATACGGCCGAAGATGGTAGCAGACTACACCTAGAAGGCGGGATAAATCCCCGTGGCTTCACTGAACATCATGCCAGTCGTAATAGAGGCAAGTAAATAACAAGTGAATTAAATTTAAAATTTAAAATACCCCCAACGCAATACGTAATTCAATTTTTTTTATGGCAGCCATCTTGGATTTTAAATTTTATATAGTGGGCTGTATTCTACTCGTTAAGCCCTTTCATTTAGATACCCATATTGGGGGTGTGTGAAAGAAAAAAGTAATCCGCCATTTTGTAGCGGCGGCCATCTTGGATCGATTTCCACCAAACATAGTTAAGAACACTCTCGACTAACTCTACTTTCAAACAAAAAAAACTAAATCAAAATCCGTTCATCCGTTCGGGAGCTACGATGCCACAGACAGACACACACACACACACACACACAGACAGACAGACAGACACGTCAAACTTATAACACCCCGTCGTTTTTGCGTCGGGGGTTAAAAAGTAAGGTCATTGACAACCACTGTAGCGCGGTGGGCTAATACCCGCCGGCAATGCAGAAGGTTGCGGGTTCGATTCCCGTATGGGACAAATTATGTTTGTGTGATCCACAGATATTTGTTTCTGGTCTGGGTGGGTTTCTTTATCTATTATAAGTATGTATTTACAAAAGAAAAGTTTATATATGTATTATATCCGTTATCCTAACCACCATAACACAAGCATTAAGTTGCTTAGCATGGAGTTAGATGGCGCTGTGTGAAATGTCCTGAAATATTTATTTATTAATTTTTGTTTATTATTGGTGTAATAATAGCTACAATATTGTAACATCTTTTACAAAGTATTTCAGCAATAATACCATTATCAAGGAAAGTAATAAAATTAATAATGTCGTAAGAAACCCTGATAAAGGGTCCTCAAGGAATGTTTCCAATATCGAACAATTAAGGTAACTTTCTAATTAATTGTCGCTATAAAGCAACTTCCAACTTGAACAAAGATATTTCCCAAATTACTGAAAGACTGTAACAATCTTTTTGTTATACAAAATAATTTCTTTGGGATTATTAATAACAATATTTTGCGAAAACAAAGTTACAATGCCTTCGCACTTTGTTAATACCTTGAATGGTGTTATGCAGAAGTGAATCAGGTTCAGATACCAATATTGAATTAATCTAAATACATAATATGTAAAAGGCAAGAGTGACTGACTGGCTGACTGATCTATCAACGCACAGCCCAAACCACTGAACGGATTCGGTTGAAGTTTGGAATACAGATAGGTTTTATGACGTTAACCTCGGCTAAGAAAAGATTTTATTACGCGGGCAAAGCCGCGAGCATTATCTAGTAATATTATATAATTGAGGTTTTTACACTAACGTAACAAACGGACTTATTGGTTACTAGTATACTAGCTTATGCTCGTGGCTTTACCCACGTGGTAAAATCCTTTCTTAGCGGAGGTCTACGTCATAAAACCTATATGTCTTCCAAATTTTAACCGAAATCGTTCAGTGGTTTTTGCTGTGCGTTGCGTTGATAGATCAGTCATTCAATCAGTCACTCTTTCCTTTTATATATTTAGATTGGGTTTATAACGTTAAATATAGGGCGATTAAAATGTTCTTACAAATCGTTCTTACAGATACAAATCGGTAAAGGATTTCTTCATTGTGTAACTAAACTTCGTTTTGTACTCATTCTTCTTCTTCTTTAGTCTCTTGTGGTGCATTTCTGCACATAGGCCTCTCCCAATTAACTTCAAGCCGCTCTATCTGCCGCTTTGGTCATCCAGTCCCTTCCTGCATGTCCCCGGATGTCGTCGATCCACCGTTGTGGTGGGTTGCCTAGTTTTATACTCTTAAGAAACTCTTTTTAACCTTGTGCTTTCTGAAACAAAGTGGTATTTATTAAAATATTGCCCAAAGTAGTTTATTTGGCTGAGCCTAATAATGATAATATTATGAAACCAGAGTCTCCGGATTTCAAACCAGATCATTCCTGAAATATCAGGCCAAAAAACGAGTAAATTAATTTTCTCAGTCAAGGTTTTAAATTTACGTGTACTTAGTGCATAGGTATTATAGATAAAACACAAATTAGCACATCTTATCAAGTTATCAAATCCTCAAAGATTATTAGTCGAATTAACTTTATCACGGATTATTACAACATTACATTGTGATAAACATTATTAAAATACGTACCTACTCTGCAGGCGAATTAAAATTTTCTATTTATATCGTAACTCTATCAGTATAGATAAAATATACCAAGGATATATTATACATATTATTGTGTAGGTACTTCTTTTTTTTATGTGATGAAGTAGAAGACGAGAAAGACGCTCTCCTGATGTTAAGAGATAACGCTGCCCATAATCAGTACAGTGCTACCTAGGATTTTATAAACAAATTCCAGGAGCATTGCACCAATGCTTCTTACTCAAGAGTCATAAGATGTTAAGACTCTTTAGCCCAGTAATTAATATCACTAAGATCCTTTTTAGTCATGTTTTCGCCCTTGACTCTGCTCTACCCTTAACGAGGAAAAGTTCTAAGTTCATAGGAAATATTCAAAAATACCTATAATAGTCGTGACGATGCTTTTTTTTCGAATTCTAAAGTACTAGGCCTAGTAATTTAGGGCACAATGCAAAATTTATTAAAATAGGTTAAGCAGTTTTTCAGAAATGAATAATTGTAACCTGCGCCACGTTTTCGCAGCGCTATTTCCGCGGAAGACCACCCGCGCTTTACTTTTACGATTTCAGGTTTGATTGAAATCGGTCTCTTTTTATTTTACTTGTTTTTATTATTACCGAAGTTTGCAAGTAATTGGTGCATCTCGCACAATACTGTCCAAGTTTAGCATGATAAGGGGCAGGCAGAAGTTCTGCCGAGTCGCGGCTGACTCGAGAACTTGCAATTGTTCACCAAAACTTGGCTCACTTTTGTATGAACGTTGCCTTTTGTTGTTCTATTTTAACAACTGATTTTAATACACTCGCAGTTTGGTTTGTGCAATAGTTTTGTTTGTTTATATGTAAAAAAACCGGTCAAGTACGAGTAGGACTCGAGCACCGAGGGTTCCGTACAAACCTACGGGTTTCTACGGAACCCTAAGGAAAAGTGGGTATAATATTATATACTGTAGGTTTTGATTCCCTTGCGAGTACTTGCGAGTTTTAAAATATGCGGCTAAAATTGCTGTTTCTTTTGATTGCGTTGACATAGATGTTTGATTTTTTTACAGCTTAAAGTTATTATAAAGCTGAGTATTTGGTATGAATTTCAATTTAATACCTTTACGCGTTCTTGATGAAAGGGGTAGTTAATATACAAAATTATTAAAAATATTTTTTATATGATGTAACTAAAAATTTACAGTTTTCGCAATTTTTCCTGTGCCTATGATTTAAGACGTTGCTGCGTACCAAATTTCAAGATTCTGAGTTAACGGCAAGTACCCTGTAGGTTTTGATTCCCTTGAGAGTAGTCGCGAGTTAAAATATACGGCTATAATTGCTGTTTCTTTTGAATGCGTTGAGATAGAGATTTGATTTTATTACAGTTTAAAGGTATTATAGACCTTAGTATTTGATATGAATTTCAGTTTAATACCTGCACGCGTTCATGAGAAATAAGGTAGTAAGTATGAAATAATTAAAAATATTTTTTTATATGATGTAACTAAAAATGTACAGTTTTCGCAATTTTTCCTTTATCTGTGCTCTAACAAGTTGCTTTGTGCCAATTTTCAAGATTCTAAGTTCACGGGAAGTACCCTGTAGGTTTTGATTTTTTGAGAGTAGTTGCGAGTTTAAAATTACGACTAAAATTGATGTTTCTTTTGAATGCGTTGACATAGAGGTTTGATTTTATTACAGTTTAAAGGTATTATAGACTTGAGTATTTGATATGAATTTCAATTTAATACGTCCACGCGTTCATGAGAAAAGGGGTAGTAGGTATAAAATTATTCAAAATATTTTTTTCATATGATGCAAATAAAAATTTATGGTTTTCGCAATTTTTCCTTTATCTGTGCTCTAAGGAGTTACTTCGTGCCAAATTTCAAGATTCTGAGTTTACGGGAAGTGCCCCGTAGGTTTTGATTTATTTGGTAATGTCGAAAATTTGCTGCAATTTGCGACATATTCGACTATATCTTTTGATTGCGTTGACCTAGTAGTTTGAAATTTTCACAGCTCTAAGAGGCAATAGACCTTAGTATTTCCTATAAATTTCAGCTTGTTACCTCCACTCGTTCCTGAGAAAAAGGGTCTTGACAGACAGACAGACAGACAGACGGACAACAAAGTGATCCTATAAGGGTTCCGTTTTTTCCTTTTGAGGTACGGAACCCTAAAAATAGCTGTATTTTGCATTTTATCTTTGAGATAATAGGGAGTTACCCATCTTATTTTCCATATTTACATTTCAAGCAATGATCCACAAAATATGAGGAATCTTGCTCTAACCGAAGACACAGACCACAAGTCTAGTTTCGGATAGAGCAATTTCTCCATCATGACACCTCCTTATTGTACCCAAATGTTTCTGAATCATTAGATTTAATGTACCTATTTTTATGAATAAATAATTTAATTTAATTTAATCTTAGCCAATAAAATAAATATTCAAACACTCTCTGGGTGCAAATTATGTACCTACTGGCTACTGGTGAAATTCTTATGTGGTTCTATGCGGTCAGATAAAGTCATTAGTGCAAAATTACGCTGTGCTTGTTATTCAGTTTCATAAATAAATGTAGAATCCAGTGGGGGGGGGATATATCCCGCCTTCTAGGTTTAGTGTGCTACCACCTACGGCCGCATCGTCGCTTAAGATCAGGCGAGATCGTGGCACAAGGCTAACCTATAACGAATAAAAAAATCCCCTTGCACAAGTATTGTCGTTGGCCACTATACTCTTTCAACCACGGAGCTTTCAACTAATCTTGCATTGGGAATCCCTACCACCGGTAAAAGCGCGCCTTAATATTAGTGTGGTCGATAAATACCGGGGGTAGACTTCCTTTGCAGGAGGTCGTCTAGGTGGGTACCCCAACAGTGCCAGTTATTCTACCGCCTGAGCAGTGATGTGCAAACATTACTGTGCTCCGGTAGGAGGGCACTGTAGCTAGTAAAATTACTGGGCTAAAGAGTCTTAACATCTTATGACTCTTGAGTAAGAAGCGTTGGTGCAGTGCTCCTAGAATTTCACATAATTGTGAAATCCTAGGTAACACTGTACTGATTATGGGCAGCCGTTATCTCTTAACATCAGGAGAGCGTCGTGCTCGTCTTCTACTTCATCACATAAAAAAATAAATAAATAACTAAGGTTAAACTTTCTCTTCAAAAGTGTAAAATGTTACTTCTTATTTTAAAGGTTCATTATTATAATAATATATAATTAAAATGCAATATGCATACAATGAAATATTTTTCGATAATTTGTAACACACTGTAAAACTGTGAAATCACTCATCACCACAAACCAAACCCTACCAAACTGTCCCAAAACCTATTCCAAACAAGAATTCAAAAAAGCAATTATTACGTACAAAAGTAATAACATCCAAAAACGGTCTAACCACCCCTTATAATACAATCGAAATTGGCCCCTAATTTATACAGTAATAGGTAGATAATAAAGAATAGTTTTGTCTGAATATGAATTGGCATATTTCCCGTTAAGTTAGCTAGTTATAATGACAGTAATAAATCATACGGATCGTTAGCGTTCCCCTAGTTCGATTCTGGACGAAATACTTCGATTAGAAATACAACTGGATACGTAACTGTCACACGTCCCCCGCTGCCAAAATATTTGACCGCCAGTGTCCCAAGCACAGACAATGCGTAGACGTGTCTTTCTGTCATCCCATGCATTCACACAAGTACAATGTATGGGATGACAGCTCTACTCTTGACATTTATTCTGCGGGATCCTATACACCATGTTACGGCCACAGGCATAGAACTAGTTGTAACAATATAGGTTATACCTGTGTGTGTGTGTCTTGTGTCAGTGTTTATCCCAGTGTTTGACAATTTTGTCGTAGTGTCATTATCGAAAAGTCATTAGTGTGGTATCATTATTTTGGCGTTGCCTCTCCCGCTCCCCTCTTTTTCGCATAGACCGATTTTTTTTGGCCGACTTTTTTGCATTGAAATTAGTGCCCAGAGGGCCTATTGGCTATCGCCCAACGACATCTAAAACACTATAATCCATAGACAAAATAGCGTACATTACTTGCTTAAACCTCCTCATTAATATGATTAAAATAACAAACACAGCAATGTACATTGAAGTTGTCATAAATCGTAGTGGGTGTGAATTAGCCAATAGGCCCTCGGGTCAGCTCCTTTGGTGGATTAATGCTCAAAGATTCTGAACGAAATAGCATCATCTGTCAATAGATGACTTGACATGACTCGCTAATGGAGAAGTGGTGTTTTGGGACAATCGTACATGCGTTTGTTGGGACATAATTTGATGGGACTAAGTGGCACATGTTTGCGAATAAGGCTGGCAGATACTATAGCTAGACGGGCCTTAGCGAGACTCAGAATTATGTATGTGTAGATTCATGTTTTCATGTGTCCTGTAGATATCGGGTGTACTGTCTTCATTATTACTATGATGTACTTGTTAAAGCAGCAAATATAAATTATTTTTTATTTATTTTTGCGTAATTAAACCGTTCAATTTCTTTTTCTGCATAATAATATAATTATTATAAAAAAAAAACTTTATACATGGATACTAATTTATTCTTGTATGCAAATTTTAAACATCTTTTTGATTTATATATTTTTACCGAGGCTCACTTTTAGTAAACAAGTGAAATTTAAAAAAAGTTTTTAAAAACAAGCTTTTATTATTATTACCATAAAGTACTCGTCAAGACGAATCAAATGAGCCCAAACTCGACGGGGTTACGTCGTTTAATTACGGAGTTCCTATAGCCACCTTCCCGCTCCATCATCAGATCAGCTCCATGTCATAATAATATTGCATTGTCATCCGATTTATGCATGCATGCAAAATTTCAGCTCAATCGGACACCGTGAAGTGGGTCAAATTTTAACTTGCAAGATTTGATTACAGACAGACAGACCGACAGACAACAGACAGGTGAAAGTAAATAAAAGCTTGTAAAAATATTGCTTTTTTAGGCTTCCGTAGTCAACAAGACAGCCTTATAGATTTGCTTTGTTAAATGTCACACTGTCATCCTACGTAGACGATATTATTATTTCTTATCGTTTTAAAAGATAATATTATTATTATAATAATAAAATTATTAATATTATCACACTTATATTATTATAAATGGGAAAGTTTATAAGTGAATGTGTACTTAGTATGTTTGTTACTTCTTCTGATTACTTCTTTTGATTGGGCGGAAATTTGGTGTAGAACTAGCTTAGATCCTGGAATAACACATAGGCTACATATTATAGTACATACAGGTAGGCTACATGTAATAGTCACATGTAGAATGTAGTAGTTATCTTATGACTCTTGAGTAAGAAGCGTTGGTGCAGTGCTCCTAGAATTTCACATAATTGTGAAATCCTAGGTAACACTGTACTGATTATGGGCAGCCGTTATCTCTTAACATCAGGAGAGCGTCTTGCTCGTCTTCTACTACTTCACATTAAAAAAAAAAGGTACCTATTCACTCGTGCCTTGAAGATACCCAAGTTGTACCTCTCGGGAAACACAGATGACGGCAAAGTGTTCCAAATGCGACCAGTTCTCATTAGAAACGACGAAGCAAAACGCTTGGTGCGGGCTGTTGGTAGCGCCACTAAGTAGGGATGCCGCATTGCCGTCTGCCGTGACGTCCGTCGATAGAATGGGCATGGAGGAATTAGTTCGTGTAATTCCTGCGCACACTCTCCAAAATGAATCCTGTAGAAGACCGATAGCGAAGCGACCATTCTACGATGTTCAAGGCTGTTCAAGGCTGTGGTCAAACGCAGCCCTATTCTCTATAAAAAAAAATTGTACAGCGAGTAGAACCGCAGGGCGCAATTAGTAAAATATAATGCCAACCTTTGACTACCAAACCAATTTTGTATACAAATTGCTAAAAATATTAAATTGACTAGAAATATCAACACCTCATTCAAACATTTTATGTTTTGTGGATTGTTCGAATCAAATAAAAAGCTTAAAATACTTCAATCATTTCAAAAGGAAATCCCATAACTTTTGAAATATTATCCACTTTAAAACAAAAATAATTACCGATGTTTCGTTTTTTATGACAGATAAACGGACATTAGTAGATCTATTCATAAAAATAATAAATAAACCGAAAAGCTTTCAAAAAGCAGTAGCTAAATAGAATGCAGCCGTCGGGGAATTCATATTTCGTGTTTTTAGAAGTTACGATCTATAAATGCAGTATAAAAATAGCACTAAAAGTTTGAAAACTAGACTAAATTTTTAACAATACTTTGCCCATTAGTGAGCACATAAAATTGTAAAAATAGGAATTTATCAAAATATCAAAAGGAAAGTATATACGTAAGTATTATATCCGTTATCCTGACCACCATATTACAAGCATTAAGTTTGGGGTTAGGTGGCGCTGTGTGAAACGTCCTGATATATTTATTATTTATTTATTTTATATTTTTGAAGTATACTCGATTGAGTGCAATGCTCAGGGTTTTAAAAAAAAGTTTCAACCTATTGTAAATTTGGGTAAATTTGTAATTGTAAAGCTGGGGCCACGTTATGGTCTATTTCGTAACAAATTCACAATGTTCTATGTATACTAAGACTGACCCCACATTGGGCGTGCGTATCTACCGCGGGCAGTCGAGTTATCACGGCGACTACTCGTCAATACTTATGTGTCGCAAGCTGGTGAGTCGCGACTGGATCAAATGTGGGGTTAGCTTTAATATATTATGAAACCGCGCTATAAATTCTGACTAGTAAGAAAATTTCGCTTAACTTTCATATTTAAAAAAAACATGACTGTGGGCAACGAATTAGACTGTGGGCCAAGCACAGACATTGCGTAGACTTGTCTTGTTGTCAAGTCAACTGTCATCCCATACATTTACAAAAGTACAATCAGGGGGGTCACATCATCGTGGCCACCTGTGAGACAAAAAATATCTAACGGATTTTCCTTATTTTATGAAAATACGCTATATATTGATATTGGAACGAAGTTCCTTATCGCGCGTTGTGAAAGGGGGCTAGACGGAAAAAATTCTTACGAAAAGTTGTCGCGACACTTTTTGCTATAGTAAGCTATTGTAAGCTGTGCGGCGTGCGCATGTTTCTCTGTCTCTCTCTCTCTCTCAGATATTTTCATTTCTATAGGAACTTCGTTCCATCCGGGTGTCCCTTGACACCTCTCAAGTTTTTTTTAGGTCATAAACTAGTTGAATATCATTGTATTTTCTCAAATTGCTTTAAAATTTTGGAAAAAAATGAAGCACATAGTTATCATTATATATCAAAGTGAAGCAGTTTGACAGAGTTTGACAAAAATCTATACCGGCCGCCGGCCACGCTGGAAGGGACGGAAGAAAAATAGGTTCTCCTTTTTCTTCACACAGAATTTTTCCTATTGCCATCACACTCACACATAAAATGGGTACTTCTAGTTGTATTACTTCTGTGAGTACAATGTATGGGATGACAATTACTGTTCTTCTACTCTTGAAGTTTCGTCCCATACGCCATGCTACGGCCATAGATTTTATCTACTTTAATGTCGTCGCATGTAAAAGTCCTTTGAAACGTCATCTGAGATGTCATCATCTGCGGACAGCTGACGAAACGGTGCGTCGTTTCCCCATCAATTATAGTTCGTTAGTTTTGTTTTGACGGCACCTCCTTCCGGCTTCAGAATAGGTGAGGAAGGTGTTAAGTACATTTTTGGTTTGTTTTTATACTGGTGTTTTAATGTGTAACTTATGAGACCAAATTATGTCTTATAATTATGTATTTCTATAAGTTGTGTAGTGTGTAGTGTGTTGTGTAGTGTGTAATAATACTTTTGTATTTTTTAAAACACCTCCAAAAACATCTCAACGGCTCATATTTTCTAAAAAATAACCATAAGTAAGTTGTAAGTTACCTACCTTTTGCTCCAGTCCTAGGGCAACTGGTTGAAAATGCTAAATAAATAAGTGAAACCAAAAAGTAGGTAATTAACACTTGTATTTAACTTCTACAAATTAACCAAAAATCTTAAAATTCGCGCGACTTACATTAGGTTTCATGGTAAGTATTCTCAAGAAATCTAATTCGATGCTCAGCTAAAACATTAAGTGTAACTTCAGCCAAGTGGTAAATAGTTCCAAATTAATAAAGGCTGGTCATTTGAACTATTCGCCGACTCGACCGGAACAGAACATTTTCGGATTTACGAAGTTTCCAAATCGAAATTGTTTGCGGCCGAAGAACTTCGTCTTTCGTTCGTAGTGTTAAGTAGGAACATAACTATACTTCGTTTCAAAAACAAAGATAATTTTTGCAGGGTTCGAATGTTATAAATCAATGAAAATATAATTGATAAATTCCCAAAAACTGAACATGTCCGATATACACAGTGACTGGTAAATCACTTAAAAGCTTCAAGGATATGATAAATTATATAATCACATTATGTTTACAATTAACAAACAAAGACAATACTAATACATTTAAGAGAAAATCTTATTTGAATTAATTCGCCATGTCCCAAACAAAATGGTAAAACTACTGGCGAACAGCTGACGCAGGTAGGTAAGTAAAGCTACATACAAAGTAGGTATCGACTATCGACACCACCGACAAAGGACGCGATCTGTGACGCGACATAGCTACGCGATGCTACACACTCACGTGATGTTAAGCGATGATGCGGCCGCATGTGGTAGCAGACTAAACCTAGAAGGCGGGATAAATCCCTCCCTGGCTTCACTGAGCTTATTATCCTTTGCTGGTTATCAATACAAGCCGCAATAGAAATCCGCAGTTCGTTGTTCGCCCGGTACAATTTTTATTAGTAGTTAAGTAACTAAAATTAAACCCGCCAAATAACAAATTGAATTTTAAGACTAAAATACTCATCGATGAAAGGAAATACCTTAAAAGCGTCTAAACGCGCGCGCTCTGGATAAATAAATTAGGCTTAGTAACTAAATAATAACTAAGTAGGTAGGTATGATCCGTTTTTCCTTCATACTTTACCTGGCTTAGGACAGGCAAAAATACCAAGGTAAGTGGACAATGACATATCAAAGAAATCCATATTAATCGTTCAGATACTAGGTACATTATTACCTATTTATTATCGATACCTACCAGCTGACCGAATATGCCGCCACAGGTTGGATTGTAGGTACCTACGATACGACCGCGATTTGTGCAGAGTGCAGATACCTACCGCATCGCAAAAGATTTTGAAATGTGAATAAATAATAATGATTTTGTAATATGAATTATGTTCTTATTTGATATTTTTTGTCAAAATTAGATAGGTAGGTACCTATTTTTACGAATCGTGGACTGGGTACTCTGTTTCAAGGTTCTAAGTTTTAAATGCACGTCAAATTAAAACCGCAATAGAAAGCCACGCTAGTCGTGGCTTTCTGTAGCTTCTGTACAAGATAGCCGGTCGGCTGGTAGATTTCGATAAAGTACCTACGTACTTTATCGAAATCTACCAGCCGACCGGCTATCTTGTATGAGGGCTACAAACCTATTAGGTACCGACTATGACGGTGATTTTTGCGTATACCTATTTTATTAATACAAATTACACATAACTCATTTCCTTCTCCTGTGTATCCAATTAAAGTATCACCACGCACTTATCAAAAACCTTCACAATTATTTACTATTAATGAACACCAGACCACTTTTAACATCAAACCACTAATAATCCTAGTTATTTGAGAACGTCACACGATACCTACAACATTAGTGATTGGAAACATATGTTGTGATATCTATGTGAGCGAAGCAACTGAGCGCGGTGGCGGCTCGCCGCGCCACCGCCGCGCGGCGGGGGCGCGGAGTGGCGGCGGGGGCACACATACTTTATAGAACACATAGGATATTTTACCCAAAATTTAAGTACCTATTTTTATATTTTTTTTAGAATGAGAATCGTTAACTGAGTTCCCTGTTTTAGGCTTCTAAGTGATTTACCAGTCACCGTGTATATCTGAAATATTATGATAAATATCCGATATATTATATCGAATTTATTAAAATAAAATATTATCTTTTTAACCCTGCAAAAATTATCGTAACTAATTTTTTTTTACAAAAATGAGTTAAAGCCAACGAATTAGGGAAATAATAGAAATCGAACACAGCTCAAAAAGTGATTCAATGTAAAGTACAACTATATGGGCGGGGCGTAAAAAGTACAACTCACCCGCCGCTCAGTCACACAACACGCCCAGCGACAGATGCACGCATCGTTTGATTTTTAAAAATATCCAAAATAATATAGTTAACGGACAAAAATGACCTTTTGTGTGGTAAATTGGTGTAAAAATGGAAAGAAGGCAGTAAAAAGCAGGAAAAACTTATCACAGCTAACAAATATTATTTTAAACCAAATTATATAATTTCGATTTTAGTTGACATTAAAAACATAAAAATATAGGGTAAACTAGGCATAACTGAAACAATGATTATTTTGGTCGTTTATTGCATTCGCATTGGATTAGGTAACGTTATATTTATTTTGTATACTAGCTAAACCCACGGCTTCACCCCCGCTACAAAGATGTTATTTTTGTACATTAAATAAAAGCATTTGTTTTTGAATTAAATCAATAATGACTTTTAATAAAAGTCTGAAGAAAGAAAGAAAAAACCTCTAAAGTGAAGAATTCACCTGACCCGGCCACCCCGGCTCGGCCTGATTCGACCTGATTCTGGCTTCGCGCTTTTATCACCGCACGAGCCGACACCGATCGAAAGCCCAGGTTTATACGACTAATGTCCAATTATAAAAAATGACAAATATTATCAATCGTCCAATCATAAAAATGCCTATTCGGAAAATAGTTCACTCATAAAAATGTCAAATCGTAAAAAGGTCCAATTTGAAAATTGTCCATTCTAAAACGTCTATTCGTAAAAATGTCCAATAAAGTTTTATTTTATCCGTGGTTCTATCAATAGCTAATCCTGTAGTCCTGTTAAAAGTGTCACGTACCTAGTGAACAATCTTTATTTCCAATGCAATGACAGCTGCCAAACTTGAAATGTCAATATCTCGGAAAATACTCGTCTTAGGCTGATGCTATAAGAAGAAATTAAAGGTCTTGGAGAGATCTTCATTTCAGATGACAGCTGTCAAACTTGAAACGTCAATATCTCGGAAAATACTCGTCTTAGGCTGATGCATTAATAGAAGAAATTAAAGGTCTTGGAGAGATTGTCATTTCAGATGACAGCTGTCAAACTTGAAACGTCAATATCTCGGAAAATACTCGTCTTAGGCTGATGCTGTCATGGAAGAAATTAAAGGTCTTGGAGAGATTGTCATTTCAGATGACAGCTGTCAAACTTGAAACGTCAATATCTCGGAAAATACTCGTCTTAGGCTGATGCTTTAATAGAAGAAATTAAAGGTCTTGGAGTGATTGTCATTTCAGATGACAGCTGTCAAACTTGAAACATCAATATCTCGAAAAATACTCGTCCTAAGCAGACGCTGTCATAGAAGAAATGAATAAACTTTAAAGATCTTCCAGATTTTGACATTTCAAGTTTGACAGCTGTCATTTGAAAGGTAGATCTCCCCAAGACCTTTCATTTCTTCTATGACAGCGTCAAAAATAAACCAATTCGTGTTATTCGTGCACCATTATTCTTAATTGGACATATTTCATTTTGGAACAAATTCATGTTGGACATTATTCGAGTTGGACATTTTTCCTAGTTGGACGTAAGCCATGTTGGACCAAATTAGTATTGGACATTAATACTAGTTGGACATTTTGGATATTGGACATTTGTTGTACAAACCGATAAAACTTATTCCATATCCTTTTTGGGGATTCTAACCACCTCTGTACCAAATTTGGCAATTTTGCCATTACCTTGTCGAATGCTTCGTTCTATGGTTGTACTCCTCATGACATCACGCATGGTTGATGAGATATTCGCTTTTATTCAAGCATACCTAGGTTACCCTAGTCTGACATAAAAGAATATATTTGAGATGCCCGTATGGCAATACCAAATTTAACTATAAACAATTTTGATACTTTAATTATTTTTTAAAAAAAATTGCTACGGTACTTGGTCACTGACCTCTGTTTAATCAGATAAGTAGCTCTGGCGCGAAAAAGTTACACACATACTTCACTTAAACCAGACATGCGTCTAATAATGATACTTTTATAAAATGATAATAAAAGACGATGTGTTATATGACACAAATATAATATTAAAAATACATAAAATAAAATGATAAATCGTTAAGTTAAGGTAATCCAATTCTTTATTTTTTGCGACGGGGTGGTCTTTTCGATGTCTCGTAACTCGTAGGCGGGCATTTTCCTTTATTTTTAATACTTTCCAAAACAAATTTTCTGACTGATGATTTCGATTCGCCTAGAAAATACAAAATAAATAAGATTAATATCATTGTTTAAAAGTAAAAAAGGCGTACCAGTATGGTAACAGTAAAATAGGTGCCATGAATATAATAATATTATTATAAGAAATTCCCAAATAAAGCAATTGTATATATACTTGTACGTAGGGACATCTTATACATTAAAACAAAATAAAAATGCCAAGTGCAAGTCGGACTCTTTTGAATTGAACTCTTTCTATGAAACATATCATATTATATACAACAAAAACGGAAAAAAGCACTTTGTTGTTTGGTAGCCCCTTTTTTTATTTTATTCTATTTTTAGTATTGCAACAAAAATACATCCGTGAAAATTTCAACCTTCTAACTATAACGGTTCGTGAGATGATAGACAGACAGACGAACGGACAGCGAAATCTTAGATATATGGTCTCGTTTTCCCCCTATGGGTACGGAACCCTAAAACACAATTTTTCATACATATAATAACATTCCTGCTCCTCATTAAACTTGGACAACATGAAAAGTATCAAAAATTGTCAGTCAAACTATAATGTATTTTATGACTTTACTTGTAAACAAATAGATAACACAAAATAGTTATTTATGGACAAAATAACGATTATTTTACGTTTTCAATGATGAGATTCAATGAGCTTGATGATGTACTGTTAATCCAACTTAAACGTACCTGATATATACGCTGTTCTCTTAAAAACACTTAGCTAAAGCAGCAACCACTTATCTATTTGCAACTGCTGCATACGCCGTATATATACATTTTGTAATTCATTTGGCAAGCACCGCCACGGATTTTTTACACATTTTCATCAACATTATTGTGAAAAAACTTCGAAATAACTTATTAATCACTAAAAATACGAACTGCTGTTGTTAAACTGTTATTGTTTACATTTTTTTTGTCAAATTTGATAGAAGTAACTTGAAAGAAATAGGTAGAATGTTGCCATTTTTATTTTAGTTTTTTCTCATTAAATTTGTACTCCTTCGTTTTGTCTATCCCGTTTGCACATGTTGATTGAATATTTCTGTTTCACTCAACACTATCCGACTAAGTAAAATGACACCCCAAATAAATGACTGGGCGAGTTCATGTACGGAAAATAAATTTAGCATGGTTATGCCTTATGTATATCCGCGTGTCGCGTGAGTATTATAATTTAGTGGTGTGAGTTTGGGACCACGTTTTTGCGGAAAAAGTAAAGGAGTTACAGGGAGTTGGTTAAAGCACAATAAAAATCGCAATTTCGTGCTCATAATTATATTAGTAGCTCCCATTTTTGTAAAAAAAACTTAGTTACGAGATGTCAACGTGTAACCCTCGATAAGTATAATTAGAGGTAGGTACTCTAAGATATGGATTAAAATGGAAAGGTACCCACTTAGGTTCTGTAAACTATTTACCTATCTATAATCATAATATTGTCAGACTAATATCATTACTACATAGTATTAAACAAACCTACCTATTACACATTATTCTATATACGTTATTGTCTTTTGCTATATAAACATTTTTTTGTTGATATACTGTAATCATCAGTGAAAACTTTTAATTGGCCTTATATAAACTATTTTATGTAATCAAACATACATATACCTAGCTGTAAGTTTTCCTTTGAAAATAAAATAAAATATGGCTTATCGATATCTGTCCCGCTGTGTGCTTAGATTTTTGATACTATGCAAATTTTGATGCGGCTTTTCATTTAAAGATAGAGTGATTCGAAAGGTTTTTATATTATGTTGGTTTAATACCTTCATTATGCATCGAGTTGTGAAAAATAGAACTGAATTGAGATTTTTCCTTTTTAAACTCAATTCAAAAATACAGTATTATTAACTTTATTAATCTATCATATTATTATTGATTGTTTGTTTGCTACTAAACACTAACAAAAACAAATAAAACTTAACAAAACGAAGGAAAAAACTTGTATCCTCTAACGATCACCACTAATTTACCGAACTAATTAACAGGGTCGCGAACAAACGGGATCTAAAGAATTCCACACAAAAAATTTAGTGGAAGTCACAACTTTTCCGTAATTACAACGAAGCGCCATTTTATGGCTCCCCAAATGCAAGGAGAATGCGAGAAAAAAGTTTTAAATCTCTCTATTGCGTCTCGTTTGTTCGAGACCGGAATGCAGTCATAGGAGGAGCGATTAGCGGAATAGTTTTACGAGTAGGTACATAAAGATTTGCAAATAAAATTGGTAACCAGAACTTTATTTATATCTTAATTTTATTAATCTGGACATATTATCACAATAGACGTGCGTGTCTACTCGTGACCACGGTGCATTTTATTGTGCCGAAATGTCGAGGTTGGTTATATAATGTTTTTTTGGAAAACTAACATTTTAAAAATTACGCGACAAGTCCCAATTAATAAAATTAACATTCACACTGCTATTTAGTTTTAATGACTAAGAAAAACAATTACTTGCGACTCTTACAAGAAATGGACTGTTTTTATTTTAGATTTTGTTTTCTTTGATATGTTGTAAATAGAATAAATAGCAGATAGTATTTTTCCCACTCGCTTTACTGGAAACAAAACCGTATTCCCAAACAGTCATTATGACCGTGTTCCGGCATGATATTCAGTAAAGTCAGGGAGGGATTTATCCCGCCTTCTAGGTTCAGTCTGCTTTTTTTTATCTACATCTGCATCTTTTCATCATGCGAGATCGTGGTTTATTAAAATCTAACTACACTTATAAAAAAATACCTATGAAAATCGCTACCTCATACACTCAGCCCACACCTTTAACACCAATGTTGATGTGAAAAATGCAATGGGCGGTACGGTACGGTAACTCACTACTAGTAGTCGTGCCGTCACCACCTTGAGAGGGAGGACTGATAGATATATGTCATTCACACTGCTATTTAGCTTTAATGACTAAGAAAAACAATTACTTGCGACTCTTACAAGAAATGGACTGTTTTTATTTTAGATTTTGTTTTCTTTGATATGTTGTAAATAGAATAAATAGCAGATAGTATTTTTCCCACTCGCTTTACTGGAAACAAAACCGTATTCCCAAACAGTCATTATGACCGTGTTCCGGCATGATATTCAGTAAAGTCAGGGAGGGATTTATCCCGCCTTCTAGGTTCAGTCTGCATCTTTTTATCTACATCTGCATCTTTTCATCATGCGAGATCGTGGTTTATTAAAATCTAACTACACTTATAAAAAAATACCTATGAAAATCGCTACCTCATACACTCAGTCCACACCTTTAACACCAATGTTGATGTGAAAAATGCAATGGGCGGTACGGTACGGTAACTCACTACTAGTAGTCGTGTCGTCACCACCTTGAGAGGGAGGACTGATAGATTTATGTCATTCACACTGCTATTTAGCTTTAATGACTTCAAAAAGTGTTTCGAAAATAGCATGTGATTTATTCTTGTTTAAAAACTACTGATGCTTTTGGCAAATAAGTGACATGCATGTAGTTTTGTTTATGAATAATTTTAATGAAAATGAAAAAGACGTTAATTTATTTAAAAGGATGGAAGGGCAAAATTGGTAGACAATAAAAGATCATTATTAGCGATAAGACTGCCAATTATAATAACACTCCTTTTTTCGCTAATGTGTAATCTTTTTTAGCTTTTTCTGTTGTATTTATAGAGACATCCTTAATCAATGATTTAGATTGTGTTGTGTTTGTTTTAGTGTTTTCTATTCTATTCTAACATTATAGAGATGTGTGCCAATAGTGGCATAGGCCAGTGAGACCGCTATCCCACTTTAAAAATTCTATAACAGATCCTTAGACCTTGTGCAGAATAGCACTATTTTTGACTTCAAAAGAGCAAGAAAACGATAATGCACAATACATATTAGGCCCATAAACACATACCCTCTAAAGCCACCTATACTGCCAAAATACCATAACTCTTAGAACTTCATCAAAATTCACATCATAGACTACCAACTTTATAATCACATCCAATAATCTTTATTTTATTCCAAACACATTAAAATATATTCTAATTTCCCCAATTATAATCATAGTCCATCATAATAAAACGATCAAATGAGATCCGGTGACGTTCCGACTCACGTCAACTCTTTAATTATTACAAATAACGTTCCTTTATACGAAAATAACTAGAAATATAAAAGACCATTGGGGCATTAAATTTTAGAGCACTAATAAACGACATCGTCTCTTGTTTATAGCTATAATACTGTTTCTTGACGTGAACGGCCATCTTTAGATATTTAAAATGACATTTAACACTGGCCAGTTTAACTGGACCTTTAAAAGAGTTAACTTTTAAGAAGAATAATATAGTTTTTTTTAAGTAACAGTTCAGCTTAGGCTGGTGTGGTAGCAAATAAAGTGTGATGTAATTTTAAACTTTTTTAGATTATTTATTGGAATTTTTGGATAATTATATTGAAGTGATATATTTTAAATTAATCTCATTATTAATCTAAGCTACGAGTAAGTTAATGTTGAAATGTGAAGGGAATAATCATATTAAAATATCTTATCTGTTTTAAATTACATTTATTGAGCTCTATAAAGCTAATTTATTAAATTCAAAATGTTTATGAATATTTAAATAAACTGTGTTTTAATAAAATTGTTACAGTTATTTATCTATAAACGCTTTAATATAATATGTATAATTACACAAGTATTAGCAAATATGCCAAAAATAGTTTCAATAAAACGCCAAAATACATTTAAAAAAAAAAATTATTTTATTATTAACAGACTTTAAATAATTTTATTTATAATTGTTAAACTGTTTTAATATCATATATTTTATATTTAGTATCTATAATTTATTTGCTAAAAGTATGTATCATAATATTTATATTGTTTTAGGACGTAAAAGCTGCCTGCTACTTACCAAATTTCAGTCCAATCGGTTTAGCCGTTTTAACGGTCCAATGGGTTCGAAGACAGATCCGTACATCCATCTCGGTGGGGCAGATGAGAATTTAAATTCCCATCAGCCCCACTGGTACCAGTGTGTTAGTGGGGTCGTTGAAAATATAATAACACTAGCTGCGCCCAACGGTTTTACCCGCTGTACTATGAGTAATCATCAGGTCAACTGGTAGAAAATGCTATGTTAGCATTAAGTTAGTCCTAGCGTTGTGCTGAATAATAAAATAAATAAAATAAAATAATCTATGTGTTATTCCAGGGCTAAGCTATCGTTATTCCAAATTTCAGCTCAATCGGTCCACTCGTTTAGACGTGCAGAAGTAACAAACATACACACTCACTCACAAACTTTCTCATTTATAATATGAGTGTGATCAACATTACGCGTGAAGTCTTGAGAACTAACTATACTTTCGCTATATACATGTGCTTCGCTAAATACCTACTCGCAAAATAATATTTTTCAAAATTGTAGAGTCACAAATAGTAACGAAAACGTTTTAACTTTTGACAAAAACCATTTTTTAAATCTGTGATATCAGTCCATTTCTCAAATTAAAATATTTAAATTAATTCTATAAAGTCCCTTCAAGCTTCTGTAAGTGACGTACGCAGAATAAATAGGAAGAAGGAACGGTCATGGTAGCCTTAATAATTCGCTAGAAAGTGTGAGCGAACTCATTTTGATAGATCTTTGTAAGTCACTTGCTCGCATTTTTAAATTGTCAGTCTTTAATGTTAGCGGTAATGCTACTCTAGCCCAGCGCCAAAGTTTCTGGCTAACTCTTAAAATACAGGCGTATAGATGTATAGGCCCATTAACGTACTCAGTGGGATAAAAATTCAAATTCAACGCATTTATTTCAATAAAAAATCACAATAAATACAATATGTCAAATAATAGCTAATGTCAAGAATCACAAAATTTTCAAATAATTAAATATTTCCAAAAATAAATAATCATAATATTAAATGTCAAGGATAAGAAAATATACAAGCAAAAACAATGAGCGACGAAAATAAAGTACACAAAATAAGATGTGTAAAAATAAATGACGACAATAACAATTGTCATTCCAGTACATTTTTTTAGCGTTGGCCACAAGCTTGAAGGGATTTCTATAAAAATAAAATGGCCAATCTAAACTAATTCAATTTTCGGTGGTAATATCACATCTAAACGGCATAATTTCACGCATCTTTTGAAAAGAAAACAATGAAAAAACCATTATTATAAACATTATCATATAAATTGAATACTTGTGCGTGACAGCAAAATGATGGGAGATTATTTATTTAATTTAATTTTGGATGAGTTAATACGAGTATAAAGTGTTTTTTTTTTTTGTTTAGTCTGTACTGTCCCACTGCTGGTGGGACAAAAGTGGTGAGTATAAAGTGTTATCAAAATTAAAATGAATTTGGTTTTTATTTCACATTGTAGTCATTTAGGTTTAAAATAATATTATTCGTGCCATCTAGGCGCGCGACCCTTCACTCTATCTGACACTACCTTCTCACCTCCAGGTTCGGCGCACATACACTGCTCTCAAAGTCAAACTTATCATAATAATCAGTGGAATTTTAACAAAGCCGATTTTAATAGTTTATATAGCAGGATATCTACTATTGATTGGAGTGACATTTACAGTTTGAGCGACTTAGATATAACGTTAGATTTATTTTATAAAAAATTGTACACAGTTTTTGATGAATGCGTTCCTTTAAAAAATTACATTTCAATAAACGGTAGATACGTTTATCCGGTTTGGTATACGGCGAACATTATTAAAAATATTAAAATTAAACATTCATGGCACAAAAAATACAAATCAAGTAATTCAATAAGCGACTATCAAGAATTTGCACGGTACAGAACTATAGTTAAAGCTGAGACTGAAAAGGAACATGACAGATACCGAGACCGCGTACAACGACATCTGGCGTCCGAACCGAAAACTTTTTGGAATTACGTAAGATCGAGGAAAGGTAACAAAGTTAGCACGAAAATTTTAAGAGATGGACGTGTACTATCGGATTACAAATGTGCAAACGAGTTTGCACAGTTTTTTCACTCGGTATATAATTTAGAATCACCCAAACTGGATGCAGAGGCGGCAAACGCCGATGCTCCGGCAGATTCGGGGAGTGCTTGGGCGCATCTCGCGCCTTTGTGTTCCAAAGACGTCCTGCAGGCGCTTACGCGTCTGTCGCCAAAGCGTTCTATGGGACCGGATGGCATTCCAGCCTTCATATTTAGAGACATTAGAATGGTTTTAGTAAAACCTTTATTGCACATTTTCAATGTATGTATCGGAAATGCTACATTCCCAGATCGATGGAAGCTCACTCGAGTAGTACCCGTTCCAAAAGGAAGTGGAGGATCCACTCCAAGTGACTATAGACCTGTGGCAGTATTGTGCACTCCAGCCAAAGTATTTGAGACAGCCATTCATCATTCTCTGTACCCACAGATAAGCTCTCTGTTGTCGGACGCGCAGCACGGTTTCCGTCCTGGGCGTGGGACGGTAGGAAACTTGTCTGATCTCATGACTCGCCTTGTACCAACGGTGGATGCTGGCCTACAGGTGGATGTAGGATATTTCGACTTTAGAAAAGCATTAGACACCGTTGATAATGATATCCTTCTACGTAAACTTGCGTGTGTTGGCTGTACTCCTCACACTCTTACATTTTTTGCCAATTATTTACGCAACAGACGTCAGTACGTGGACTGCAACGGACAAGTCTCTGAACCCTACTACACAAGATCAGGTGTCAGTCAGGGCAGTAATCTAGGACCTTTTCTGTTTAACTTGATGATAAATGATTTGCCACAAGTAGTCAATAGATCCATACCTTTTCTCTTTGCAGATGATCTTAAATTAGTCCTTCAAACAAATGATGAACATGATTGTTATTCCCTTCAACATGATATAAATAATATTCTAAAATGGAGCCTCGACAATAAACTTTACTTTAATCCAACAAAATGCACAGTACTATCAGTCGGTGTCAAATGTAAGTCGGTTGCCTGGAAGAGATCGCTTTGAGCGATAAGGCCGCCCATTGTGGACCAATGTGTTTAAATATTGTCATAATAATTTTAAGTACCTTTTGTTACATTGGACACAATAAAGAGTATTTCTATTCTATTCTATTCTATCATTTAGCCGATCACACAACCCAATTCACCATCCATACACAATTAATAATATACTTCTACAAAGAGTGAACGAGGTCAGAGACTTGGGCGTGCACTTCACTGCTGAATTACAATTTAGAATCCATATCACAAACATTTGTAAGAAAGCATATCGAAATTTAGGACTTTTGCTCAGATTAGCCAATAAATTTACCAACACTGTAGCTTTGAGAGCACTGTATGATGCGCTTGTCAGGAGTCACCTGGAGTGCAATGCTATAATTTGGTCACCTCACGAGATTAAATACAAATTAATGTTAGAGCGTATTCAAAACAATTTTTTACGATTTATGTATCAAAAACAATATAATATATATCCCTGCTACCCGCTCTTGTATCCTACCTTGTTCGTCCTGGGCATGGTGGGATACTATAAACTGGAGGTGAGAAGGGAGGTAGCTCTAGCTACCTACATAGTTAAAGTGTTATTGAGGGGCAAGATTCACAATCCAAAACTGATGGAATCGCTGTGTATCTGTGCACCAGATGAATACGTGGGTCGACGACGCTGTCCGCCTCTTTTGCATGTCCCGCGCGCACGGACCAACTTGCTGCATCTCGCACCACTTACACGTACGCTGCGTGCTCTCAACAAAATTTCTGAAAAGGTGGACTTATTTTGTTCCCCAATGGGAGAAATCACGGAGGAGGCATATTATGTTTGCTCATATATATTATAATAAACATAAGTATTATTACATGTAAAGTAGTAGCTCAGTATAATATTAGATATAATATGAATAGTCTTGTTAAAGTAGAATTAAGTTTAAGATTAATATGTAAAATATTCTCAGCGCTATCGCATTGGGTGTATAACCTGTAAGGATAGTGTTAAGTTTTTAAATAAATAAATAAAATATTATGTAGAGTGTTTTCAATAAATAGGCAGCCCAGCATAAGTCGTCAATCATTTTCAACAACGTAATATGAATAGCTTTTTAAATAATATATAAGATTTGACAGTTTAAATATGAAGTCAAAAGTTCATAAGAAAACACCCAAAAATAAAAAACTAACCAGGTAAGTATAAGAAAACCACCATTACATAGAGTAAAATAACTACTTATAGTCAAAAATGTATAGTGAGAAGTTCAATGGACTAGAACGAAAAGATTTATAAACCATCTTCTCTACACTTTTTCTGTTGTATTATGATTAGTGGCTGCAGTGACATCTGATTTCAGTCTCGTGTAAGATTGTCAAGGGTGGGATAATTTATCGCTTTTTTTTATTTTTTTTGAGGCCAAAAATGTTTGAAGAGCTCAAAACGTATTATACACTTAGTCTTTGTATAGTTCGATTGTCATTTCACTTGCTATTCTTCTGTCAGCACATGTTTTACTTGTGTCTTTCACTGTGTATAAATCATATTATTATGTATTTTATATTTTGTTATTATATTATATCTATTTGTTTATACAATCTAATTTATTATTATATATTATGGTCTAGGTATCCATGGAGTCATTTCATAGTGTATTTAGTATACTTATTATATTATATAGGTATATACAATAACTTATATAAATATGTTAAGTAAACATTTATCTTTAGGTTTGTACAATGCTGGGTCATTGGGTACAAACCACGATAACTTTATTGCTACGGTGGGCCGATATAACATTGACATTTTGGCAGTGAATGAGACCTGGTTGCGTGCCGGTGAGGAGGGGCGCGCTCCTTCGTTGCCCTCGTACCGCCTGCGCCATATTCCGCGGCCGCGAGACGTGCGCTCGCGCGGCGGAGGTGTCGGCTTCTATATTAAGCGAGGAATCACAGCGCGCACCTGGTCTCATCCTGTGGATCCAGTCCATGCCTCGGTCGAGCAGATGTGGCTCACCATGTCTCTCGGTGGAAAAAAACTGGTAATCGGCACAGCGTATCGACCGCCTTGGCTGGATGTAGATTTGTTTCTGAACGCAGTTACTGATTCCATCAGTTCGATACCCTATTACGATGACCTAATTTTGCTAGGTGATTTTAATATTAATTTACTAAATAATACCGATATTAAAACTAAAAAATTCTATACATTTTTGACCTGCTTTAATATTTCGCAAATAGTTACAGAACCCACTCATTTCACTGACACTAGTCAAACTCTGATTGATATTATTTGTACTAATCTGCGACCGAAAAAAATATTTTATGACCCAGTAGGAAACCTTTATGGACATTTGCTTGTCTCTTGTCTTTTTCAGGTCAAGCGAGAGAAATGTAGGCCCTATGTAGTAAGGTATAGGCCTTTAAAAAATATATCTTTGAATTATTTTAACTCTGACCTGGAGGCTATTAGATGGGACAAAATTTGTGAATTTAACAATATTAATTATATGGTAGCTGCATTTAACTCCGCCTTGGAATGCCTTTTTAATTCGCATTCACCTATGAAATCCGTCACCATCAAAGAGCATTCCTATCCATGGATAACTGACACTGTGAAACTTGCAATGAGCTTACGTGATGAAGCATCGTCAGATTATCACAAAACTGCATTGGATAGTAAAAAACAATACTACAAACTGCTAAAAAGTACCGTAAATAAAGCTATTTTTAATGAAAAAGTAGCATATTTTAAATATAATATTAATAATAAAATAAAAAACCCGAAACAATTATGGAAGAATTTGAAGTCTACTCTACTACCTAAACTATCCAATGAGTTGCCATCCAGTTTTAATGACCCCAATTTATTAAATTGCCATTTTTTAAATATTCCTGGAATTTCTAATGTATCAATATCTCACATGACTTTTTTCGAATACCATAGGTTTAGTAATTCTGCTTTCCATTTAGAACAAGTTTCTTACGACACTATTGTAAAAATAATTAGAGGACTAAAATCCAAAGCTGAGGGTTGTGACGGACTTAATTTGGATATGTTATTTATGACGATTCCTTACTCAATCGATACGATAAAAACTATGATTAATCTCTCTATTTCCACCTCTACTTACCCGGATGTTTGGAAACTTGCCATTGTGCGCCCTCTGCCAAAACTATCAAACCCAGCTGAACTGAAAGACCTTAGGCCAATCAGTATCCTCCCATGCTTGTCTAAAATAATGGAAAAGGCAGTGTGTGCGCAGTTGACTAAATACCTTGAAAACAATAATATTTTACCGGATTTGCAGTCAGGATTTCGAAAAGGGCGAAGCACTGTAACTGCTATGCTTGACGTGACTGACAATATAATATGCGCTCAAGATGAAGGAATGTGCACTATTCTTGTTCTACTAGATTTCTCGCGTGCGTTCGATTCAATTGATATAAATTTATTAATTTCGAAACTTAGATACTATGGATTTGATCAGGAAACCATATTGTGGTTTGACAGCTACCTCAAAAATCGCCGACAATTTGTCAAAATAACACAATGCGATGGTTCGTCTTTGGTGTCTGATGAAGAAGCCTGTTGTAGAGGGGTGCCTCAGGGTTCCATTTTGGGCCCCATTCTCTTCATTCTATATTCAGCCGATATCAAAAATCATATTAGGCACTGCAAATATCATTTTTACGCGGATGATACACAAATTTATATATCTTGTAAGCCTTCTGAGATAGATAGTGCTATTGTTAAACTTAATGAGGATTTATCAAACATTGCGGGGTGGTCTAAAAACAACAGTTTATTACTTAACCCTAATAAAACTAAATATCTAATTTTAGGAAGTAGGCATCAATTGGCGACTGTAAAACCTTCTATTAATATAATGCTTATGAGCAAGTCAGTAGAGAGGGTTTTTGAAGCTAGAAACCTAGGTCTAATTATGGACGATAGCTTGCGTTTTAATAAGCATGTAGTGAGCTCAATAGCAGGCTGTTTTTACAAATTAAAAGTTCTGTACAAGATGAGACCTTTCCTCAGTGAAGACTTACGGATTCAGCTAGTAGAATCTCTTGTGTTATCTAAGCTTAACTACATGGACCCAGTCTTTGGACCTCGTCTTCTAGGAAAAAGCCAAAAGCTTATTCAACGTGTCCAGAACGCTTGTGCTCGATTTTGCTTCGACATTCCACCGAGGGCTCACGTCACTCCATTCTTAAATAAGCACTCCATACTCAAGATGCGGCATCGGCGGAAATTACATTTATCTTGCCTTCTTTTTGGCGTTTTAAAATTTGAAGCACCACTCTATCTTTTTGAAAAAGTGTCTCGGGTTTCCAAATTTAGACAACGATCCCAGTATGTAATGCAGCTATCGACTCCACGAAATAGCTCAGCTTCCTTCAGAGGCAGTTTCCGCTATGCAGCTTCCAAGTGCTGGAACAACATACCTCCGCCAATAAGGACCTTGCATAGTCTGCACTCTTTTAGGATGAAATTGAAGAAATTTCTCCAAGACCATCAGGCTAGTCAAGAAAACTTAAGGCTCGAAACGAGTGCTATATAATATTTATATCTACTTGTATCCATACTTTTATATAAATATCCATAATATTATATATAATATATGAAACTAAAAATTAATATTGTTATTATTTAAATGCTTCATTTTTTACTACATGGCCTAGCACCTATGCATATCATATTGTATTATTTTCTTTGAAGGTATATAGTATTTCATTATTTATAATTTAATTTATCAGCTTAAACACACTATTTTTTATTTTATATAATCCATGGATTTAATCCCGTATTTTATGAAGCTTTTATTATAAGTAATAGATTATAATATGTTTATAGCATATACTCATAATATTTTAAATGTACAAAACTTTTAAGACAAAATGTTATGTTGTGTTTTCTTGTGTATGTGTTATTGAGTAATTTTGTAAAACTGTCCGTGATGCCACTGCTGACGGTTCCAACGGAAGACCAGCGTAGGTTTTACTCGCCTACACATGCTGAGTTGGCACCATTTCGCGGCTACATAATTATTATTCAGTACTTAGTTTAGTTTGCTCCTAATTAGGAAAACTGTTTCTTTTATATGTATATTTCTTGTTTTTTGTGTCTTATGGCCGTGAATAAAGTTCTATTCTATTCTATTCTATTCTATTCTTTATTTTTACCTATCATCTAGTCATCTGCTACCCTTCTACAAAGGGTGATCTATTTTTAAAACTTCACGTGACGGCTACTTTTGAACTCCGGCATAATTTAACAAAATAATGGTAATACAAGTTTGAAGTGGTTGACTTGCTTAATTTTTTATCCATCTAGTAGGTACTTAGGACCTAGAGACTTTTTGTTCATCTAGTACCTAAAGATTTTTTGTGCATCTAGTAGAGTAGGTATATAATCACGAAATATTGGACACTATTATTTCCAATGGTTTTTGATAAGAACGTGTAAGATAAAAGTA
This sequence comes from Hemithea aestivaria, assembly GCA_947507615.1. NCBI lineage: Eukaryota > Metazoa > Arthropoda > Insecta > Lepidoptera > Geometridae > Hemithea > Hemithea aestivaria. Next base: position 12,686,842 of record OX382344.1, read on the forward strand.
TCCGTGATACAACCCACGAAGTTTCTTGGTTGGGACATTAAAATTTCTTGGTCGTGACGTCACTGATCGAACTCGGGGGTACATTTTGTACCGGATACTGGATAGTGTCGTCCTCGCTCGAAAAGTTATCCGTCGCGTCAGTTAAAAATAAAACAAACCTCAAAAATTGCATAATTTATGAACTTACTGCATCAAAACCAAGAACGCAACACTGACAACAAAAGAAGCAACTGAAGTATGACCAGCTCCACTACCAGTATAATATCTCAGTTCTCGAGTCGTTTTGTCCATTTCTACTAGGCAAGCCATGATCTCTTCGTTATTGGGTATGATTTCTTCAGAGGGTAAGAGGAAACCGTTCTGACCACGGTCTCGAAGCTCGAAGAGGAAAGTGATGGGGACTTCTGCTACGCCTTTCACCCAGTCGAAACTTGAACCGCTGACTTCGTCTGCGAAAATGAAGGAGAATAGTGTGAATTCAATTATGAATAGACTAATGATAAGGTGCCACTCTATTGCTTAAAAACATTAGTAAACAGTTTCTAACAAACATTTAAATTGTAGAAAATGTAAATATGCAGAACATTTTCTGTGTGTGATTCAAAAAGTTAATTAAATAATTACATAATTTTAATTCAATTAATTTAATATCCGTAGTATTTTTGTTGCTCAATTTCATAATAATTGGGGTTTATACTCCAACAGAATAGGTTACCCTACATACACTGTCAGAGTCAAATCACAGTTTATAGGTTGTGTGGCCAACCTATATGTTGTTGTTAATCTCGTAGTTCTTTGTAGGACAACAAATATCAAAAACCGCATAAAATTGGTTCATGTGGTGATTTTTAACAAGTATATAAGCTCACCATAATAAGCAAATAGAACATTACGTGCAATAGTCAAACAGATAATAAACAAAAATAAAGTAATATTTTCAACACAACTTACATAAAATTTCCTTTGAAGTACCGACGGTGTATGGAACTCCGTGAGTTGCTTCCAATTTAGCTGCTCCACGGATAGCGATCTCATACTGTGAAAAAAAATCACAGTTATCGCAATTTCTATTGAACGCTTGGCATCTAAATAATATTATAATTAGAGGTGTAGATAATAATTTAAATTATACTAATAAGGAGTTTGAACTTTAATTATTCAGCTAGTTATAATTAGCTACCTCCAACAAATATAATGTGCGGATTGAAACTGCAAGGGCATCTTTTAAGAAAATGCAGAAAGTGATCTGTTCGAAAAGGCTCTCCATTCAACTAAGAACTAGATTATTGAAATGTTACATATGGCCGGTGGCACTTTACGGATGCAAGTCATGGACTGTTAATATATAGGACGAAAGCGACTAGAAGCCTTCGAGATGTGGACTTATCGTCGCATGCTACGTATAAAATGGACGGACATGATTACGAATACAGAAGTCCTTAATCGTATAAGACTTGAAAAGCCCGGGCTGGTCAGAATTGTGAAGCAGAGGAAAGTTGCATATCTAGGTCACGTTTTGAGACATGACCGTTATCAACTGCTGCAAACGATTATGATGGGTAAAATCTCAGGGAAACGATGCGTAGGAAGGCGGAAACTGTCGTGTCTCCGCAATATCAGGCAATGGACCGGGCTCAAGAAGGTGGAAGATCTGTTCAGGCTTGCCCTGGACAAGGAGAAATTTAAGAAGATGACTGCCGACCTTCAGTAGTGGAGAGGCACTAAAAGAAGAAGAAGAACAAATATACGAGTATATTATACAGAGTCTAGTAGATGACTAGCAGACTATACCTAAAAGGCGGGATAAATCCCACCCTGGCTTCACTAGAGATCATGCCGGAACACGGCCGCAATGACCGCTTGGCGACATGGTTTTGTCCTGTGGGTGGTAACTAGCCACGGCCGAAGCCTACCATCAGTACAACGAGTGGAAAACCTCTTAATATAATATTAATATAGGATAGAATTTTATAGGATAGACTTTGACCACGATCTCGCGTGACGTTAAGCTACGATGCGGTCGTATGGTAGCAGGTTAAACCTAGATGGTGGAATAAATCCCTCTCTGGCTGATTTCAACCAACAAGGACATAATTTGTCCTTAGTTAAATAATTTGAACTTCATAACTCATTCAAAGGGCCATAAATAGGTACTAGTCTTCAAAAATGCCACCCACCATTAAATAGTAAACTTGTGATAGTTATATGGATTGATTTAGTTTGTTACCTAATTAATTAAAAGCCATAAAAGAGGCAGTATCTCATTCGAATCGGGTTTCTCTTATCTGATCTTAATTAATCAAGATAACGGATGTTTTCACTTTGGTATATGGTATGGTTTGAAATTATATGGCTAAGCTAATTAAAAGTGCATATATAGGTAGATAGTATAGATATAGTTGTTGTAGTAGCGGTTTTACCCGCTGTCCGCTGTACTGAAGCCTATGTGTAATAACAGGGTCATCCAGACATCCATACATCCATTCATTCATACATTCTTACAAACTTTCATAGTAGGTACCCTAAATGGTGCAAGGTAAGGTAATATCATTTCTTATGTCCTACGGTCAGGATGATCTAGCCTGTCTAAGGCCCACTTCACACTGGGCGACAGCAACTCTTGACGATTAACAAAATAATTTAAAATAATATTTTTTTTTATCTGATGAAGTAGAAGACGAGCAAGACGCACTCCTGAAAGAAATAACGCTACCCATTATAATCAGTACAGTGCTACTTAGGATTTCACAATGATGTGAAATTCTAGGAGCACTGCACCAACGCTTCTTACTCAAGAGTCATAAGATGTTAAGACTCTTTAGCCCAGTAATAGTTGCTATGTCGCAACGACCACCAGTTGACCGAAAGTTGCCGATGAGTCGCAACATTGAGGTATTGCGGCGATGTCGTCGAGAGTGGCTGTTGCCTAATGTAGAGCGACCTCTTTCCCGCGCGTTTCGGCGACTGTGTGACTTTGGATTTAGTATTTGTTTAGACTAGACTATAGTTTACTAGTTAGAAATGAATTAGTATGTACCTATCTAAATAGAAAATACTTACCAGATCAGCATAATTAGGAATTTCGAGAACCTCAAGGCCAGACACATGACTGAAGGGGATGAGGATCATCTGAGAGTAAGAGTGGAAGGCGAAGTAGTAGAGGAAGTTGCCCTGACTCTTCAGACCGAGGACGTAGGTGGAGAGGGCTTGGGCTTCACGTTCTGATGCTGCAGTTGGTCCGGCGTAGGTCTGGTCGCAGGGGTTGGCTGATGCTCCAACAGCTATGAAAAGAGGGAATGGAATAGTTATGTTGTGGTGATAATAACGCCAGAAAGTATGGTACAAATGTTGGGATATCGGCAATGCGGCATCCTTACTTAGTGGGGCTACCAACTGCCCGCACAAAGCGTTATGCTTCATCGTTTTTAATGAGAACTGGTCGCATTTGGAACACTTTGCCGGCATCCGTGTTTCCCGAGCGGTACAGCTTGGGAACCATCAAGGCACGGGTGAATAGGCATCTTTCTAGGCATCTTACGTGATCCATCGTCGACCGCATTTTCACTTTCCATCAGGTGGGATGTGGTCAAACGTAGGCCTATTTAGTATAAAAAAAAAGATATAATTTATTCTGAAAGCGCAGGCTCATAATCATCATTATCACAACAATGTTTAAAACAAAGTCACTTTTCCCGTCTATTTGTCTGTTCCTATGTATGTTTAGGTCTTTTAAAACTACGCAGCGGGTTTTTTTAATAGCGTAATTCAAGAGGACGGTTTAGGTAGGTATATGTATAAGACAAGCAAAATCTATAAATATAAATATAAAAGGAAAGAGTGACTGATTGGCTGACTGATCTATCAACGCACAACCTAAACCGTTGGATGGATTGGGTTGAAATTTGGAACACAGATAGTTTTATGACTTAGACCACCGCTAAGAAAGGATTTCGCCACACGGGCAAACCCGTGAGCATAAGCTAGTATAGTATAAAAACACCAAAAATTTTCTGTTATAATGTGCGCATCGGTCCAGTAGTAAGCAATCGCATTTACTTATGACCTTAAAAATAATGAAAATCTCTAGGAATATAATCAGGCAGTTAAAAGGTAAAGCTTTTTCTTTCTGTCGATCAATGAATTTAATCAACAAGTCGTCAGTGATGTATTTTTCTTAACAAACCTCCAAATGAAACTCATCATTTCTTATCGTTAGTCTTGCTTAATATTAATAAATTCATATTATGAAATATTTATCTAAATGATAAACTCAAGTTGATTAAATTCTTGTCTGTCTGACTCTTGGGTTTATTATCTTCGTTCTAATGAAGGCGAGTTATCGTTGGATGTCTATATTTAATAAGAGACTTAACTAATTCCTTATTATTTCTTTTATTTTTCATAGATATTCGATTTTATGTAATTCAATGTCTAGGAAATAATGGGGACTCTACCAACAACCAATGGTCAAAATTATAATATTCTCGTGGTTGATTTAAATTGCGTGCAACCAAGTTTGTGGCATTTTTAAAGGCTATGTTTAGCCGAGAACGTCGTCCTGTTTTAATAATGTTAATGTTAACATCTATTACAATTTTAATATTGGAGCATTTTTTTTAAACTTACTCATCCAGAGGTAGTTGAAATTTCTGTTCAAATCGATTCCGTTTCCTAAATCAGCGTTATTGCATGCAACAAAGTTCTCTGGGTTCCTGTTCTTCCTCCACAAGCGATCCTAAAATACAAGAAAAAAGCCTTGAAGATTAATGCATATTTATTTATTGTCATTTGGAAAGATTCCTTCATTTTTTATAATCAGATTTTTTAATGTAGAATACCAATTATCGAGAGTTACATACAAAAAATCTAGAATATCTGCCATGCGACAACTGCAAGATTACGAATGGTTTGTACTTACGCCATCAAAAGTGTAAAAATATCCATCAGGGTTTGTCACAGGTAGGATATGCCAAATGAAATGCTCAGCCATAAACCTGACATCAGGGTCCTCGCTGGTAAGGAACTCTTTAATAATCCACGTAACGGTTGCTGGAGAAATCCACTCTCTAGAATGGATGCCTCCTTCAATCATACCAATCAGAGGATTATCACCTCTTTCACCAGCTTTGAAGTCTATGACGATTCCTTTAAGGAGACGACCTTCGTGAGAAGTTCCAATATTGACAGTGGTGACGATTCCTGGGTATAAATCTACCAGTTCGTCTAACCAGGCGTGGATTTCAGCTAAGGTGTGGTATTCTGTCCAGGAGAATGACCCGAGAGTGGTACTGCGGTCTATGTTGGCAGGCTTCAGTTGAGCGTCGATCAATCTATAAAATAGTAAGAAATACAAGTATTTTACCGCCGCGCTTTTTAGTATTTTGCTTCGGACGCCGGCGCGTAAACGCAGCTACTCCCTGAAGAAGATCGGCGTACAGGGTCGAAACGGTCGGCATGAAGCCGATGTAAATACAAGTGAGTTTATTTACAAAGATGAAGTATTTTACCATCATAATATCATATTTTCACTTTAATTAACAATAATTCAGATGCAAAGTTTTATATCAAAAGCGAGTTAGTGTTAATCTAGTGCTGGCCGAGTTAGAGTGACGTGGATGTAATATTTTACTAAAAAAAGACATTAAATAATTTTAAGGAATTGGAGATATTATGTAGGTATCGAAAATAGACTCAAAAGACAATACAAGATATAATATAGCAAACAAAAAGAGGAAAAAAAGATGTGCATAATATTCACAAGGACAAAACTAACCAATACCGACTAAAAAAACTAAATAACACCATTTGAATAAACTTACTCTTGCACATTGGAAATACTTAAACTGGCGTTCAAACCAGTGCTCTTCGTATATTTAACAAATTCTTCATCTTGTGCCGGAGCCACCATGATTTTAGCATCGTTGTTTACCAAAATTACATCAGTCCAGAAATCATACTCCTTCTTCAGGTCATTCAACATCTGCACTTGAATTTCTGACATTGGAATCACATTATAAACTTTATATCCTTCGTAACTTTTGGATCCTGAAGTCAATGCTACCAGCCCTATCAGGGCAAAAATAATTCCCCTCAACATTTTACTAAACGTCCTAATTTTTTAAATGACGTTGATAAAATGATTGAAATTAATAATATTATAATATGGTTTACAAACCTAATAAATAATAATCAGAACAATAAAGATAAAACTTAAATTGTAATAAATGTTATATTGCTTATTGATTATTTAGATCCTAGTTAATAGTGGTGACCTGATAAATATGTAAGCATTGACATTTAAAATCTTAAGGCATATATTATAATAATTTTATGAATGAAATTTATTAAAAATTTTATGTTGAAATTTGTATAGATGAAAATTTATGTTGTAATAAAAAAAAACAACAAGAGGTAATAATAAGGGTTAGGCTCGTTTCGCACTAGTTTCGTTTCGCACCGTTTCGATTTTACCTACAAAAAGGTGCCGTTTCGCACGAAAAATATTTTTGTACTGGCGAACACAAAAGTTTAAAAGATCTTATTTTTAATTTTGTATTAAGGCAGTGATTTTACTATTTACATCAATTATATCTTTATTTATTTCAACTGTGTGTGTGTGTGTGTGTGTGTGTGTGTGTGTGTGTGTGTGTGTGTGTGTGTGTGTGTGAGTGTGAGTGTGAGTGTGAGAGTGAGAGTGAGTGTGAGAGTGAGTGAGTGAGAGTGAGTGAGTGAGTGAGAGTGAGTGAGTGAGTGAGAGAGTGAGAGAGTGAGAGTGAGTGAGAGAGTGTGTGAGAGAGTGTGTGAGAGAGTGTGTGAGATAGTGTGTGAGAGAGTGTGTGAGAGAGTGTGTGTGAGAGAGTGTGTGAGAGAGTGTGTGAGAGAGTGTGTGAGAGAGTGTGTGAGAGAGTGTGTGAGAGAGTGTGTGTGAGAGAGTGTGTGAGAGAGTGTGTGTGAGAGAGTGTGTGTGAGAGTGTGTGAGAGAGTGTGTGAGAGAGTGTGTGAGAGAGTGTGTGTGAGAGAGTGTGTGAGAGAGTGTGTGAGAGAGTGTGTGAGAGAGTGTGTGAGAGAGTGTGTGTGAGAGTGTGTGTGAGAGAGTGTGTGAGAGAGTGTGTGAGAGAGTGTGTGAGAGAGTGTGTGTGAGAGAGTGTGTGAGAGAGTGTGTGAGAGAGTGTGTGAGAGAGTGTGTGAGAGAGTGTGTGAGAGAGTGTGTGAGAGAGTGTGTGAGTGTGTGAGAGAGTGTGTGAGTGTGTGTGTGTGTGTGTATGTAGTGTGGCATCGTAGCTCTAGAACGGATGAACGGATTTTGATTTTGTTTGAAAGTAGAGTTAGTCCAGAGTGTTCTTATCCATGTTCCTTAAGGTCCTTTTTGAGGTCCCCAATAATAATATCCATGTTTGGTGGAAATCGGTTCAAAATGGCCGCTGCTACAAAATGACGGATTGCTTTTTTCTTCGACGACCCCATCAATATGGATTTCAAATGAAAGGGCTTAGCACGACTAGTATTAAAGATTTGATTTGACTTGGCTGTAATTTTATATTTAATTATATGATACTTCTTAATTAGCTACGTTGTTTTAGCCGCTGTAATGTAGCGTCGTGTAGCCTATGTGTTATTTCAGGGTCTAAGAATCTTTATGTCAAATTTCAGCTCAATCGGTCTACCCGTTTAGGTGTGTAAAAGTTACTTACATACACACTCGAAAACTCCAATTATTTGCAAGCGTATATTAAAAGTAGTTCAATGGTGACACTGTTGATAATTTTAAAAAGATAATTAAGTTATGATACGCTATTTTTATTTTAAAAAATTATAGCTATGGCCTAATGTAAATTTTCTCATATGTTTTAAGTTTTCTAATGTTTATATTTGTTAATTACTTCCTTAAGATTGTAGATTCCTTAAAATAAAAGTTGATTGACTTAATAAAAAAAATGTTTTTACAAAACAGACTTTCAATTCCAATCCCATTTTCAAGGTATGTCTTTATACTACAAAATATTGGTCTCTTGAATTTACTTTTTTACATGACACTATGTAAAAAAGTAAATTTAAGACATAAAATAACAAAAAATATAATAGATACATAGATAACCCTTTATTGTTACACAATAAAATGTACAAGAACAACTTAAAAACTAAAACAATACAAAAGATATCCAAATACAAATAAACCAAAAAAAGATATAGTATCGCAAAATACACAAGTAAAATATTATAATTCCTCTAAGACACTTTTCATTCCGACTGTACCTTCCATTGTATTGCAAGTTTTTTAAAAAACCGGGCGAAACGGCACCTTTTTGTAGGTAAAATCGAAACGGTGCGAAACGAAACTAGTGCGAAACGAGCCTAACCCAATAATAATTGTAAAATATTTTATGGTTGAATATTCTATTAATTTTAAAATGTCAATTAGGTGTATGCAAATTCATTCCAAGGTAATAAATAACTTTATTCGATAATATTTTTTTATTTGCAAATTATTGCAAAATACTTGCAAGAGGCTTCTTTACAAGCCTCTTGCAAGACTAAGAGTGACTTTATATTATGTTTCTTTTAAAGGAAAACAATTTCACTTAAGTAAAATAAGTATAATATATTTCTCCGATTACAATGAGAACAGCAATCCCATTACGAGTAACATGACACTTAAACTAAAGCTACTTGCAGAGCTTCTTCTATAATATCCAATGTCTCTAGTAACTCTATCCATTTCTACCAGAGCTGCAACAATTTCTTCGTTGTTGGGGATTATGAGTTCAGAAGGTAGGAGGAAACCAAATTGACCAGCGTCACGGAGTTCGAACAGATAAACTATGGGTACGTTGGCGGCACCACTGACCCAGTCAAAGCTTGAGCCGCTGACTTCATCTAAAATAATACATAAGAATAAAATTTATGAAGATCTGAACAACTTTGGATGTATCACACTAATATTATAAATTATGTGAAAGTTTGTGAGTGAGTATGTATGTTTGTTACATCTTCACGCATTAATAATGAAATTTGGTATAGAGATAGCTTAGACTTTAGACCTTGGAATAACACATAGGCTACTGCAGAGCGGGTTTCATTAATATTTCATTAATATTTTAATGGAAAAGGGTAAATAAGTTAATTTGGGATGTAACTTAGAGCTTAAATGTATTTTACTTGGCTAAAAATTGTTGGTTAAACTATACAAGTACTTACATAAAACGTCTTTTGAAGTTCCAACGCCGTAGTTGGTGCCATATTTTTCTTTTAATTTGTCCATTCCTTTGATCGCGATTTCAAACTGAAAAATGTTAATACGTATAACATGGTAAAGTTGTTACGACATGATGTTAATTCTGTTTCTCTTTTTTGTCTAAACTTCCCGCTATTATTATTTCAGAGGTTTTTGCTCAAATTTCATCCGTTAACTTTAGAAGGACAGTTAAAACTTTTCGATTTAATGGATCACAATTCACAATGTCAAAATGATTGTTTGGCGCAGAAATTTAACCAGCCTAAGCTAAAGCCAAAGCATGCCCATTTTTTAATAATCTACTTAAAACATTTTAATACACTGAACATTATAATTATTGAGAACTGTAATACAATTTTCTCACCATGTCTCCATAGTTAGGGGCATCCAAAACATCGGCACCACCCACATGGCTGTATGGAACCAGAACCAGTTCAGCGTACGAGTGGAAAGCGAAGTAGTAAACGAAATTGCCTTCTTGGTGCAATGCCATCACATAGTAGGCAATAGCCATGGATTCTGGTTCAGAAAACTGAACGGGTCCAGCAAAGGTTTCCGCGCAGGGATTCTGAGATGCTCCAACCGCTGAAGAGAATGAAAAGAAGATGAAGAATAAATTCAATCTTGTGCATTTTAATTCCAATTTATTGATTCTAAATTGATAAAAGTTTCGTGTGTGAACATCTTAACTGTAAACTGAACGGGTATTTTGAGAATCCTAGTTCCTAACTTTATAAATGCAAAAGTAGGTATGGATGTGTGAATATAATAGTATGTGTGTAATCTCTTTAAGTTTTTAGATATAAAATGTAATGTATAAAATGTGTGTGTGTTGATTTTTATAAATTGTGTGTAGGCTAGCTTAGGCCATAGATTTTCAGGCTTTAATAGCTAGATTTTATTCTATTACCATGATATTAAGTGGATCTAACTGGTACTCAATTATCAGGTACAATAGGTTATCTTAATAATGCAATTTGATACTGTTATCTAATAAAATCCTGATATCTTATCGTAGTAATGTAAACGATAAATTCAGGTTTTTTTTTCTTTTGAAACGTAATTATAGAATGTTCAGTACCTACGTAAACAAATTAAAAAGCACAGAAAGTTTTAAACTTACTCATCCACAAGAATCCAAAGTTTCTATTCAGATCGATTCCATTGCTCATATCGTCATTCATATTCCATTGGGCACATGAAGTGAAGTTTGAGGTGTTTCTATTCTTTCTCCACATTCTATTCTGAAAGTTAAAGTATTATGCAGCATCCTCACTTTCTGACGAAAAATTTAGTGGTAATATTATAACCACCAAATTCTTCTTATAAGACATTATAGCCATCAAAGAGAAAGTCTAGTTTCTTATACATTGTACTTACATTAGTAAAAGTGTACACATAACCATCAGGATTTACTACAGGGAAGAGATGCCAAACAACATTCTCAGCCAATGCTCTGACGTCCTCGTCTGTACTCTTCAAAAACTCTTTTATAATCCATGTCACTGTAGCAGGAGAGATCCATTCTCTAGCGTGAATTCCTCCTTCAATCATACCTATCGTAGGATTCTCTCGTTTTTGGAAATCAATTTTAACGCCTCTTATATCACGGCCTTCTACAGAAACACCTATCGTAACAAGAGTGACTACGTCTGGATATTCTTGTGCTATATCATCAAGCCATGCGTTGATTTCATCTAAATTCTGGTAGTAGTCCCAAGCGTATTCTGAAGAACTACGGCTATTACCAGATGGACGGCGAAGCTGCTCGTCTATAAGTCTGAAAATTGCATATTTTGTATTAAATATATTATAATAAATATGTAGATAAAATAATAATTTGAAAAATTATGTAGAAATGAAATTATTTCAATCTTTAGTATAAACTATGTAAATCAAAATTACTTTTGAAGTATAGTATATAGTATTTTGTAAAGTAGAAAGCTCTTTTTTATATTTTTGAGAGTAAAGTAGCTAAATACAACTTCATGTTATAAGTAAATCAGTGAGTACTTACTTTTGAACATCTTGAATAAGCACGTGACTTATCACACCATTACTTTCCAAGAACTCTTCAAACTCGCTCTGCTTTTCTTCAGCAACCATGATCCTTACGTCTCCGTCAATCACAATGTTATCACTCCAGAAGTACCAATGGCCATTCTCTTGCATATCACTAACAATTTCCACATCTTTATCATTTTTAATTATAACTTTATAAACCTTATGGTTCTTAAAATTTTTGTATTCAGCATTTACTGCTAAAGCAAATAATGCCAATATTATAACTAATTTCATTGTAGTGTATGCTCAATGACTACGTTCCTAATAAGATTGGTAAAATAATTAATGGATTAGGTCTGTTTGGATTATGTGATAACATATTTTTATCATAATTTATTGATTAGGGAGTATAAGACAAATATCGCAATCAAAAATTTTAAAATAACTTAATCAGGTACAACTCCTGACATAATTATAAAAAACATATTATATTATTATTAAAAGAAAGAAATAAAAGAGTAAAAAAAATAATGATAGTGTATTTGAGTTATACTTACTATAAATCAACCTAACTTTACTGATAAATAAAATTATTATAAAAACTTATTAATATGCATTTAAAAATGCGACAGGTGTGCATCAGCTTAATATTTATCATTGTAATTATAAATGTTATAAACATTGTAGTAATATCCAGTGAAATTCTTGAATTCAGTACGAAAATAAATATTTATTTTAGAATAATAATACAATGCTACGCTAATATTTAACCAAGTAATTACGTCTTCAGTATCGTTTAAAAAGTTTTGAGGTCTAAGTCAGTATCACTTGTTAATTTTCTAATTAACTATTTTTGCTTGTAGAAGGGCAATCAAAACTCCGACTGAAACCACGACCAAAGATCCGATGGCATTCACTGCGGAGCCTGTATAGTATCCAAGGTCTCTAGTAGTCCTGTCCATTTCCAGGAAACCATCCATGATTTCTAAAGCAGTAGGTTCAATTTCGATTGCTGGAAGAAGGAAACCATAATCCCCGAGGTCACGAAGCTCGATGAGGTAAGTTACCGGCACCTGGACAGCGTATTTCACCCAATCGAAGCTGGTGCCACTCATGGGATCTATAAATTAAGAAAATAATGATTAATATCATGAAGAAGTTGATGAAGCGACTAAGAATTATAAGAAAAGAAAGAAAGTTACCAGATATAGGGCTAATGATTAACAAGCAAAATTATTAGTATTGCTACTAAACAATTATCTTAAAAAGGTCAATATACTATAAGGTAGACTAATTATTATAAAGACTATGTTTCGGAAAACGGCTTGGATGCGGCTATACTTAGGTAAAATGACGAAACTGGCAGAACCGAGAAGAAGTGAGGGATAAGAGATGAACTGAGAACCGGGCTCAGTAGCGCACACAAGGGAAGGGTAATGTCTAACAGTGGTAGAATATTGGGTGATGAGGAAGAGGCATAAAATTTATACTTACACATAACTTCAGCAGAAACGCCTACTCTGTATACAGTTCCAAATCTTTTAGCCAGTGATTCTGATCCTCGAATGGCAATTTCATACTGAAATTCAACAAGTAAAATTTAAAAAACTTTTTAAAAACAAGCTTTTATTATTATTACCATCTAGCACTGTAAAGTACTCAGCAAGACAAATCAAATGAGCCCAAACTCGATGGGGTTGCGTCATTTAATAACGGAGTTCCTATGGCCACCTTCCAGCTCCATCATCAAATCAGCTCGATCTTATAAAAATATTGCATTGTCATCCGATTTATACAGGCATACAAAATTTCAGCTTAATCGGACACCGGGAAGGAGCTCAAATTAAACTTGCAAGATTTGAATACAGACAGACAGACAACAGACAGGTGAAAGTAAATAAAAACTTGTAAAAATAGGTTTACTTTTTAAGAGGTTATTGACAATATTATAAAAACATAATAATAAATAGGCAGTGAAAATAGCTTATTGAGTTATTCGAAATTAAGCTGAAAAATTATATTATAATATATAGACATATCAAATTTCAGCTTAATCTGTTCCGATAATATTTAGGGCCTAATAAGATAATGACACACATCCACACACAACTAACATTGTGTTTTTATACTTTGGTTTTTAGGGTTCCGTAGTCAACAAGGAACCCTTATAGTTTCGCTTTGTCCGTCCGTCCGTCCGTCCGTCCGTCCGTCCGTCCGTCCGTCCGTCTGTCTGTCCGCGGCATTGCGGAGAAACTATAAGTCCTAGAAAAGTGTAATTTTGTATACAGGTAAGTAGACGTAATAAGGGTAAGAGAACGGTGACAAAAAATAATTTTTAATTAATTAATTTAGGCTACCTCCCGTACACGTAAGATGGGGATGATTTTTTTTTTTCTGGCTGATACCTTCGTGTGGGTATCGTTGAATAGGTATTTTAAAATGAAGGACGGTTTGCTAAGAAACTTTTTCAATTTCATGTTCTGTTTGAAAGATATTCAAGTTATAAAAAAAAAATTGAGCGTCCCCCCCTCTCTAAAATCTGAACCACTAGCTTTAAAATTCTGAAAAAAATAAGAGGTATGCTTTCAACCATGAACTTTTCAGGAAAACTATAGCGGTTAAGATAAAATTATTAGTTTCGGTAAAATCAGCAAAATAAGAATACCTAAAGCTAACCTAGCCTATAGTTTATTAATGCATAACTAGATGGCGCTAGTAGTAAAATTAGATCGCGCAAGCGAATTGTTCATGGTTGTATTGTTTACGAGTTATAGCTATCACAAATAAATCACCATATTACAGTGTTACTTAGCTCATAATTTCTAACTTAAGTTTTTTTATTATAATTTGATATAGCATGGTCAAGGCTACTTGTGTGAATGATCCGGATATATTGTTTTTAATTTGCGGAGAATATTATGCTCAAAGAATTCCGTTTGAATGTGACAACGTTCATAATTTAGGCTTACAAAAATTACTTTGGATACTCCCTGGAAATTAACGACAAGGCTTGGATTCCCCATAAGTTATGCAAAACGTGTGTTGAGTATCTACGTTTGTGGACAAATTAGAAAATAAAAAGATTTTGGTACGAAACCGCTATAATGTGGAAAGGACTCGAGAACCATCACGATGACTGTTATTTTTGCTTAGTGTAAACATAAAACTATTGTTTTGATTTTATTAAAAATTAAGTATGCGGAACATAACTGGCTCATAATGTGTTCATTTAAAAATGGTAAACTTTGTTTTGGCCAATGGTGGTTATATTTTTTTTTTGTAAAGTAAGAATTATTTGGACTTTTCTCAACACGTCTAAAAACTAATGCGTCACTTTCAAAGGCTCGAATGTGACATAACCATCAAGTTACACTCTCTCCACGACCACCTAGACTATATTCATGAAAATCTTGGGGTACTAAGTGAAGAATTGGGCAAGCAATTCCACCCGAACTTTTGTTCGATGAAGTAACGCTATCAAGGCTTCTGGAACGCACATATGATGGCTGAATATTGTTAGAGCATTTAGAATAGCCCTTAGAATAAGAATAGCATTTAGAATAGCTCTGCCTTCAGTTTCAGCAAGAAAATCAAATAATATAAAGAGTTTTTCAACTAAAACTTAAATTAATTAGGATCATCTCTACATTGACCACCCACAAGGTGGACAGACGACCTTATAAAGGTCGCCGGAAGACGCTGGATGCAGGTCGCTTCCAACCGGTACATATGGAAGTCCAAAGGGGAGGCCTATGTTCAGCAGTGGACGTCTTACGGCTGAGATGATGATGATGATGATCTCTACATTTATAGCGTTTTATTACGAAACCAACATAATATGTGTCATATCTTTTTAACTAGACCTGATACAGAAATTTCAGTCACAAATTTGAAATCGTAGTCAAAAATCATCCAAAATGCTGTTGTGCAGTGTATTCAATCTACTAGAACTACGGAACCCTACATTGTGCGTGGCCCGACTCGCGCTTGGCCTATTTATTTATTATAATATTAGAAGAATTTAGTCAAAATCGTACCATATCAGCAAAGTTGCTGGGCTGTCCTGTAGAAGAACCACTATTCAAATGGCTATAAGGTATGATAATCAGTTGAGTGTAAGAGTGGAAGGCGATGTAGTAAATCAGTTCGCCTTTACCCTCCAGGTTTAGGACGTACGTGATGATAGCCCTAGTCTCTGGTTCAGAATTAGCTTGAGGTCCAGCGTAGGTGTTTGTACAGGAGTCGTCTGATGCTCCCGTTGCTAAAAAGTAGAGATTTAGTTCATCAGCATGTGAAAATTAGAGTACGATTTAATAATAAATAATGCGAATTAAACTTTTGGCATTTCTTGTGGATTTGTAGCTAAATAGAAGATAGATCAGTGGTTCGTTCATAAGAAAAAGAAATTGATGTGATGATTAATGTATAATATATATAAAAGTTATCCTAACAGGCTTATTTCCCAGAATAATCGACATGGTAAATTTAATATACACTGAAATTGATTCATTATTGTCATCCTCCTCCTCCCCTTCTAGTCGTTTGCTTAATTCTGAGCGTCGAGATGAGCCCGCCGTAGCTTTTGGTTGATAATTTGCCGCCATTTTTGACAGTCCCCAGCACAGTGCATAGCTTCGGTCATTTTGGTGTCGAGTTGTTTGGACACCTGATTGGACCATCTCTTGGGGCTCCTCTAGCGCGTTTGCTGCACGTAATGTCATCCACAACTCCCTATTTTCCACTGCGAGGCATATGCCCCCGACATGTAAGTCCACTTGACCCTTTCCTGGCCCTACAAATAATTAGGGTAAATTAGCGTAAACTTACTCATCCACACAAAATCGAAGTTTCTATTCAGATCAACACCGTTACTCATGTCATCATTAACGCCTTCAGCACATTCTTTAAAACTGGCTGTGCTTCGGTTCTTTCTCCACATACGATTCTGGAAACATTGAACATAACATACTTTTAATTGTTTACTATATACGCAGAAAAAAAAATTGACATTCCAAAAACACGTGACCAATTCTGATATAAGAAAAATTTAAGTTATGAGGAAAACAGGCGCAATATTATAACCATAGATTCGCGTTCTCTTCTATCTTCTTATAGAGATCCGTAATAGATGATAATTGTTTTAATATTAATTTATTTAAGGTATATAATGAATCACAATAATTAGTGACGTCACTTATTACGCAAAAAGATGATGACATTACTTTTTAAATGTACTCGTAATTTGTTGTATCTTATCAAAATAAGACTGGAGAATTTGCTGATTTCTGTTCAACAATAATAATTAAAAATATATTTCACATAAATTTAATAATAATTATTTCAATTTTACTACGTCACACTACTATAATTACTATTGAGAACATGTCGTGTTCTAAAATTTTTCCACTGAATCTTCATTGGAGGCAGTTCATAAAATATTCGGCGACTGAGGTAAAATGTACCATACGAAATTTCCTTCAATTTCTAATAAACTAAACCAAAATTATATACTCACAGTAGTAAATGTGTAGACATAACCATCAGGATTAACAACAGGGAATATATGCCATTCGAAGTTCTCCGCCAAGGATCTTATTTCTGGATTAGAACTGGTCAAAAACTCCTTGATAATCCACGTTACAGTGGCTGCTGAGATCCACTCACGCGCATGAAGAGTACCTTCTAGCATACCAAGAAGCACATGCTCTCTTTCAGGCTTAAAGTTAATGATGACTCCTTTAATTTCTCTGTTTTCTACAGACTGGCCCATGACGACAGTGGAAACGACATCAGGGTAAGTTTCAGCGAGTTCATCAAGCCAAGCGTGGATTTGCTCCAAACTGTAGTATCGATCCCAACTAAATGAGCCCAATCGTTCTGAAGATCTGATGTTAGATGGATTCATTTGGTCTTGGATTGTTCTGTAAATGAGAGTGATTGTTTTGTTACTATTAAATTTGTTGAAAGATTTACTATTATAAACGTGGGTCAGCAGTAGGTATCTAGAGGTAGTTATAACATGCTCTTTTTATAGAGGTTAAGATCTTGAGAAAATTGATCTTTAATTTTTTTATTACAACAATTACCTCAATGAATTATAATATTATTATTATCAATACAGTTTCTTTAATAATGGTTTTATAAACAAAATACTCTATTGGTAAAGGAACTTAATATTATTGCAATAAAACATTTAAAATTACAACATACCTGTGCAAATCACTAATAACTTCAACAACTTCAACGTTAGCATTTCCAAGGAAATCGACAAAGGTCTTCTGTTTTTCAGGAGCCACCATGATTTTTACTTCATGGTTCACATCATAATGATCTTCCCAGAATTCTCCAAGAGCATTCTTCTCTACTTCTTTCAAAGCATTTACTTCTTCTGCTGTTTTTGGTACCACTTTATACACTTTGTATCCTTCATAACTTATAGCTACAGAATAGGTTATTAAAAATGAAAATATAATTAATTTTATATCCATGCTTGCACTTGAATTTTAAGCCCAATCAACAATGAATGTCGAGCTGACTTTGTAACATTTTTATCATATTGATTATTCCAATTATTATCTTATGTCATTCGGTCTGCATAAACCTTATCTATATCTGATAAGACCCTAATTATCGATGATATCGGAGGATTTGTCTAGCTGCGTGTGCGTCGGACAAATTTAAATATTTTTAATCCTACATAAGTGTTTTAAGGGGTTTTTTATTATTATATACCTACTAGCAGTGCCCAGCAGTTTTACCCGTTGTCCTATAGCCTATGTGTTATTCCAGAGTCTAAGCTATCTCTATACCAAATTTTAGCTCAATCAGTCCACCCGTTTAGGCGTGAAAGAGTAACAAACACACATCCAGACATCCATTTAGGGAATGCAATCCCGAGGCGAGATCGCTAAGTCGAGATCTCGCCGGCATTAGAATGTTCAATCCTGGAATATTCGGGATATCGCGTGAATTTAAAAAAATCTCAACTAATAAACAAAAACGACGAAAAAAAGCTTAGTTATAAATTTGATGAGAGTAAAGTCTTTCACTAATTGATAATGGAACATGCTTTTTATAGGAATTTACTATTTTAATTTATAATTAAGCAAAAATAATACTTCAAGCACGCCTTGTTGATTTTTTTTCAGATCGATATTTATTTTGAAAATAACTCCCTAAAAACAATGAGTGGTTAAAGTAGAACCTGACAACCGGCATCTAATGTCAGTATGTGCCTCTCAGAGCATCTTCTGATTCCTCTTGATGGTTCGTGTTAGTCTTTGCTGCGGCAGTAGCGGCACGTATGCTTATATCCACTGCAATCATGGAAAAAGGCAATTCGTCTTAGTTTTGAATCCGATCCGATCCGTCTGTCTGTCCGCGCCGCCGCCCGCTCTTTTGCACAGATGTATAAATTGCGAGCGATGCGTCCTACACTACTGCCCTTTAATCCCGGCCGAGATCTCGTCATTTTATGCCACGGGATTGATCTCGAAAACTGAGGCGGGGATCTCGCGAGATCGGGATCCCGCGGAATCGGGATTGCATTCCCTAGATCCATTCTTACAAACTTTTACGTTTATAATATGTATTAGTAAGATTGGTTAAAATTACATTCGTTTCAAATCTGTATACACAAAACTTTACAGCAGTAGTACACACAAAAGCGCCAGCCAACAGAACAGGTTACCCTACTTACACTGTCAGAGTCAAATCACAATTTATAGGTTGGCTAACCTATAATATGTTGCCGTTACAGGTCGCCGAGATAACTACAGGTCCTGCCACATGACCTAACGACTGCCTCCTACATATCTTATAGGAAACAGCCGGGACCCACAGTTTAACGTGCCTTCCGAAACACGGTAGCGTCCTGGCGAAAATCGTTGCCACACAAATGAAAATGATTTTCCCAGAGCTATAAACAGTCTAAGACTAAAGGAAGAACAGAATTCTCCGACAATTTGATTCAGAGATTTCCCGTTCTAAACACATCAATATCTTACGCGACGTTACAACTTCAAGTACAAGCTATATCGAAGGAAATACACAATTTTGTACAATTTACATCAACTTTTAATAAATACCTTATGGCATTTGTAATAAGGTTCATAATAGTTTGTTCTGAGTGGATGTTGCAGAATTCAGGATTGCGTTCTCTGATGTACCCGTCTTCCTGGACCATTGCTTGTGAAACAACTGTTAGGACTAGGTCATAGAGGAATTTCTATAGTTTCTTTCATGATTATTATTAGTTTTATTGTGATAGTACAATGCTCTGGTCTCACCATATGAATCCGTGCATATTCACCGGGATCAGTATCATTGATTTCAGCCTAATCAGTGTAGTTCAGGCGTGAAGAGATACAAAATAATCGACATTGTCAGCCTATAATTAAAAAGTAAAAAAAATATGTTGGTATTGTGCTTGCACATAATATACAAAATTTCAGCCCAATCGGTCAAGCACCGTGAAAGACTAACAAAAAGGCGAGCAAGATGATCTCCTGATAGTAAGTGCCAGGTACCCAGGATTTTGCAAAGATGTAAAATTCTGGGTTAATAACTGTGTCAACGTTTCTCAGTCAAGAATCATTAGATGTTAAAACTCTTTAGTCCAGTAATTTCACTAGCTATAGTGCCCTCCTTCCGAAGCACAGTAATGTTTGCACCCACCTAGTCGACCTCCTGCAAAGGAAGACTGCCCACAGGAAAAATATAGAGATATTGTAAGGATTGGTAAACTAGGAGTTGGAATAGAAGATTTTTTATGAGTATTTTCTTCTTTGACTGAGTTATTTTTTGTTTTAAGCAAACCTGGTGGTTTGCTAATATTGGTATATTACCTTATAAAGCACAGTAATTATACAAACTTTCGCATTCGTAATAAACTTAATATAGTCAATAAACTAATTATTATTTTAAGGTCAAACTTATCAAATGACTCCATTACTAAAGGCCCTTACACACTTGCTCCCTGGGTGGGTCAAGCACAATTATATTTATCGCCGAGTGGCACCGTGTTGTCTGTCAACTAATAAATCAGCGAGCGACTAGTCGATGCTCGTCGACAGGGAATCCACTCTTAGATCTGTGTGATATGAAATTACTACAACGATAGCCGGGATTCTTTTGCGAGGTGTGTGGTCATCTTAGCCTGTGATCATTTTGATAAAAGTTGTATAATATTATGTTTAATTTTTTTTCATAATCCCTATGAGTTTCTTGGCAGTTCTTCTTATGGTGAAACTTAAATTTCGAAAAGAAGATAGAAATATCTATTACACTGTAATTTTTTTCTTGCAAAAGTGCTCTATTATGATATTTCAAAAGTCACTTAAATAAAAAAAACAATTTACTTATAACTGCTATTATTCTTTAAAAATATCAATAGATTTGTTTTCTGTGTTTTGTCCAGCACTGACAAATAAATCTCTAAGTCCATCTCATGTAATAGGAACCTCTCATGTAACTATGTAGTATGTACAGCAGGGCCATTTAGCAACAAAATAATTTACGATTGGCACTGCACCGCTTAATCAGCGCTCAGTACATTGTGGATCCAGAGTCAAATAATGGGGCTATTGTCTCTGAGCATCGCGATAAATTGGTGGCCTAGAACACAGGTGGTAGCAATTTAAAATTATTATTAAGGCTGCAGAAAAAATAATGATGGATTTGTCTCGGTTTCCAATAACTTCTTAATTTAAAGTTTCAAAATTATTTCTTCTCTATTCAGATGGATATTTTCTAGGATCAAGTATATTCTATGAAAAATGCTACCAGCGCCATCAGATTATAAATGCGCAAGTTTGAATAATTTATGGATATTTGATGAATGATGAATGTTTCATGCCAAAACAGTAAGATAGATAGATAGATAAACACTTTATTGCACACAAAAAAATTACAAAGACTATTAGGCGAAAAATCTTTATGAACTTATAGCTACTTCTTAACGGATAAAACGTCAGCATAGCTATTTAAAAGAATGTAATCGTCTGGGCCTGGTGTTAATCATTAATTTTCCAAAATGTGTTACTAATATAATTCATATAGTACCTGTTATAATTATAAGTTTATAATGTAGGTATTATTCTTTAACACAGAGTACTACATAATAATATTATGATGTTATACACACTCTGGAGAGATTACTTGTCCTAGAATACTTACGTCTGCTTGGTTGGTCCTTGCCCCTTGGTTCTTATTGACATTTTCTAAAAGACTTTTAAAAAGCAATTCGCCATAAGCCTATACCATATACCACCCAAGTTTCGCTATCACATCCCACCGCATCGCTTGTTCCGCGTCGCAATACCAGCTGCATGCTGGACCGAAATTGATTATACTTGATAACACGTTCAATACCATGTCATCTTGTATCTTAATTAATTTGTTTGCTGCAGGCATAATGGGATTATTTAGTGCCCGTATCCGTTTGTGAGCTTCTTTTGTTATAATGCTCGATGTTTTTGAACGGATGCTATAACTTTTAATCTTAAGTTACTGTATACCGCATTTAAAAGTTGTGGTAATTATGCGATTTTTTATCGGTAAATATTGAGCCTATAAATTAGCCCTTTAAGCTTTTAGTAACATTTATTACGTAATCAACATAAGATCGTCCTGAATTATAGACCTCCCTTTTGAACTTCACAATCTAGAATCCGTCTGAAACTGAAATTTAACTTAGAATAACTTAATACTGTATTTTTTCCTAAGTCCTACAAATATTATACAAAAATATGAACGTCTGGATGTGCTTGCGTGCGAGCGTGTGTGTGCGTGCATGAACATGTAAAACATAATAATTCCATTATCCATGTAATATAGCAAAGTAAACATCAATTTAAAACAAGAAAATATTAAATTTAATTGATAATATTCACGTCGAAACCTTCATAAAAGCTTTCGAGAGGGGATGAAGAGATCTCACTTGGATTGCCCGCAGCCTGTTTACATTAATTCAACCAGGATCTAGGTATTCACGAGGTTATGGCTTTTATGGCTCAGATTATAATTAAATACCGTATTTCGTGAAGATTATGGCAAGGTGTCCTACTATTTTCCAAAAACTCTCATTCATTCCTCACGATCCGGTTCTATCAAAAGCGTTGGCTCTGCCTATCCAATGGCAATCAAGTCCACAATAAATTTGGTAATTTATAAGCATAACTTCATTTAAAAAAAAAATTACTAGCTTCACTTTTTGTATTCATAGTTATTGTTTAGTAAAATCACCCCTAAGTTTTATAGTGGGTATACCTTGTCACGTCATCTTCGGAGGGGAGTCCCTCCAACCGTCCGGCGCGGAATGAAAATGTGTAGCGTACTTTTTCTGGACCAAAAAAGGAGAAGTCCAGTGACATAACGAAAAGGAGGCCTGTGTTAGTAGTTGGACATAAGAAGTCCTGAGTCTAAGAAGTCCTGAGATATACGAAAAGCTGTGGAGGATAGATGGGTGATGATGTCATGTCAACCATCTTGAATAGCATTTATGGGTAAAATAAATATGAATTGCATGATAAGTGTGACCAATTTGGGACTTGACTTATTTCACACCACACATTTTCTTTCTGTATAACGTTTTCAAGTTCGAGAACTTGTGGTAGCCGAGTTCAGGTGTGTCGAAACCTTAGAGGATATTACGGATGGCTTGCCTACATTTTATGACTTCATTGTCGGCTCTAAACGTCATTACCACGTCTCTTGATGCCGTGGAAAAGAGTATCTGAGATATTAAGAAATAGCCACATTATACAATATAATGTAAAAACCACCGTGGTTTATTCATTATGTATAAATAAAATAATAAATCGGCAGACATAACAATGTGGTCCATTCGTAATATTTTTAAAAATATCTCAACCACGGTTTCGGACAATTTCAATGTCCTTCATCAGGATTTCAAACCTGTAGTTTACCTTTATTTATTTTTATTATAGGTCATCTTTAGACCACTATCGCGTCGGTGCTTAAAAGATGGTAGTACTAACCTCGAAGGCGGGCCTTACATGACCTTATGTCTAAATAATCCGAAACCGTGGTTGAGATATTCTCTAGTCAAGTTCATCTGCATGCATAACAAAGAAACTCATAGTTGGATTACAAGCTACTCGTTTTTCATTTTATTTATTTAGTAACTGACTTTACTTCCATATCGCGATTACAGAGCCTCTTGGCTTAAGGTAGCGGAAAATTTAAAGAGAGCGAAAAATGAATCATTTATGTGCGGTAATGGGACGACGGCATTTATTTCGCGTAAATGAAAACTGGATTTAAAGGATATTATGGAGATACGTGAATTTACCTGAAATGGCATACTTTTATAATTAGTATGAAAAAGTGGTATAAATAGTTGAGGTTTATGTTTCAATAGAACAGATTAACATAATGTATGTCCAAATCGTCTCAAAATCGTTTCCTAGCCCGGCCTTGGCGGCATCGCCACATAATCCTAATAAATTGATAGAGATATTATGATGTTTTGAATTCTGACATTATTGTGTCCGCTCAACCCCCTTCATATCACATGAATTCTCCCGTCGTTTTGCCACTTTATAAAAAGTAGAAATATGTTTTACTAAAAAAATCCGTCAGAAAGTAGGGGGGGGGGGGGGGGGCAGTTTTAAACGACAAAAGCATTTTGAATGAACAAGGCATTTTCCCCATCCAAGTCTAAAAACAATGTTATTCCATTTTTAAACTAGATCGTCCCCATAAAGCCACACTATCAATCACATTGACATTCGTTCAGAAGTTTCCACCGCTGCAAACCAAATCGCACCCCCCGAGGAAGAAAGTCGTAACTGAAAAACACCAACTTTACAGGAGCAACAAAAAACTGATTTAAAAAATCATCGGCAATCTGAGAAAAATTTAGTATATAGCAAAAAATAGCAAAAATTAACCTCGATTGGTCTATGTATTTCAATTTGCAATTTAATTAATCGTCATGGAGTAAATTTTAAAAAATAGCTTTACGCTATTTTTCAGCTAAACATTTTAATTATTTTATGTAGTTAACAGACATACTACTTTATTAACATGGAACGGAAACTATAATGCTGACATAACTGCAGATACGACTTTCTGAGCGTGTGGTGTCGTTACAAACTCCACGCGTAAGTATGATTTACGACGTTTTTTCACGAAAACTTTGTCTCGGTCTTTTTGCGTAAAATAAATTGCATCCTTTTTCTTCGAAAAATATATTCAGATAAATAATGTATTTCAAGTAACCGCTTTTTTAAAAGAAAAAAATCACAAACAGTTTTCGCATATGTTGACATATTACGTTATTCCAATCATTTATTTTGTAAAATATTAGTCGTTTCTCAGTACAAAAGAAATTACAAAATAAAAAACAGCCTTTAAATGACTCCTGTATAAGGGATTTATGTGTAAAACTTTTAATTTATTTAAATTTCGTAGAAAGATCTTGTAAATATTACTGATTGTGCATTTTAAGGTAACTTTTGTTGTACTATACCAAAAATCATAAAGGTTTCGTAATAAATTTAATACCAGCTATGTTGAGTAGTTTTAAAGCTTTAAAAGTAAACTAAGTAATATTTCAGGATATATTGTATATCTGTGCAAAATTTCATCTAGATCCACTTAGCCGTTTTGGCGCAAATAAATCAGAAATATTCATCCACTCATACATTTGTATTCAATGATTAAGTATAGTATTATGACAGGAGAAGTGTCATAATTATGTCTTTTTATTAAATTATAACATTGTTTTTCATTAATGAAGTATGACTAATGATGATTAAACCAATTTCAAACATTGTTTGAGTAAAAACCAAGTCTATGATACAAGAAAATACGAATGACCTCAAAGTATTTCAAATACGATCATTGGGCCACTAGGTATGAATGCCGTATTGCTGGAAGCCGTGACTTCCGAAGTTGAAACGGGCTTATTGAACGGCGGGAACGAGTGGGATAGGATTAGTTTGTGTAATTCCTGCGCCACTCTCCGAAACGAATCTTAATAAAACGGTTAGAAGGGGTGACTCTTCTACAGTGTTCAAAACTCTTAGAATTCACTAGCGTTTGGTCACTCACGAGCCTTTTGGCGCTCCCCTGAATCGACTCCTGAGTCTGAAGCTGGTATTTGGCAGTATCATCCCAAAGACGAAAACAATATTCTATAGATATACGATCGGCTTTATGATAGAGATAAGCAAATGTCCCGGGTGAAGTAATAAGATAAGATAAGATAAGATAAGAAACACTTTATTGATCCACATATAAAGTAAATTTTACAAACAACAAAATTAAAACTAAGGGTAGTAATGTTGCACCTTTGCCAAAATACCCAACTTCCTGACAGTCAATTGAGTCTTAGACTTGATGTAATCACAGAAATAAAAGGCAAAAATAAGAGGAATTCCCAGTATCTAAAAGTGATTAGCTATCGACAAACATACATTTCGGAAAGGAGAAGTTTAGATTTACCACGACAAAACCCGAATAGTTGAGCACACAGGAGTTCATTCGTCGAGATTGATGCTCCATTTCATGAACGTGACTGAGATATGCCAGTGGTTGGAAGGGCCAGCACAACTGCCTTTTTTTTAAAACAGGCTGCACGTTGGCGTATAATGCTGAAGGCTAGTCAAAATCGGGGTGAGCCCTGGTGCACATGTCTTTAACACTATCGCAGGTATTCCGGTTGGAGGCCAGCATATTCACATGATTTCACTGCGTTCTATGAACCTCTGATTAATTGTAACCAGATATATAGGTATAACAAACATTGAAGGAGGCCAGAAGTATTCAGACGCTATGATTCCGTAAAAAGAGAGCCATTTAAACTGTCGAGTTCATCACGGGCGTAAATGCATCCCACACATGTGGCTTGAATTTGTTTTCAAGTGAGCCTCCGGTTAATCTGACAAATACACATCTGACGGCAAACCTATTTACTTCTCCATAAAGAACAAGAGAGCGGGGTTTTCAGATTCAAAGTAGTGGTGGTAGTGGTAAATTTGAGTGCAGACGTTGAATGTTGGAGAGTCGCACTTTTAGAGAAAGGGATTTCTGAAGCTGTGAAACCGTTCTCTTAGTTATTTAAAGATTTATAGAGTGACACGGTACACAGAAACTGAAGTGGAACGAGATCTTTAGCTACAGGTCATTAGAAATCCAAACTTATACTACGTCAACCGAAAGAAACTAGAGTGAGAATTGCGAGGTCACTCGAACCCTCCGGGGATGTCCGTTGGGTCCTCTTATGCATCCAGTCGCTAACGGGTACGATCTTGCATGCCGAGACTTTCTTTCATGACTGGTTAGCTCATCATTTGTCTTGAATCCCGCTACTCTCCAGATTTCAAGCTGAAGCAAGGCAGAATGAGTAACTATGATCTGCGTTTAGCGTAACGATACCCAGTTTACATAACTGGCTACACAGATACGTGTGCTGCTGGACACCAAAAACATAAAAACCAATCTCTATACAACTATTTCATAATAAAAAATATAAGCAATTAGACTTATTTATTTTAATTCTGACTAAAGTTTCGTGAAAGAAGTGAGTAACTAGTAGTTAAAGTGATAAAGGCTGATAAATGTTTCGTAGAAGAATGTGGTAACTGTAATTGCACGACGATATATTTGCGAAAATTTCTTTAAAAAGGAATTATCTGTAGTTATCTAAAGATATTTGTAAAAATGTTCGTACAATATTGACGTAAGTGTATTTATGATGTTATTGCCATGGAAAACTAGTAAATAGTGTGGCCGCAAAAGTAATTAACTACAGTTTTATAGAGTAATTTTATTTGATTCCAGTGTCGTACAAGTTTAGTTTTTTTTTAATAATTCCCTCATTTTTTGAGATAAATTTATGAAAAAAATAGACAATATGTATCGGATTTTTCTTGATTTTATTATGCAATAAAAATAAAAAGTCACAATTAGGGTTAATTCTTTCTTCCTCGAGAGGTGCGAAATGACCAATGTATGAGCGAAACCATCTCATATTTCTCTGTGACGTCACATACCTATCAAACACTGGCTTGAACAATGGCGGGTTTTTCACGTATATTGCTGTATACAGTCGGTTCATGCGAGGCTTTTTATTATAACCAACTGTTAATATAATAACAGTATGGGCGAGAGACATGGACGTTAACACATGAGGCTGTCATCTATGCGCATCAAGGTAGCACAGATAGCCATGGAGCGTGCCATGCTCGGCATCAAACTTCAAGATCGAGTTCCAAACATCGAAATAAGCGGAGAACAAAAGTTCAAGATGCCGGAACGAGAGTAATGTGATTCAAATGGAGTTGGGTAGATCACCTGACTAAGCGAGGTAATGACAGTTGGAGTAAGATGTTGGCTGAATGGTGGCCAAGGACAGGCAAACGCAGTGTCGGTCGTCCAGCAGCGGGTCGCACGTGGACCTGATTGGCACTAGACAGTTTGAGTTGAACATGATGGAGGCCTATGCCCAGCAGTGGGATAAAGGGGGCTGTGGATGATGATGATGATGATTATGGGTGAGATGGGGCTATAATATCCGGTGGGTCTTTAGGAGTGGGTGGAGGAGAAAGAATGAGGACCGAGTCGAGTGGCGTGCCATGAGGTTTGTGCAGCGGATGAACATAGGTTGGTTATGATAACAAAATGATAAATGATGGACATAATTGACACTGCATTATAAGCTATTATGTGATAGAGACGGTCTAAGCGATAACACCTACCATTAAAATTAGTGTTGCCTAGGTCAATAAATAAGTATGAAACCCAACACAAAACTGCCCTGCGCTTGTCGTCTAACTAGGTTAGGTATCAAATCCTTGAGAGAAGTAAAGTCCGATAGTATTATCCTGGTCATCTCACTCACATAGCATATCGCGACAGAATATTATTAATTAATCAAAAATACACACTGTAGGCGCATTGTTGTACGGCCGGCACACAACCGGAGAAACAGAGGCAGTGGATTGACAAAAAGGAAAAGTGCGGTCACAATTACTTGCGACTTGTCGTCACCAATCGTCCTGCTAAACGTCTAATGCGTACACGCTCATACTGTTACACCACGTCAGTATATCCAAACAAATACGAACGTAACTAACATAGCAGCGAGTGCCGACGATAGCACACGCCTGGGGCATCGTTTTTGGATGTTTTTTAGATTTCAGAATGTAACAGAGTTGATTTCTATACAGGTATGAATGGCAATTTTCAGGAAATATTTTGAAACCAGCAGGTAGTGTGATATTAACTAAAAGATTTTGAATTAGATATGTAAAAGTTTTTAATAAAATTAAAACTATCTATTCGCTTCGATTGAATGAATCTCATGTTAGTTTTCATTGTAGGTTAGCATTTGATCACGATATTGCGTGATGTTAAATGACGAAGCGGCCGAAGATAAGCAAAGAAAAAAAAAGAAGGGTAGCAAGTTAACCTAGAAGGCTGGATAAATCCCTCCCTGGCTTCATATTATGGAAAATATGTATGTAAAATTTTGTCCTCGTTTCGTTCTGCACAACTCATAATTTTTACAAATTTACCTTTTAAACTGAGTTTTCTCATGAATGGAAGTTATCTTAAGCTTCATAATCCTCTTCCGAGCATAGATCATGCGAAGATTATGCCTTAGCCCATAAATATGGAATAAATACGCTACGGGGAAACATTTGGCTCACCTTTTAAAACAGGGATAATACTTACATCATATCGATATCGATGTTTTAAATCACTGACTTATTATTATTGCTATCCCGCGAATTTTTGTAAGTACTACCCTCGTCACCTAGAGGCTTTTTAAACCTCTGAAAAGCCCTGTGAAATTTCTTGTTCATTCAGTAATTTTATTTCATCAGCTATTGTGCGTCCACTCAGTCACTCGTCGCTCATATTTTCGATTCTCTCTTCTCACCAAAGGGTTAAAAAAGACGTGAGGAAAAGGAGAATAAAGATTCTCCTTTTCACCTTCTCTCCTTCTCTTCTATTAGAATGCTTCTTTTCATTTATTTTTTTTAAATACAATCACTAAATTATGTAAGCACAATGTGACTACCAACCAGTTCATCCCAAAAAGTTTAAAAATCCAGTCCCCATCCCTCCGAGCGATAAGAAGCCGACCGACGAAACAAAAGCGTTATCGACGTGGATTTCAACAATAACCCAACGTGCGTAAATCACGCCGCCATATTGTTTGCCGCCGTGGTTGTGCACGTTTTTCCATGCTGATTTTATCGATAACTTTTGAGATGAGTTATTACATCACTATTGATATTGTTAAATGTATAAATATTTAATAAATTATCTGGTAGTGATATAATACATTCCTTTATAAATGTTTTATAATTTTCGCACTGAAATATTATAGCTTTTAAATGCTGTGATTGGAAGCAAAATCTAAATCAAATCAAATCAAATCAAAAACATTTGTTCGCTAGAATACACACAAAATAATTATATACAAAAGGTCTTAGTATTATACAATGTCAACGGTATTCAGCCTGCAAGCAGACGTGCGAATTTTTATATGAATTTAAGCTTAACAATATCAAAATAAAAATAAATTATCTATAAGTACACTAGCTACACTTCCAACCATCTAAAGTCTCAAGGTATACCTACTTAACTTTTGAGAAAGTTAAAATGTATTACTTAAGTATAACTAGCTGCGCCCAGCGGTTTAAGTCGCTGTACTGTAGCGTATCTGTTATTCCAGGGTCTAAGCTATCTCTATATCAAATTTCAGCTCAATCGGACCACCCGTATAAGCGTGAAAGAGTAACAAATGTATGTTTGACATCCATACATGCTTTCAAACTTTCACGTTTATTATATTAGATAGTATCATAAGGATCTTGGGTGCTTATTATATACCAAATTTCAACTTAATTTGTTGACCAGTTTTGGAAAAATTCAGTTGCTTGATTTTATTTTAAAAAATCTTTTATGAGTTTATCGTCACCTATTTTGGACGTCTGGAACACCAGTGTCATTAGAGACGCGGTGTCGATCCATTAACACCTTCTTTATCCTTCTCTTGAAGAGCCCCATGTTAAAGGAAGTAGGAAATACGTCGCTTGGAAGGCTATTCCACAACCTGGAAGTGTGTGAGAAAAACGATCTCGTAAAGCGAGTTGTCCGAGACTCCCACACGTAAAAAAACCATATGATGCAGTTAATAAAAATTTAATATAGATCAATAGTAACAGCGAAAAGTTCAAAAGGTCAACTGCGAACCAGATCCAGTATTTATTTTTAATTTATAGGCAACAATTGCTTCCGCGGCAATGTTTGTTCGGTTATTTGATTAATGGAAAAATATTGGTTGAAAATTTCAGTATTCAGTTCGCCGGCGCAAATTGATTTACATAAAATTTAAAATTGGTTGCTCATTTGTTTTCGGTTCAATTTAAATATCTGGCTTACATGATATTATCTGATCATCACAAATATACAATGGAACTGATTTATAATAAATTGTATTAAGACAGATTGGGAAGCATACAATACAATACTCTTCATTCAGTCTAGACTAGATAAAATCTAACAGAATAGAATTAAAACAAGAGGTAAATTACGAGTAAACTACATTAAGGCCTACAATGGGCGGCCTTATTACTTAGCGCGATCTCTCCAGCATGGAGTGTTTGAAATGAAAGAGTAATTTTGTACAATGTTAAAAGAATCATCAGACTACATTCATCCACTGCTGGACATTTCCCGCGCCTATGGCACGCCATTCAACTTAGTCCTCCGTCTTCTACCATTTAGAAATAAAGAAACACATTTAAGCTTATAAAAACAAAAAACAAGATTACAATAAAAATAATGCACATGATCTATCCACTAAGCTGCCGAATCGGAACTGCCTCAGCGTTGTGCTGCGTGTGTACAGTGAAACACAGCGCTGGTATTCTGGCCCCATCAGTAAGGTCGGCGGTCCTAGCATAAATAAATATTTCAGTATAGATTTATGGATGTGTATCATACACGTAACATTAATGTTTCTAATATGTCAGTGCCTAATTTGACTAATGATGGCTAATTTTTATTTATTATTCTTATTCTCTTTACCAAATTTTAGCTCAATGGGTCCACCCCTTAAGGCATGAAAGAGTAACAAACATACATCCAGACATCCATACATCCGACGTA
This sequence comes from Hemithea aestivaria, assembly GCA_947507615.1. Taxonomy (NCBI): domain Eukaryota; kingdom Metazoa; phylum Arthropoda; class Insecta; order Lepidoptera; family Geometridae; genus Hemithea; species Hemithea aestivaria. The sequence goes on from OX382344.1 coordinate 12,718,232, forward strand.
GTATAGGTAATAAGTATTTGTTCGTAGCATGCATCCATACATTTTTACAAAACTTTCTCGTTTAAAATAACTATTAGTAGATAATATAAAAAAATCCTCAATAATAATGGCAACTAGTGATAAATGTAATTATTTTCACTGCACTCTGGCTCAGTTGGGATGGACAGACGGTGGTATTAAATTTCCCCTGTTCACGATGACGGGGTGCCTTATAAGATGTGGTGCGGTACACGATTTGAGAAGCAATATTATTAATATACTGGACTATACTTTCACCGTCTCGAATGAAGACCACGGACTAGCAAACAAAGGGTAGGACTTCCACCCACAAGGTGGATAGACGACTTATAAAGGTCGCCGGAAGACGCTGGATGCAGGTCGGTTCCAACCAACCGGTACATATAGAAGTCCAAAGGGGAGGCCAATGTTCAGCAGTGGACGTCCTATGGCTGAGATGATGATGATGATACTTTCACCTATTGAAATAGGGATCTTATGACATATTCTTGTAGATATACGCTGTGTTTATTTACCACGAACTCAAAGCGCCAAATTGACGCATTTTTGTTTTTTATTTTTCTAGTACATAATATTTCTAGCCACCCACTGAACAATATACAGTTGACCAGTGGCAACAAAAAACACAAAAACCGACAAAAAGTCTACTACTATTAAAAATCTTAGGTAGGTGGGTGGTAAAATCCTACATAACTAGAGATATAAAAGTTATTGATGCAGGGTGCGGGATTCGAATTTGGTGATTCAAGATACGTAATCCTACAACTTCTTATGGTCACCCACTCTTCTTAAATGTTTGCCTTTAACTTTATTACAAGCTTTTATTTTACTTTCAGCTGTCCTTAGTGTAGCTTGCAAGTTATATTTGACCCACTGCCCGGTTTCTCATTGATCTGAAAATTTTCATGCATGTATAAATCGGATGACAATGCAATCTTATTATGACATCGAGCTGATTTGATGATGAAGCTGGAAGGTGGACATAGGAACTGCGTAATAAAACGCAACCCCATCATCATCATCAGTTCATATGATTCGTCTTGGCAAGTATTTTGGTGCTAGATGCTAATAATGATAAAAGCTTATTTTTGAAAAGTTGTTTTTTTTTAATTTCTCTAGTTTTATAAATATTTTGAGGCTATAAAGTAAAATCGTCTCCTCATGTACCGTATAACAAGTCCCCCCGTCACCTCTCCACTCTCAGTGTGAAAGCCTAGCACAGACATGCGGTAATCTAATTTCTTACAAGCTTAGCTGTGATGCACTTAGCGCACAACCTTTTTTCTCACTAGAGACCTGACTTTATTTTATGCTTGTCTTTTGAACGTAATTGTGAAAATGAAAATTTAGCTTACATTTTTATAGCAGTAAGTAAAACTTTCATAGGTCAATAATTATAATAAAATAGGGTCTTGTAAACCTATCATCATCATCATCTCAGCCGTAGGACATCCACTGTTGAACATAGGCCTCCCCTTTGGACTTCCATATATAGCGGTTGGAAGCTACCTGCATCCAGCGTCTTCCGGCGACCTTTATAAGATCGCCTGTCCACCTTGTGGGTGGACGTCCTACGCGGCGTGTTTAGACCGTGGTCTCCATGGACGTGGCCGTAAACCTATAACGAACGAAAAAAAAAAACAATCTGAATCAAACTAATTACTGTCTTTTTACAGTCTTTCAGGAGTCAAAAATAAAAATACGTCATAACCTTTAAACTAATAGGTACACAGATGAAACCTATAACTGTAAACCTATAATGGACAAAAAAAATCAATCTGAATCAATCCAGTTACTATCTTTTTACAGTTTTTCAACAGTTGAAAAGAAAAATACATCCAATCCTTTAAACTCACAGCTGAATAGCTCTGATGAAAATTTTTAACTTGAAAATGTTTTTCAACCAATTTCTGCCATAAAAGCAATTCACACATTATATTCGAACTGTGACACTATTGACCTCCAGACCGACGCACGTACACTCGCGAACATAAATAAGTTGGAAGATTTAACACCCGTTCCGCAGATACGTATCGCGGAATGTATTGCCTGCGAGTGTACTAACGTTCGACGCTACTCGATGTATGTACTCAAATAGGCGTTTGTAATTTATGCTGACTGTACTTTTGTGTAACTGGTACTTTTGTAAAAAGCTTGTAATACTGATTACCGGTTATATTAAATTGTATGCATTTGATAACAGGAATTGTATTCGAACATCGAACTACGATACGCTTATAAAAGGCTACGCTTCAAGCTTATAGGTACCCAACTTGATCTTTTTTATTATAATAAGTGACAAAACAGACGAGAGACTTGTATTTTTACAAGAATCTAGACATGTAATACAAGGAATTGGTTATTATTTTATTTTAAAGTTATAAACCCAAAGATAGAGTCATTCTAAGTTTAAATTTCCATTAAAAGCAGAAATATAATATGTACCTTCAATGATAAATTAATTAATAAAAATATCAATTTATTTTATTTTATTTATTTATTTCGGAAAACAAACAGTTTGCTTATGTACTATATTATATCTATATCTTTAATTTATACTAGTATATCACACTTATCGCGGAATGTCGAACGTTAGTACACTCCGCAGGCAATCTGCGGAGTGTACTAACGTTCGACTCAAATAGGCGTTTGTAATTTATGCTGACTGTACCTTTGTTCAGTATTACCAGTTTTTCTTAAATTGCATTATGTGAATTGACGAAGACAACGTCCACGACGATCCACTTACACTGTGCTAAAGTAACTAGATATAACTGATATAACTGTTTTGTAAAATAAACAATTAAAAATTTAAAATATGCACTGCGCAAGAAATTATTGGTTGAGTGATTACTACCAATTTCACTACAGGTACGAGAAATTAAAAAGAAAATTATGTACTGTGTAAGGTAAGGGCCCAGGACATTCTGTCATTAAATTTACTGATTATGTTCTTTGTTCATAATTTTCTCAAATTTTATGATTAGGCACCTACACCTACATGCCAAATGAGTCTTTTCCTATATTGGCGACTGCAACATTAATATTTTTTTTTATTTTGAAAGGAAAACTTACAGCTATGCATACATAATATTTAAAATACAAAATATGGCTAATTACAAGTTTTCACAGATATTACGGTATATAAATTATTTTGAAGCAGACAGTAAGCATTATAAAAAAATAAGTGCGAAAATAAACACATAGATATAGTTATAATGTATAACTTTGTTAAATTAATGTAATGTGGTATTTAAAAAACAAGCTATCTATCTATCTAAAATAAACCTTTCTCAGATCCATTCATAGACCAGCAACGTTCAAAACTAGCACATTTTAAAAACGGAATCTAACCGCCGTTCGAAATTTGAAGCCATAAAGGCGGGAACCGACCGGATGTCGGACGGGAGGCTCCATCAGATCCGTATCACAGACTCCGCCAACGGATTCATTTCCGGTAGATGGTTGCATTTTGAATTCAGAAATTCTATTCTCGCCTGAAATGGGTCAGGCGATGTGATTTTTAGTTGTCGATTCGGTTGACAGGTTTGTGAGGTGGAAATATAAGTTCGCACTTCGATTTTGTAAGTATTTTAGTTTTTGGAAGGTGTAAAATATTGAGTACTTATACTTTTGGATCATAGATATAGCATATAGATGAGCTGACATTTCAAACGCGTGTCCATAAATTATTATTTACAAAAATCTAAATTCTGAGGCTTAAAACTTTCGCAATTTGGGCTCTTGTTAATTTTTTTAATTGGGGCTTTTCGTAGAATATATTACTACATAGTATAAAATAAGGTAGCATCGCGTAACTCTGTCTGTCTGTCGCTATATTATATGCTTAGATCTTCAAAAGTACGCAATGGATTTTGCTGCAGATTTTTTAATTGTTAGAGTGATTCAAGAGAAAGGTTTGTATGTAGAATACAAGCATAATAATATAGTAGAGAAACACTGATAGGTAATTTTATGTTAGGCGTTACGAAGTGCGTGCGGGTCCACTAGTAATGAATAATAAAAAAAAATGCTGTTATAGTTGTTTAGTCTACAGAATAGATCTGAGAAAAAAACCTTATACCTATAAACTAAACTCATCTCTTGTCCCGTCCCACTTCCCCAACGCATCGTTACCATCAAAACCGTTCAAAAACTTAAAACACATTCTACAACATAGGCAAGTTAAATAAGTGATACGCAAACTTTACAGCCATATTAAATACTTGTCTAGAGTAGTTCTGAATATTGTGGAGGCGAAACTTTTAGTACCCTCGAGCAAAATCCATCATCTTGTATCGCTTTTGGAATATTCACTTGTTACGCCACGACACGATTGTTTTTATTTTATGCAACGAAATAATAAGACGCGCTTAGTAAGTTATGGAACTCGCAGTGTTTCCCGAATGCTATAACGTGGGTTTGTTCAAATCAAGAGTGAATAGGTTCTTACTGAACAAGCGTGCTACAACTTCGACTGCACCGTCACTTACCAGCATGTGAGATTGCGGTCAAACGCTAGTTTAGTCTGCTAAAAAAAAAACGCGCTAGACGCTCTCCTGATGGTAAGAGATAACGCTGGTCACATGATTATGAATATTATGAGATAGAATAGAATAGAAGTACTCTTTATTGTGGACCAACATATTTACAAAACACTGTAATAAAAATAAACACAAACTAATACATATAATTAACTTAAAATTAGAGAAAAAAGTAACGTCAAAAAACGTCGTAAAAGTAACATCGTAAGTGTAGATGTAATATAATTATAATGTTATTATGTACAGTGCTATCTAGGATTTCACAAGAATGTAAAATTCTAGGTGCACTGCATCAACGTATACTACCGAGTCTAAGATGTTAAGACTCTTCAGCCCAGTAGTTTCACTAGCTACAGTACCCTCCTATCAAAGCACAGTAATGTTTGCACATCAATGCTCAGGCTGCTATAACTGGCACTTTTGGGGTACCCATTTCGATACAGTCGACTGAATGCAAAGGAAAACTACCCCTGGTATGTCCATCAATATATCAATATATAATATACCTACATAAATAGTACGTAGAATAAATAATGTGACAAAGATTTCATACATTATCCTATAGTATAGTCCCTACATTTAAACCATTGATCGCATCGCCCCATATAAAGCCTCCCGAACTCCCAGAGGTTATAAAAGGCGAACGTAAAATGTTACGTTGATGAGGCTGGTTTACGTTTACGTTCAAGTTAGGTTCAGTTACGTTTATGATCAGTTAAGACTACAAACACAGGCTATTTATTAAGATTAGAATAGAATAGAATAGAATAATGCTTTATTGCAAACCAAAAATATACAAAAGAACTTATTACTATAATATGTTATAAAGTAGGTTAACAATCGGCGGTCTTATCGCACTAGGCAATTTCTTACAGACAACCTGGGAATGGAAAAGGACAAAACATACTTTAACAGACGGTGGTGCGCAATTTGTGTTGTTATTTACTAAAACTACATAATAAATACTAAATACATATTCCATAATGTACACAATAAATAAAAGATAAAAGAAGCAATGCTACAATAATTATACAATACCTGTTTAAGATATATACACAAATAAATACATAAAATATGTATATTATATATAAATATATAATATATTTAATGTATATATATATATATATATAAAATATCATAAATATAATATAATAATATCAGTAATCGGATAAATAAACTGAGCTGCAGGCAAATCTATAGAAGGGAAGATAGATAATGTTCCTTTACTAACTTTTTGAAAATATCGAGAGATTTAGCATGTCTAATATGTACGGGGAGATTGTTCCATAAACGGACAGCTTGTATAGTAAAAGATTTATCAAAATGTTCGGAACGGTGTAAGGTGTGCGTCAGTAGCCGTGTATGGGCAGAACGCAGGTTGAAATCATGACACAAGTGGACATATTTAAAACGGTCTTTAAGATACGAAGGAGAGGCAGAGTTAAAAAGAATAGTATAGAGAAGGGACAAAATGTGAGAGTTCCGGCGAAGTCGAATTGGTAACCATTTTAGCTTGTTGCGAAATTCAGATATACGATCATATTTTCGTAAACCGAAGATGAATCGAATGCAGACATTCTGCAAGCGTTCGAGTTTATTAAGCTGTTCTTCGGTTAGATCCAGATAGCAGACATCAGCGTAGTCAAGTAAGGGCAGCAGAAGAGATTGTGCAAGCGCAGTTCTGGTGGAGATCGGGAGGAAATTCCGCAACCGTCTAAGAGAATTTGCTGAGGCAAAAATCTTTCGGCTGACTTCAGCCACTTGCGGTACCCATGATAGTGTTCTATCTATGTATACACCTAGATCTTTCACGGCGTCGCTCAATTTGATAGGTGTGCCATCGAAGATTACCTGAGGCAAGTGAAACCAGTCGATTTTTGAAATCATCCTGGAGCTGCCAATAACAATGATTTGTGTTTTGTCTGGGTTCACTCGTAGTCCGTAGGAGTTACTCCAATCGAGAATATTTCCTAAATCAGAGTTTGTTGCTCGAATGGCCTCGGGTAGTTGAGCGGGGGTAGTGTGTCGGTAAATTTGCAAGTCATCTGCATAAAGGTGATAGGAAGAGGTAAGATGGTGAGAAATAGAGTTTATGAAGATTGCAAAGAGAAGTGGAGAGAGAACGCCACCCTGCGGTACGCCTGCGTATGTGTTACACCAGGATGAAAGGGAATCACCAACGCGAATACGCTGCCGGCGCCCATACAGGTAGCTATGAAACCATTGGATAGCAAGAGGAGTAATGTTTATAGAGTGAAGAAGAGCCAGTAGAATGTCAAAGTCAACGTTATTAAAAGCACTGCTGAAGTCAAGTAAGGAGAGAATAGTCAGGTTTCCGTTCGCCATACCACAACGTATGTCATCAGTAATCTTAACAAGTGCTGTCGTAGTGCTGTGGCCGGGTCGAAAACCTGATTGAAAGGGATTTAATAGATTATTGTTAAGGAGATGATGATGTAGCTGTAGGTGAATGAGACGTTCAAGTACTTTAGATAAGAAAGGTAGAATAGAAATTGGTCGAAAGTCAGTCAAAGATGTCGGTTTGGATTTTTTGGGAAGAGGAATGATTTGAGCTTCCTTCCATTGAGTGGGAAATATGGCGCTTGTAATAGATAGGTTTAGGATATGCAGAATGACTGGCATGATTTCATCGAGAATTTGCACAATCATCCGACGACTGACACTGTCACAACCAACAGCATTGGAGGAAATAGTAGCAATGCTTTTCTTGATATCAGTGTCGGTGAAAGGGCGAAATGCAAATGAATTATAATTGGGAGTAGACGCATCATATAGGCGTTGAAGTGTAGCGGCTTTAATAGCTCCACCAAAATTAGCAGATGCAGAGAAGTGGTTATTAAGTGTATCTATATTTATGTTATTCGGGATGTCGTCGTTACGTTGCTTCCCGACTCCCAACGTTTTGAGGAACTTCCAAACCTTGGAAGGGTCCCCATTCTCAACTTCATGGTGAATATGTTGGCGTTGAGCATTTCTGCATTCCCTGTTGCACGTATTTCGTCTCTCAACATACTTTTCCTTATTGAGATCAGACGGATTTTTCTTGTACCTGGCTTTAGCAATACATTTCTTTAGCATCAATTTCCTAATTTCATTTGAAAGCCATGGTGCTGGGAGATGCTTGATTTTTATTGGTCTGATTGGAGCATGGATATCGTAAAGTTTCAAGAGGATACTGTTGAAAGACTCTACTTTTTCATCAATTGTAGCTGCATTAACAACAGGTGACCAGTCCAGGTCCGAGGCGTCCTTACGCAGTTGATCCTGATCAATCCTACCAAAACTACGCTGCAGAAGTATTTTGGGCTTAGCTTTAGGTGGGCGAATTTTATAGGAGAGATAAATCAGATCATGATAGGAGAAAGCATCCGCCGAACATTGACCATGCTTGGTAACATGATTTGGAGAAGAAACAAGAATGAGATCAAGAAGAGAAGGCGTTGAGTTTGGAAAATAATGCGTAGCATTTAAAGGAAGTATGGTCATGTTGCTAGCCCTTACTAGAGTTTCTAGACGAGATGAACGCGAGTCTTGCTTGAGAAGGCAAGTGTTGAAATCGCCCATAATAATGATATGGTCATATGATAGAGACAAATTTTCCAGTAGTTTTTCAAACTGAGTAAAAAAATCTACGTTTAAAGACGGTGAATAATACACACCTAGTAAAATTTTTGTGTTGCAGAGGGTGACTTCTAAAAAAAGGTACTCTCCGGAATCAGGCGGTGGTGGCTGCGCTGACAAATTTACTATAGAGAAAGGAATTTGTGTACGGAGATAAATAGCAACACCGCCCCCCCTACCGTTATTCCGGTCATTACGAATTAATTGAAATCCTGGTAAGGTATATGAAAGAGAAGATAAGCAAGGTTTTAGCCAGGACTCAGACACCAGTATAGCGTGAATGTTTTTATCATCGAATGATGCCTGCATATCGGAGAAATGTGCCGGAATACTCTGCGCATTAATATGAAGAACGTTAAAGTTTTTAGGAACGTCGGACAGTACTGATGACAAAGTGACTGAGAGATTGGAAATGCTATTAAAACTGTCGTCACTACTATCCGAGTTGTTAGAAGAAGATAATGATAAGTATACATCATCACTGCTGCTCATTATAAGTATATATTATAATAAAAATAGATATATAAATTATTGAGTATACAAATAAATAATATTATATAAGAATAAAATAAATAAGTACAAGTATAATATTACTATGTTTTAGTCTCAATTCCACCCGCCGGCTGTGCTTGTGATATACTATTACAAAAAAAAAAAAAATTACAAATTATTATACAACAAATTATGGACGTATCTTATACATTATAATATTTAAAAACATTAGTTGGCAAATGCGTGGCATGCGCGAAAACTACTTTAAGAAAAAAATTGTTATAACGTCAACGTCAGATTATAGTTGACAGGTGACATATTATTACATTTGACAGTTTAATCAATCAAAGAAGCTACCTGCGTACAATAATAAAAAATATTTGGAATTTGCACAAAAAAAGTTCGAAGGTATCTTTAAAAGTTAACAAAAAGAATCCAGCTACCCTATAATAGAAAGACGCGTCTAAAACAGCTATGTTGAACAATGTATGTACATAATCGCAAGATAAAAACACCTCATAGTCACATTATCTTACTTCTTTGAGGCTGCTGTTCGCGCCTTGGATGTCGCGCGTTTCGTTGGCGCTGCGGCTACTACAGATGCGGCGGTCTGCCTAGCACGTGAAGTGGAAGATTTGGGGGCCTCCAGCTGAATCGCATTGAGGTCCTTCACACTGCTCACCCTATGTCGCACTCCGTCACCTCCGAGTACAAAGACTGAACCCTCTCTTGTCCAGCAATTAGAGACGCCGAAACGCTGGCGCGCTGCCATGAAGACGTCGTGCCGCGGCTTTGTCAGAAACTCTGATACAGAAATACCAGAGCCCTTCAAGCACTTCTTTGATGCCCAAACTTTATCTCGCACAGCTACATCTTTAAATTTGCAGAGTATTGGGCGAGGTTTATCTGGCTTAGTGACGCGGCCCATCCTGTGACATCTGTTAATCTCACTATCTGTAAAGCCAGGAAGTTTGAGCCGCTCAACCATTGCCTTCACTACCACTGCGGCTGTTGCTTCATCAGGGACCTCTGGAAGCCCATGTAGCAGCAGAATCTTTCGCCTACCACGCATCTCTTGCTGATCTACAGCAGAGGCAACAGTCTCAAATTGAGTAAAAATAGTCTTGAGAGCCTTCAATGTGAACGACTTGAAGTTGTTATAATCCACTGCCAATGCCTCTACTGTAGGAGATTTATTGGGAGATTTTGCTAGCTGGCTCTCAAAGTCTGCCATCCTCTGGTTGAAAATAGCCATGAGATCTTCAATGGACTCTTTTACTCCACACATACTACACTTTACATTAGATCGGCCGTCATAGGCTTTTTATTTGAAATCATTACGTCAAATAATAAACTGACAAAGGGGAACAACAGATATTAAATTTTTAAAGGCCTGAAGAACACTTGGATGTGTATATAGCAGTGCGACTTTTAATGGCACAAAGACACACTGCTTTATTATTACCGAAAGCTATAAAATGACGTGGGATTTCACAGTCTAGGCTACACACTAAACGCTACTAAAACCAGTGCTCCAATTACACAACTCTACGCGTATTGTGAAATTTTCACTCAAAAAGTTACTTTGAGCCGCGCATTTTCGTCGCTTTTGTCGCGCGTTGAAATGCGCCAAAAAAGCAATGCAGAATCACAATCTACGAAATGTGCAACTGCATCGCAACAAAAAATTGCCGGCTGCCGGCCTCTAACCAATATCATGCGATAAGACTGCCAATTGTGATACATTTTCAAATCTATTTAATAGAATACAATACCACACACTACACACACACACACACACACTATACTTCATAGCATACCAAACAATTTCAAAGAAGCTTAATTAGCTAGATATTTTAATGCTTGTTAAACGGGGAGGGGATAGGTATTGGATATTGTTTGCTTTGTAGCTTTGGTGTACAATAAAGGGTTATCTTTCTATCTATCATGGCCGCTCCATTACCTATTTATCTTGTGGTTGAGACTACAAACGTTAAGTGTTAGTTGATATTTGGACTATGAAACGATGGCGGTTATTAATAAAGTTTTTATGGCCAGTGTTGGTTGAATTGATAAATAAATTAACTGTTTATTATGTTTATTATTAACACTAAATGAAATGGTAAAAGGAAATTGTATTTTAAAATATTTGACAGGATGAGTGTTTGCTGTTACTCTAGTTGTATATAAAACTTATTGGTATAAAAAAAAACATTTTTTTTAAGCCTTTGCCCAAGATATTGCGTGATGTTTTAAGTGACAATATTGCCGTGGATGTTAGCAGGCTAAACATAGAAGGCGGGACAAATCCCTCCCTGGCTTCACTGAGCATCATGCCGGAACACGATTATAATGACCGCTTTACGACACGGTTTCTCCACGGGTGGACCGATTGAGCTGAAATTTGGTATAGAGATAGCTTAGACCCTGGAATAACACATAGGTACAGCAGGTAAATCCGCTGGGCGCAGCTAGTAATTTTACAAAATCAAAGATATACCTCGCATCAGAAGTGTCTTAGCCAAATAAACATCTAACCAATATCTAGCTTCATTTACCAATACGATCAAAGTGAATTCCCAAAACCGAGAAATTGAAACTTAGCTAACTTAGACGACACTTAATTCACTTAGTCCACAGTAAGTTATCGCTGGCCCGGGCGTCGAGCTGATTAACTTGATTGGAAAGTTTCTGTGAGTCCCTGGCCATTGCCATCTGATGGGAATACCTGGGACTGTGTTTGAGAGCGTATAGGAGTATGTATATCGAGTGATGCTCACTCGCTATTTATTGACATATTTTGAATTATAAATTCAAACAATTAATTTATTGGAAATTACTCAAGGTTAGGGATGCCCGGAAATATTCCGAAAGTTTCTATAACTTCCACGCAACATTCAAAATAAAATTACTGCGGATAGGATAGTAGGCTTAGTGCTTGTCTACTCTATCAAGAACTTTGATTATTACATTAAATTTCTAACCAAGAAATGTAAACACGTTGTTCATTGGTGATAAAATCATACCTATTACAAAAAAAAAACATTGTATTTTTGTTTGACTTTGTTAAATAGAACTATTCTTGTTCATATGAACATGTGTTTGTATGTAAAGGGTCAAGCAGTGCAATGACATATTTTTTCAAATTATTTTACAGACATAATTAACAATGACGAAGCCGATTTGAGAGCTTCCTTCATTTGAAAGTTGTTTAGGTGTATTCAACTGATTTTCTTGAATTCTGATCCTTTCCTTGTTGCACTCTCAATGAAAAAGATTTATATATGCTATGATTTAACATATTATCTATTACACTAGAAACCCGTAATGTATTGCTTAGTTTATATAATACAGAAAACAACTAAATTCAATACTCGATCGCAAATCGCAACAACCGTCCAACAAATTAGTGGTTATCGAGATTAGACAATACTGTCTATAACAATCCAAATAAATAAGTGCGATGGCGCTACCGTCTGCGTATTGAGACATTTTTCATAGTTAGTCGATATGGGAAAGCAATAGTTCTTATTTCCGCCACAGGATTAATTATCGTGGACAGTAGGCAAACTATCCGAATTGTATTCAATTAGTAAATTTCCAATTTTCACCGCAGCGCGGCGCAAGGCTTTGAGCGATTAAATTCCGGACTAACGATTCTAAGTTATTATGGCCGCGTTAACTGCATTTAATTTCCCTTGAGTAAGCATAAGGCAGCGTTTATACGAACGTGTGAAACACAACAATTACGCTGATATTAGTCCAGTCAATGAGTAGGTACTCAAAAGGGGAATGTGGATGGAAAAGTCGAAAGCAGAAAAACTAACTTAGGAACTTCTTTTGGACTAGTTAGGAGATAAATTTATACTAAAAGTCCGCACCCATCCAAGGTGAGCCCGAGAAGGAGGGAGCCGAAGAAGGTCCCATTTTTAGGTTTTTTTGCTTATATGTCAAAAACTGTGCATAGTAGGTACAACATTTTGTTTTACTACATTATGAAACCTAATAAAATTCTCTAAAACTTTGGACCTTTACATTTTTTTCTATCTCCAATCGTTGTCCAGCTATGAGCTTCGAAACATGGTCTATTTTTAAGACGCTTTTTACTTTACTGTAAATCTGCGAGATTCTCAGAGCAATTATTATTTTGCCCCTTTGAACAGTCTTAGGAAGTTGCATCCACTCATTTTTATTACCTACTACTTGATAAATAAGTCATACAAAAAAAATATTTCAAAAAGTATTTATTGCTTCGTTCCTTTCATAACACTGATTCTTAAACCAAATTTGTAGGATTTTTTTTCATCTTACAATGCCTTCATCTTACAATCTTTCCATTTTTGCTGCACAGCTCCTGTATCTGTCATGTCTGATAAAATATGGTTCTTTTTTTAAAATCACTATAGGTTAATCTTTGACCACGATCTCGCGTGATGTTGACCGACGATGCGGTCGTAGACTAAACCTAGAAGGTGAGATAAATCCCTCCCTGTCAACAAATTCAACATTTTCTGGCCATCTTTTTCTTTCTACATATCGCACGTTCAATAATAAACCGGAATAACTCAAAAAGAGGATTCCTACTTTTTTAATAAAACGCACTAAATCCGTTAAATAATATATAATCAATACTTAGGTACAATCCCTCCAAGCAAAATAAACCGAAATGGCCGGTTTTTAGATCTCTCTTTTCTAAAAAACCGCGCGACAATTCATTTCGTGCGTTAGAGAATCATTCAGTTTACTGAAATAAGTCGTTGTTTTTTTGTTACATTGGAGTAATGTGAAATAATTCGGTTTATTTTCAACCGCAGGTGAGACTTTAATTGTTTGTTTAATATGTACATTATCTTCTAAGAAAATTCTAAGCGTTTCAAAGCTTAAAACGCTCATGTAAACGTGGATAAGTAATACGTAACAGTTTATGGGTGTCGCCGTGAATTCATATTGTGCATGAATTTGTTAGTCATTATTACAATTTGAACTATTTCTGTGGGACCTGCACGTAATTTGTAACTAGCTTGTTAGCCACAATATTACTTTGTTATACGAGTAAAAGCGTTTCTAAAACAACTCACTATTAAAATGACGGTAGCTAAGGGATTATGTAATCTAAATATTATATAAATGGAAAGTGACTGACTGACTGATCTATCAACGTACAGCTCAAACTGCTGAATGGATTGGGTTGAAATTTGGAACACAGATAGGTTTTATGATGTAGACCTCCGCTAAGAAAGGATTTTGCAATGCGGGCAAAGCCGCGAGCGTAAGCTAGTAAATAAATAAATACATTTATTTTAGGCAATAGGACACTGCCAACAATGGCAATGTACCAGAGACCCATATCAAAAAATACAATGCAAGATAATGCAAATGTGTTTCTGGATCACCTAGTTGGTAGTGGTGGGTCGTTAACGATTTTTGGGTTAACGCAACGAAGCCGTTAAATTTTTAACCCGTTAAAAAAGCCTTTAACATTATTAACAGGTTTTCATTAATGTAACAGATTTGTACCAACGGCAACGTAGCAGTTAATAGATGAAACTTCTATTCGTTCTTTCAACGCAGAAGAAATAGATAATTTTAGCTGGTTTTGCGTTAGCAGCTTCAGATTACGTTAGCGACTTTTGAATACCTTTTCGTTGAGATAATAAAAAAAGCGCATTGCCAAAATCGTTGGATGACACAGTTGATAGATTTAGCGGGTTTTGCAGTAAACAAAAAGCTGTTAATTCGTTAACGTTAGATTACCAGTTACAAAAAAGCCGTTCGTTGAATTAACGCCCATTCCTACTAGTTGGAATCGCGCCCCTGCACCAAAGATTCCTCGTATTAATATAATTAGTAGAATAGAATAGAAAACTTTTTAGTAACACCACAAATTATATACAGAAAAACTTACAACTAAAACACTTAGTATGTATGTAATAATATTACATATGTGGCGTTCCACTAACGGAACATCACTAGTTTATAAGGTGGCAACACTATTATCTATGGAATGTTTTGTCTATGGGCGACAAGTCCCTTTATGTTTAGTTTCATAAGTAGATAAGTTCAAGTGGACCTTCTGTGAAGTTGACAATACAAATTCTTACACACCGAGTTATTGTGCTTTTAATTTTATGTAACTTTATTAAGAACATAATTTAATATAAAAGCCAGTGCTCCATACACATCGCGTGGCCGCGGAAAATAAGTGAATTATCTTAAGGAAGATTGGGCGCGTGCATATTACATGAACCGCACGAGCATCCTACACATACATACTAATTTTATACTTATTATATTATAATGTATGAGTGTGCTTTCTCACTTGGCCAAGTGCAAGTCGGGCTCCGAGGGCATGGACACACTCACGGACATGGCACACGGAGGGTTCCGTACCATTCTCTACACAACATCTCATACAACAAAAGTGGCAAAAACGCACTTTGCTGTATGGGTGCCCCCTTCAATATAATATATATTTTGTTTAATTTTTAGTATTTGTTGTTAAAGGGGCAACAGATATTTAAAACATTTTTTGTGGAAATTAATGAGACAGAGCTTGGAGGCAGACAGACAGATGGACGGACGGACGGACTGAGAGCGAAATTTTAGTAAAGGGTCCCGAACCCTAAAAACTAGATGCATTCAGTTCTAGACAAAACTTACTTACTACGTTGGCGCGAGAACCCAAAGTGAGTTTTGGCCTCCGACAATAAGAGCCTCCAACTGGTTCTGTCCTGTGCCACTTCCCGCCAGTTTTCAACTTTCAGGGCGTGCACATCCCTTTCCACCTCATCTTTCCAACGGTACCTGGGACGACCAACGGGTCTACGACCAACTAGTCGTCCCACATACGCCCTCTTCACACCACGATCCTCTCCCATTCTTTCGAGAAGACAAAACTAGATCAAACATTTTTTAAAACGCATAATATATCGTTCAAAAGAATAATTTTGATAAAGCTGTATCGTAATAACCTGTACTATGAAACAGTTAATTTCATTGAGTTATAGTGCCGTGATACCTCTGGGCTAAGTGAAATGTAAAAGATGAATGGTTTCCGATAATTTCGGTTCTATTGAAACGTTATACAGGTTTTAATGAATAATTACTTTGTATTAATGAATAATTTGTAACTTTATTTCACAATTTGAATAATTGCCTTTTAAGAGCTGCGAGAGCGTTTTGAATGTTTGGCTATGAGTTTTTTTACGTGATGAAGTAGAAGACGAGCAAGACGCTCTCCTGGTGTTAAGAGATAACGCTGCCCATAATCCGTACAGTGCTACCTAATGTGAAATTCTAGGCGCACTGCGCCAACGCTCCTTACTTGAGAGTCATAAGATGTTAAGACTCTTCAGCCCAGTAATTTCACTAGCTGCAGTGCCCTCCTACCGAAGCACAGTAATGTTTGCACATCACTGCTAAGGCGGTAGAATAACTGGCACTGTTGGGGTACCCACCTAGTCGACCTCCTGCAAAGGAAGTCTACCCCCGGTAAAAAGAATATTAAAGAAGTTCTACAGCTATTCTGGGTGGCTGCAGTAAAATGATACCACCATCATTTCGTCACTCATCATTCTAAAGTTAAATGAAATAAACATGTCTAACAAAAATTCACACTCACAAAAAATACAGCCACGGTAAAGGCGTCATCTACAGACTATAGTGGTAAAAGTAGAAACCACGTACCGAGTCAAATGTGAAGCTCATAATTTGATTGATACGTTTGTGTAGAAAAACTGTGTACACCTAAAACTATATAGATTATTGAAACTGTTAACTACTATAATATCCGTTTTTTATTTCTTGTTGGTATACGATACTTTTTTTATACGAACCTCTGACATCGGCAGAGTTTATTTTCTCTACGTATTCATTCCAGTTCTATCTTGTATGCTTCTCGTATACGTATACAATATACGATACTGACTCACACTGACTCAAACGCGATATCTGTTTTAATTATAGTAGCCTGTTCAAGTAAAGGCGTTGCCACACCTACTCACAATATTAACTTGTCAGCGTTTTATTAATAGACAATATAATTAAACTATCATCTATAAAGATGTTGGCTTCGATACTGACCATAAATTATGACGTGGGAGTGATTTGTGGGTAGAAATGATAGGCTACGTGGAGGGTAGAAAGTTGCTACCGTGTGGAGAGAGCCTTATTGCTTTGTTTTGGGTTTTTAACTGTTAATTTGAGTATTACATTTTTTGTGTAATCAAAAAAAAAAACGATTTCAAATATCGACGCTGGAAAGGCAACCTTGCTTATCCACCATTTAGCAACTTTACAGGAGAAAGGTTTAAAGTTAGAAAAAATAAAAAAAAAATCATATAAAATCCATTTTTTATCCGAATTGTCTGAAAATTGGTCAGAATTTCAAGAAAATAGTTTGTTTACAGATAAACTAAAAAGCTTGACCAAAAAATGTCGGGGGGCGAAGTTAGGTGGCGGTTAAGCAATAAATCCCTGAGTCTCCAGCAAGGCTAATTTTCTTATAGGACAGGAGGCAGTTCATCATGTTGCTGCACTTTTTGCTTATGCATCAAAATTATGCTATTCGTATCGAAGCAAAATGTTTTATCTCCCCATGTTCATTCAAAAAGGTCGAAAGGCATAATTCGCTTATATCCAAAAGTGGTCTTGCTAGAAATTCTATGCTTCTAATTGACCTGAAAGTTTGGCATAGATATTTTACTTTTATTTAACCTCTCATTATTGTACATTTAAACTTATAACAGGACTAATTTGGCTACTTTTAACCTATGTTTAAAATTGCTTATCTCCAAAGCATGCTTAAATACAGAAAAGCTAAATTGCTTAAGTGCCAAACTATGGTATACTTTAGCAAGGCTAATTGTATTATGTGTAAACAGGTTCCTTTTTTACGGCAAAGCTAATTTTCTTATGTAACATTTGCAGATAATAAAAGAAAACAATTTTTTCTTATGCTCCACTGTGATTAAATGAAAGGTAGCTTAAGATACAAAATTCCTAAAAAGACCAAAATTTGTACGCTTATATACCAAAAAATTCGAAATCACAGATGGCTTAACGACCATTAAAAATAATGATATCGGGATGAAACCGAGTTCATCAGATAGAGAAAAATCAGGCGATTCCAACAATATATATATAACTCATATTCGCAAATTTGGCGCTTCAGCAAGGTTGCCTTTCCAGCGTCGATATAACTTTAGTAGGCGGAAACGACGGATGCGATTCTACTACAAAAAATAATAGAATCAAGCTCACCATAATATAAGTAAAATTTTAATAAAATAAAAAAAAACGATTTAAAATCCAATTCTGTTTATATTAAAATAAAATAAATAGGCCAAGCGCGAGTCGGGCCACACACAATGTAGGGTTCCGTAGTTCTAGTAGATTGAATACAGTGCACAACAGCATTTTGGATGATTGGGTTATGATACATGATATAATTAGTCCAATTTTTGACGACGATTTCAAATTTGTGACTGAAATTTCTGTATCAGCTCTAGTTAAAAAGATATGACACATATTATGTTGTTTTCGTAATAAAACGCTATAAATGTAGAGATGATCCTAATTAATTTAAGTTTAAGTTGAAAAACTCTTTATGTTATTTGATTTTCTTGCTGAAACTGAAGGCAGAGAGGGCTATTCTAAATGCTCTAACAATATTCAGCCATCATATGTGCGTTCCAGAAGCCTTGATAGCGTTACTTCATCGAACAAAAGTTCGGGTGGAATTGCTTGCCCAATTCTTCACTTAGTACCCCAAGATTGTCATGAATATAGTCTAATACAACCATGAACAATTCGCTTGCGCGATCTAATTTTACTACTAGCGCCATCTAGTTATGCATTAAAAAACTATAGGCTAGGTTAGCTTTAGGTATTCTTATTTATTGAGTTGGAACAACAGGGTTGTTGACAAATTGTTTAGTCCATATTGTAGATTATTAAAAATTGTTAGACACGTTTTTTTTTTTGTAAATTTGATAAAAAACAATGGCTTAGTCGTGACGTCAATATACCAGATTTTGTGCATTTTGTACCGGTTGCGAAAACTTATAATCGTCGTTACTCAGCCACTTTTTATTTTATTCACAAACAAAAAAATACGTGTCTAATATTTTTTTATTATTTAAAACATGGACTATTTATAACATTTTAGACTTCCGCGATTTAAACTCATTTTAATTATATAACTCGGGACTTATCGCGTTGGTATTTAATGCTAGTTTTACAAAAACATTATAAAACTAACCTCGACGTTTCGATACAGTTGCATGTATCGTGGTCACGAGAATACTGCAGGGACGATCATCCTACGTCTATCTATCGTCTCGAGCGCCGTAGGATGATCGTCCCTGCAGTATTCTCGTGACCACGATACATGCAACTGTATCGAAACGTCGAGGTTAGTTTTATAATGTTTTTGTAAAACTAGCATTAAATACCAACGCGATAAGTCCCGAGTTATATAATTAATATGGACTAATTATATTTTGAATTTGCTGACCTTGCCAACATCTCTTTTTTTCAGCGCTGATTTTAACGAAACTAATAATTTTATCTTAACCGCTATAGTTTTCCTGGAAAGTTCATGGTTGAAAACATACCTCTGATTTTTTTCAGAATTTTAAAGCTAGTAGTTCAGATTTTAGAGGGGGGGGGAGGGACGCTCAATTTTTTTTTAAAACTTGAATATCTTTCAAACAGAACATGAAATCGAAAATGTTTCTTATCAAACCGTCCTTCATTTTAAAATACCTATTCAACGATACCCCACACGATGGTATCAGCCAGAAAAAAAAAATCATCCCCATCTTACGTGTACGGGAGGTAGCCTAAATTAATTAATTAAAAATTATTTTTTGTCACCGTTCTCTTACCCTTATTATTACTTACCTGTATACAAAATTACACTTTTCTAGGACTTATAGTTTCTCCGCAATGCCGCGGACAGACAGACGGACGGACAAAGCGAAACTATAAGGGTTCCTTGTTGACTACG
Organism: Hemithea aestivaria; assembly: GCA_947507615.1. Taxonomy (NCBI): domain Eukaryota; kingdom Metazoa; phylum Arthropoda; class Insecta; order Lepidoptera; family Geometridae; genus Hemithea; species Hemithea aestivaria. The sequence goes on from OX382344.1 coordinate 12,737,939, forward strand.
GAACCCTAAAAAAGATTTATTTTAACAATCTTTACTATCCAACTGAGTAAGTTTAAAAATATTTTTTACACTGGATAATTTAAAAAAAAGTCTTCGAGTACATAGTAATTTTCATTAATTCAAATCCTACGAATTTTGAATATTTCCGCTTTTTCGAAGTAGGTAAAATACGCTACAACCCAAAACTCACACCCAAAACCACGTGATAATTTTATTTCGGCCAAAATCTACGATTATTCAAGGATTTACAGACACAGGCGGTGTCGGCCTTAATCACAGACTATTGTAATATTGATAGACACCACACCGTTCGTACGTTTTCCTGAACAGCGCAAAACCTACAGGGATATGGTCATCAATAAAATGGCTTTATGGTTTGGCCTTATGGCCAAACATTTTCGTTCATCTATTATAATTATTTCTAGTTTCTCTAAAATTAGGTTCAAATTCGCAAGCGCGGATGCGGCCCGATCGATGACTGACTGCTTAAAACCATCATAATCATTAAATCAGTTTATAAATAAAATAAATAAAAAGCAATTTATTGACAGTAGAAAAACAGAAAAGATACACATGAAAAAAGCATACAATTTGAACAATTCTATTGTCAAATGGGATAAAATCAGCTTTGTGCGGCACAGGGAGTAACCACTGCGCAGCGCTGGTTTTCAGTCAATCTCATACTCGAGCGCCGGTGTTAGTCGAGTAGTTACAAAATTAGTTTCAGTGGGGTTTCTCACACATAAAAAATAAGACTACTTACAGCTAATTAAACAACCACAAGATTTATTACAAATATAATATAATGTCCGTATGAGTGCGGTACCTTTAGTGCTATAGTATCAACCTACTCCTGTCCTCCTCCAGTCTGATCGAACGTTGCTTCACTTTTGTGTTAAATCCGCGGTGTCAGTCAATATTGTTACAACGTGTAGCCTTAATAAAGAAATATGTTCAGTTTAATTGCCACGAGGTCCGCGCCGTAAATATTAGGGGTCTTTATGAAGCCTATGTTATCCGCTTAGCGATGGTAAAGTATTGTTTATTGGGGATTAATGGGGTCCTGTGTCCGTTTATGGGGTATGACAATTAGGTTTTTGGAAATATGGGGTTTAAACTATGGGAAAATATATTATGGCTATTTGTACAATACTAGTTGCGATCAGAGGTTCCACTCGTAAGGCTCGATGTATTATTTTCCAGAAACTACGAAAAAGATCGAACGATTCTTTTAAAATACATTTTTATACAAAGAAGTAAGACGAATAACGCTCTCTTGATGGTAAGAGACAACGCTGCCTATAATTATCAGTGCCACCCTTTTTTTTTTTTTTGACCCAGGAAAAATGCGTTACTCATCATCACTCAACGCCGGGGGGCGCGGGGCGGTATGTGGGACTCCCCCGCCAGAGATGGGAGCGGGGATACCCACTAAAAAACCTGGGGTGTTCCTGCGGGACGCCATAATGCCGGGGCAACGGGTACGCCGAAGCACTCATCCGCGGCCCCGACGGCTCATCCGCGGCCCGACGGCATCAGTGCCACCCTGCACCAATGCTTATTACATAAGAGTCATGATAAGATGTATAGAGTTCAGTCCAGTCATTTTTCACACGCTTTCAATCGACGCAGGCTTTTTCACATAGAAATTAAGGGCACCATTTTCCGTTTTCTATTTTCAAAAATTAAACACTAGCTTTTTAATAAGTAAGTTTTTGCAATCATAAATTTATCTCTACCTTATTAAGGTTGTACTAATAAGAAGTTAATATTTAAGTCACTAGAGTACTCTTTTAGTAAAAGAAGAAATAAATAAAAATCAACGCTCCAGATGAATAAGGCAGTAACTAAAAAAACAATTTTAACTACTGATCTTGACCTCAGCCTATAATTAAGGCAATGCTCATAAAAGCTGGGCCGTAAACGATAAAACTTTGATTGTTCTCCCACATTAAACGCACCACATTTCAAACAGTTTGGTGTATCATCACTAAGAATTTAGTGATGCCAGTATCAATAACGTTATTTTTTTATAATGAACAATTAATTAATTGATAAATTAATTTGAAAATTAGTAATAGCAGAAGTTGTGTTTAAATCCCATAAAATATGAATAAATCTTACTAATATCATAAACGTGAAAGTTTGTAAAAATGGATGTCTGGATGTATGTTTGTTACTCTTTCACGCCTAAACGGGTGGACCGATTGAGCTGAAATTTGATATAGAGATAGCTTAAACCCTTTTTTTATCCCAGGAAAAATGCATTACGCATCGTCGCCCTGTGCCGGGGGGCGGGAATAACACATGGGCTATAGTAGCACAGCGGATAAAACCGCTTGGCGTAGCTAGTACCATATATGTACATATTATAATATCTATTGAAATTAAGTTAAAGGTTATAGAGGGTAAACCCTCCCATTTATTTATTTCTTTGCAGTTTTTTTTTTCTCTTACACTGATCCTTATTTCGCAGTCTTGTTTAGAATAATTAATTGGAAACCGCATATTATGTACTCATAGAAAGACACAATAAAGAAAACGAAAAGAATTATATAGAAAACGGGAAATGGTGCCTGTTATTTCTATGTACATAATGTGCGGCATAGAAAAAGTATTAGAAATATCTATATTTAAATTGAAATCAAACAAAAAGTCCTGATGAATTTATTTTATTTTTTTATCCCTCAACTGGCAATACAATCATAAACCCATAAATTAAATGACATACCGTCAAGCAATCAATGTCACAGAAATAAAAAGGCTGGACATGTTTTAATAACAGTAAAGTTTATAGGTCATTCGAGGATTTATAGTTACGGCCTTTTTAATTTGGGGCGTTAAATCGATCCGCATTATAAAAAGGTCGTATAACACAACACATCGCAAACCTAAATCTAAAGGAAGTCAACTCGAAAATCGACTAGTTTGAGATATGCACGGCCTTTTTATGTAATAGGTGACACAGAAGAAGTCAGCCCACCTGATGGGGAGTGGTTACCGTCGCCTATGGATACCTGCAATACCAGAGGCACCCCTGGTACCGTTGCTTACCTTTCAAGACTATTCACTTGCCTTTCGAAGAGTCCCGCCAGTTAAGGTTTAACGGAAATACCACAGATCCTGTCGACAGATAAAACAAATTAAAAATATGTTTGCTAAAATATAAATCATAAAAGTATAACATATTTCTATACTTTTAGAGTGCACAAGGATCTTCGGTTTTTACTTCTTGAAAAAATGCATTTTGAGTTGATTCTCTTTAGATCTAGATGTGCAACATTATAAACACATACGACGTTTTGTTTCGGGAATGTGTTTCGGATTTCCTCTGTTGACCGGAGCAAAAGTTATTTAATTTTGTGGGTTACAATGCTGCTATGGCAACTTTTAATCTGGTATAGTCGCAGTGCCTCTTTTGTAGAGGCACCAAAATCTCTTTTGTGTTGCTCCGTGCAAGCCTTTGAACTAACAAGTTTAAAAACTAATACCTACGTACAATGTGTGAGTAAAATGAGCAAAATATTTTATTGTAGTTAAGTTCGTTACAGATTTTATTTCATGATCTTTCCCTTAGCTGTCAAAAAGATAGAACAAGTGCACTTTATGAAGGTTGATTTTTTATAATATAAAGAAGTGATAATGAGTAAAATGCGTCCCAGTTGTGAGTTGAGGGTGAGACACCAACACTTCTTATTCAAGACTAATAAATGTTAATACTATTCAGCCTAATAATTTTCTAGTCTAAGTTGTTGTTGTTGTGTAAGTTGTTGTCTCGTGAACATGGCTCATGTAACTGAGCCGACACGTCGAGGTTGGTTCAATAATGAAATTATAAAACTAATAATAACATAAATACGCGTTAAGTCCCGTCCCTAATTAATAAAATTAACACGAGTTCATATCGCGATAATTTAAAGTGTTATAATATTATGTTACTTGTGCTGTTCACAAAGCGCCTTAACACCAAAAATAATCAAACTTCAAAATCAAAACAAACGTCAAAACAAATAAACCAAATCAGCAGCGAAAGAAAATTGGAATTTCTTTGAAACGATGCTAATTTACTCGCTCCAAGCTGCTTCTGTTTGCAAACAGTAAAAAAAAATCATTTCTCAATTAATCCTATCGTACGCAACACTTTTTCCGATGGTTAATGAGAGAATTCCAGTATCGAAGTTAATTAAAATAGCCGTCGGGGTGTGGTTAGTGTAACAACGGGCTATAAATCTAATAAATTCTTAAAAACGCTACAGAAAACAAATCTATACAACGAATTAAAAAGACTAGCAAGACCCTCTCCTGATGGTAAGATATAACGATTTTACAAAGGAAAAATTCTGGGTGTACTACGTCAACGCTTCTTACTTGAGAGTCATATTAAGATATTAAAACTCTTCAGCTCAGTAATTTCAATAGCATATTATTGTCATCATATATTATAATCATAGTTTCATAATATTGTCATCTTCCTGTCTTTATCTCAGTCAAACTACGGCGTCAGCACAAAAATACTGACTCTACAAACGTGATAACTTTTTTTTCTAGGTTTATCTTCGTCGATGGTCTTGGTTGATCTTAAGCGATGAAAGCAGACTTAACCTAGAAGGCGGGATAAATCTTTGGCTTCACTGAACATAGAAACACAGTCGTTATGACCGCTTAGCGATACAGTTTAAAAAAAAAAAAAATATTGACATTTTACAATTAAAAATACATAATCGACCGAGCGAAGCGAGGTCTTAGAGTCGAGAGCCGCGAAAAGCCTGCGTTTTGACCAGTTTAACGGTTGACCTCTGGTGCTTAAGTTTGATCGACATTTACTCAAAAACGGTTAATCCAAATTAAATGAAACTTTGCACACAAGTTAAGTAGGTTAATAATTATAGTAAAAAAAATAGCCAAATAGAACTTAGGGTTGTAGAGATATAGGTGACTTAAAGTCTTTACGATAGGTCTTATGATTATTTCAAAACTGGAGCGCTGATATTTTTTTTTCTAACATATACACATTTTTTATAAGCGACATAAATATATTATCAAAAGTGTATGTTTGTATGTATGTTTGTTACGCGATAACTGGAAAACCAATGGTCCAATCTTTATGAAACTTTGCAAACGCGTAATATAAATCCATAGAATTTTTAAGTTCGAACATGAGTCAAATCGGTCAAAGGATTCTAGAGTTAAAGAGATTGCTTTATTACAATGAAACCGATGACCCAGTCTTGATAAAACTTTTTAAACAGGTAGTACAAACTAAAAGAATTCTCACCTCCAAAAATGAGCCAAATCGGTGCAAGGGTTGTAGAGTTATAGAGAATACAGAATTACAATGTTTATCGATTGTAATATTATTAGAACTGCAGGGATATTCACTTATCCGTCAGAGAACCGAACCAAAGACCGAATTGTCAAAAATCGATACGACGTAATACGTCATTTCAAACATTTTTGACAATTCGGTCCTAGGTTAGGTTTCCTAACGGATAAGTAAATAGCCATGTTGACTTACTCAATATATTATTATGAATTTAAATGATCGTGCGGGTGCAGGATATGTGCATAGATTTTATTTGATACGTCAAGTTTAATAATAATATTATCCTCGTATAGATCCTACCAGTGGAAGTAGGTACTTAATTGACTGATTTTCAAGTTTGCATAATACGAGTAGTATAAATATGTAGGTATAATTATTTGCCCTAAATTTAGGTATTCTTTTTAGTATCAATATAATATACTTTCTAAACTTATTAATAACAAACTCCAACCCATTTTTCATTCAAATAGGCTACAGTGCTTCACTTTTGAAAGTAAATTTTACAATTATTTAGATCTATTTTAAGACTACTGCTCGTTCGAAAAGCATATCTATGAGAAGAAAGAGCAAGAAACTTATTGGGATTGTTATTTATGTGTTTATCACATATTATTATTATGACATTAAAACCATCATCCACTCTAGCATCTGCAAACATCCCTGACGAGCTGTGGTATCGAGACAGCGCCAAAAGCATCCTAAAAGCATTGTTGTACTGGATCCGCAGCGCCTTGAGATCCCTGTTTGTGTTATTTATATATCATATTCTAATGTAACAAAATAACACGTAGTAACTAGCGCCACCTATACTATAAAATGTAATACAGTATGACAGAGAAGCATGTGTACTAGATTAATTATCTGTGTAATAAATATGTTCAGTTGATTACAAGCTACCACTGTGTTTTATTAGGTCATGTGCCCAAGTGCGATATAAAAATCAAATAAATTCACTGTGTTCGGTAATAATGACTACAAATTACTTGGTGAATGTTCCCAAACTCAAAGGACGGGAAAATTACGACGACTGGTGTTTCGCTGCAGAAAATGTTCTCGTGTTGGAGGGAATGGCGGATGCCATCAAGGCACCTTTACCGGCAACAGCCACCCCGACTCAGATAGCAGACGATTTAAAGGCGAAAGCAAAGTTAATTCTGACGATCGACGCTTCTCTTTATGTGCATATCAAGAAAGCAACAACGACATACAGTTTGTGGAAAACCTTAAAGGATATGTTCGACGACTCGGGATATGCAAGAAAAATAAGTTTATTGAGAAATCTTATAAGTATACGCCTAGAAAACTGCGAGTCAATGACCAGCTACGTTAGCCAGATCATCGAAACTTCTCAAAAATTGAACGGCACCGGCTTCGAGATTAATGACCAGTGGATAGGGTCACTCATGTTAGCTGGACTACCGGAGAAATTTGGACCCATGATCATGGCGATCGAACACTCAGGCATAAACATCAGTGCAGACGCTATAAAAACAAAGTTATTGGATATGAGTGCAGATTTTGAGGTTAAGTCTGAAGGTGCATTTGCCGCTAAAAATTTTCATCGGCGCAATGTTGGCAGTTCTGCAAAAACGCAAGTTTAACAATACGGCAGTATCGGAACGAACGAAATGAACGGAATGTCATCTGTCAATGTCAACAATAGTCAAAATATGGCGCAAAGAAAGAAAATAATTCGTTGTTATAAATGCAAACAGATTGGTCACTTTAAAAATTAGTGTCCGGGTGCAGATAAAACGAAAACAAATGCATTTAGTGCAGTATTTCTCACGAAAGAATTCAGTCAGTCTGACTGGCACTTAGATTCCGGCGCAAGCACACATATAGTTTCGAACGTGAATTTATTGACAAATGTTTGTAATCAACCCAAGACTAAGGAGATAATCGTTGCAAATCAAACAGTCGTACCAGTTTTATGTTCCGGAGACCTGCAACTCACGACATATGTTGGAAACAAAGAATACACAATCGATGTAAACAATGTTTTGTGTGTACCTAACCTTACCACCAACTTACTTTCGGTGAGTAGAATAATTGCAAGCGGCAATAAAGTGACGTTTAATAAGCAAGGATGTTTAATCTACAACTCACAGAATGATTGTATTGGTGAGGCACTCCTGGAAAACGGGGTATACAGATTGATTGTTAGAAAGATGCAACAACCCTTAGCAGCAGCTGTGAAGTCCTCAAGTACTACTTGGCACAGACGGCTAGGCCATATCAATATAAATGATTTAAACAAGCTGAAAAATGGAGCGGCAGAAGGTGTAATGTTTGAAGATAAAAGTGATGACAGTAAAAATAGCTGTATAGTTTGCTGTGAAGGGAAACAGACAAGACTACCATTTCCTAAAAGCTCAAGTAGAAGTAATGATGTCCTAGAACTGGTTCACACAGATTTATGTGGGCCAATGGAGAATCAATCCCTAGGTAAAGCAAAATACTATCTGTTATTTGTCGATGATTTCAGCCGAATGTGCACAGTTTATTTTCTGAGATCTAAAAGTGAAACATTTATGTATTTTAAACAATACAAAGAGCTTGTTGAAACTCAGCACTCAAAGAAAATTAAAAAATTAAGATCAGACAACGGAGGAGAATTTTGTTCGGCAGAAATGACAAATTTTTTTAAACAATCAGGCATAATTCATCAAAAGACAAACAGCTATACACCAGAACAAAATGGACTGTGTGAGAGATATAACCGATCCATAGTTGAGAAAGCGCGTTGTCTCCTTTATGATGCCAAATTTGAGAAAAGCCTTTGGGCAGAAGCCGTGAACACAGCTGTGTATATAAAAAATCGATCACCAGCAGCGGGCTTATATGACAACAAAACTCCTTATGAAATATGGACGGGCAGAAAGCCAGAATTGAAACACCTACGGATCTTCGGCAGTCCAGCGATGGTTCATATTCCAAAGGAGAAGAGAAGAAAATGGGACAAGAAAGCGAAGAAAATGTACCTAGTTGGATACTCGGAGAATATCAAGGGCTATCGCTTGTACGATCCTATCTCACGGGATGTTGTTGTAGCCAGAGATGTAGTAGTCATGGAAAATATAGATGACAGTTTAACATCTGTTGTGATCGAGGAGAGCAAACAACCGGAGAGGTCAACAGAGGAAGTTCCAGAGACGGATCCAGATGATCGGAGTCAGAATGATCGGACTTATGTTCCTGATAGCTCAGAATGTGACTCAGAAGATAGTTTTGCCGATACAATGACCATGTTGCCAGAAGAAGAGGATGTTCTATCAAAGAATTGTGACATGAATCTACCAGATAAACGTGTGAGACGCAAACCAGATTTCTATCAATATGCTAACATGTGTGTGGATATGTCAGATGAACAGATTTCTCTTGATGATGCAATGAATGGACCGGAAAGAGATCAGTGGCAAAATGCAATGAAACAAGAATTGAAATCATTTCAAGATTGTGATTCGTGGGAACTAGTAGATAGACCAAGTGGGGGTACGGTTGTGAAAAATAAGTGGGTGTTTAAAAAGAAATATAACAGTGAAAATGAAGTACGTTATAGGGCCAGACTTGTTGCTAAGGGCTTCACCCAGAAAGAGGGTATAGACTATAATGAAACTTTCTCACCTGTTTTAAAATATTCAACATTTAGATTGTTATTAGGCTTAAGTGTTGAATTAGGTCTAAAAATGAATCATTTAGATGTACCTACTGCATTTCTTAATGGTTTACTTCAGGAAACAGTTTATATGGAAATACCAGAATATTCAAATATTGAAAATTGTAATAACAAAGTTTTAAAGTTAAAAAAGGCTGTATATGGTTTGAAACAATCAGCAAGAGCTTGGTACACTCGGGTTGAAGATTGTTTGTTAAAGCTAAAGTTTAAGAGGTCTAATTATGAACCATGTCTCTTTATAAAGAATGAAAATAATGTAAAGATTTACATAGCTTTGTTTGTAGACGATTTTTTTGTTTTTTATAATTGTCAGAATGTTTATGAAGAGTTAATAAATGAGTTAGTAGCAAAATTTAGAATAAAAGATTTAGGTCAGATCAAACAATGTTTGGGAATGCATATAAATGTTAACAAAGATAGTATTACTGTAGACCAAAAACATTTTGTAGAAAGCATTTTAAAGAAATATAACTTGACAGATTGTTCTGGTTCAAACACACCAATGGAAGTTAATTTAAAATTGCAAAAGAATGTAAACAGTAAAGTTGTACAAAAATATCCATATCAACAATTAATTGGAAGCTTGATGTATCTATCTGTGCTTACCAGGCCAGACATTTCTTATAGTGTAAGTTTTTTAAGCCAGTACAATAACTGCTTTGATGAAACTCATTGGAAACATTTGAAACGTTTGTTAAAATACCTAAAGAAAACAATAAGTTATGGCTTAGTATATAGAAAGACTGGATGTAATTTAATTGGTTTTGTCGATGCTGATTGGGCATCTTGTACACTAGACAGACGATCATATACTGGATACTGTTTTATTATGTCAGGGTCAGTAATCTCATATGAAGCTAGAAAGCAGAAAACTGTAGCATTATCTAGTACCGAAGCAGAGTACATGGCTCTGTCAGAATCATGTAAAGAGGCAATATATCTCAGAAATGTATTAAGCGAACTGTCTGTATTAAATGAAAACCTGCCATTGTGTTTGTATAGCGATAATCAGAGTTCTATTAAATTAGCAACTAATCCATTGTTTAGTAGTAAGCGTACAAAACACATTGACACCAGGCATCATTTTGTTAGAGAGTGTACAGTGTACATCCCTAAATAAAATAAAAATTAAATATGTATCAACTTCGGATATGCCAGCAGATATATTTACAAAAAGTTTAAGTGTAAATAAACATTATAAGTTTTTAAAATTGATCGGCATGTCTGAACTTAATTTTACCTAGTAGTTGTGTATTATGTATTTGGGGTTGAAATATTTTTGTTGTGAAAATTTTGGGATTTAGATTATTTTGTTAGGTGGGGATGTTATTTATATATCATATTCTAATGTAACAAAATAACACGTAGTAACTAGCGCCACCTATACTATAAAATGTAATACAGTATGACAGAGAAGCATGTGTACTAGATTAATTATCTGTGTAATAAATATGTTCAGTTGATTACAAGCTACCACTGTGTTTTATTAGTTTGTAAAGTTCATCCACAAGTTTTTTTTAAATACAAATAAGGCCTACGTTTGATCACATCCCACCTGATGGAAAGTGCAAATGTGATCGAAGAGCTGCACGTATATAAAGTCTGATAATGCCTTGAGACTTGAGATACATCTTGAAAACCTGCGAGCCAACACATTACGCGTGACTGTCAAAGCTCTGCGTTCTCGCTCCAAGTCTAAGTCATCGTCGGCTGCTACGACAAAAATGTTAGAATTAGCTACAATATCAATATAATAGCTGTCGTAAATTTATTTATTTAAGGAAAAGTTAACAACTACATTATGAGACTTAACAAATAACAAACACAAATAAATTTACTGTATAAGGGTGAATCTTGAGGGACAAAATTTTACGTGTCTGGGGGAATAAACTACCCGTAACATAAAAATTCTACCCAAGGGTATTTTTTTTCTGTTAGTTTAAGGTTTAATCTACTTAATGCATGATAGATATAAGGTTAAATTTAGCTGCAAGTATCTGAAAAAAAATGTTAAAGCCCTGAAATTTGATTACCATGGGGTGTCCCTTACACTTTTTTGGAACAAAATATATTTTTTACACCAATTTATAAAGGGAATTTTATTAATTGCTGTGATCTAAGCTGTAAAGGGTGAACTGTTATATGATCAAAAAAATACGCGAAGGCTGTACACAGCGTAGTTTTAGAAAAAATAACAAATTTAGGTTTGTCCCCGGACAAAAAGTGATTACCATGGCGCGCGACATAACTACTCACATTTCACAAGCCACAAGACTTAGAAGCTTGTACGCACGCTATTGGCTAACTTCGATTGCGCTCTAAACATCGTGAAGAGAGGCTGCTCCTCTCGTTGTTTTAAACTAGATTTACGAAGGTGCGAAATTGATTACCGTGGTTTTGGTTCACTAGGTCATTGATTACCATTTCCATGTTTAAAAATATTTTTTTATCCATTACGGTTTTTTGACTAGGGTGTGCAGTTAGGAAAAGGGTATTGTTTATCATATTTTTTATTATTAATGGTCTATAATTGTAGTATTTAAAAATATTGACAAAAAACTATACAATTTTGATTTCCATGATATTGATTCTCATGGCGTTTTACCACGGTGATCAATTTTCGCTTGAGTTTTCTAGCGCATTCTTTCACTTTTTACCCTTTTTCAGCGAAGCCACAGGTATGGAAGTGATATTGACAGTTTATATTTGTATATTTCATTATTTCAGATGTTTTTTTTATATTGTATACTCGTACATCAGATTTCTTTTTATATTGTACTATAGTAGACAGCCGCTCTAGCTTATGCGGCACCATTATATCCCCACATTAAAATAAGTCACTCAGCGAGCTATGGAGATGACTATACTCGGGGTTTCTCTACGTGATCGAATCAGGAATGTGGAGATCCGAAGACGAACCAAAGGCACTGACAAATCTCCGCGGATCAGGAAGCTGAAGTGGTAATGGGCAGGCCACATAGCACGTAGAGCGAATGGCTGATGGGGTCGAAAAGTGTTCGAGTGCCTACCACGTACAAGCAAACGCAGCGTAGAACGTCTACCCACAAGTGTGGTAGATGACCTTATTAAGGTCGCTGAAAGACGCTTGAAGCAGGTCGCTTCCAACACCGGTTTTATATATGGAGATCTAAAGGGGAGGTTTATGTTCAGCAGTAGACGTCTTATGGCTGAGATGATGTATGATGAAAAAATAAGACGAAACTATGGGCTGACTGCAACTTCAGTCCAGATTAACCTAACTAATGATAAATGTACAATCTGATGACAGCTTCTGGAGTGAATCCTGTCAGTGACTGTGACTGAGAACTTAATCTCATATTCTAGGACTATTTATTCAATATTTTTACATTGTTTAAGACAGCAATACCTTGATTTTATTTAGTTTACATGATTATTATATAGAAAGCCAATAAAGACCATTTTTAATACTTTATGTTTGGTGTATATTTGTTTGGATTGTTTTTAATCATTTCTATTTTATATGATTAGTATGTAGAGGTCAATATTTAAATAATAACATCATACAAAATAGTTTAAATTTTGATTCCCATGCCACACTTTATTGATTCCCGTGGCACCAAAAATTTAAATTTAAATATCTTTTGAACAAAACAAGTTATAATGATGCCTATTTGATGGATGTGCTTATAATTATGGGAAATTTGATGTTTTACATATAAAATTCAATAATACTTTGATTTAAAATCTGCCACGGCAATCACTTAAATACGGCCGATCTCAGGATTTACCCATAACACAAGTGAAGCTAGATATTTTTTTCTAATTCTTCTAATGTCCACTGCATCGGCAACTTTTTCGTAAACAAGTGCTACAAACTATGAAGATTTTGTGAGATTTTTTGTAAAAAACTATAGTAATAATTTATTATTTTCTATTATTTTCTGCAAGTGAATACTATAATATCCTTTAATATTTTATTATTATTGAAACTTTGATCACAACAATAGATTAGTCACAGAGATAAAGTTTTTTTTTAAATATATCCGTTACGTATTTTGAGTTTTAAAATTACTTTCAATTTTGGCATTTTCCTTTCCTTTTACGAATATTATAGGTTAAAGTTTCCATACATTTATACTTCGTAGATAATTATAACTTTTACCCATGTACCTACATATTATATATACATAAAACCCAAGGTTTTAACATTTTCAAGGAAATTGGGTCTGCGAGGTTCCAGTTCGAGGCGAACTATATACCTATAAGTTACAACAAGACAAAAGAACACAAAAAAAACAAGACATAAGATCTAAAACCAAAGTAGGTACTTATATATACTTACATATAATATTTTTTTGTCAATTGGGATAGGCTTAGCTTAATGCTGCGTGAGGGGATCTCGCGCAACGCTGGTTTTCAGCCTATCCCATGCTCGATCGGAGATATTAGTCGAGATTAACAAAAAAATAAGTAATTAGCGGGATTATTTCTACATAGATACAGTTACACACAAATACATACAGTTTACAGTTTTGTCCAGTGGGTGGTAACTAGCCACAACCGAAGCCCACTTCTTCCCCCAATTCCCTGCAGTGTCATTTTATTAGTTTCCTATAAGAGCAATAAATCATTTCTAAATGAGCTAATCGTTGGGGATAGTGAAGAACGGATAAATAACTTACATTATAAATAACTAGCTGCGCCCAGCGGTTTTACCCGATGTATTGTAGCCTATATGTTATTCCAGGGTCTATGCTGTCTCTATACAAAAATACAGCTCAATCGGTCCACCCGTTTAGGTGTAAAAGAGTAACAAACACCCAGACATCCTGACATCCATTCTTACAAACTTTCACGTTTATAATATAAGTAAGATTGTGAAACTGTATCTTTGGATGAACTGTGTAAATTAGGATGTGTTTGCTCCTGAACGAGAATATGACTGGTGATAGAGTGGAATGGAAAAGGAAAACGTTTTGGCCTATCACAAGGTAGTTGTGGAATAAGGGCTGCAAAATGATGATAATATTTTATTAATATTGTGGACCAACATATTTACAAAACATTGTAATAAAAATAAACGCAAACTTATACATATGTAGGCAGATTAGGTAGGAAAACATTGTAATTACGCCATATCATTTTATTTTATCGGTGGGCAAGAGTTGAAAATGGCGCCAACTCTGGCGGAACACTTATAACGGGCGCTGATTAGTCGATAATAATTGATTCGCTTCGTGGCGGCCTGTGATTGGCCGATGGTTGGGTGACGCGTAGGTTAGCCAATGAGCGCGTAGCAAAAGTGTTTTTGGAAACGATCCGATGGTGGCACTAGTAAGCGAGTTTACGTGGTACGGATCTCTGTGCGGGAGCTCACTTTGGCTTGGGATCTGGAGAAGCGCGTTGGGACTCGGACGACTGGGAATATTAGCGAAGCTTGGTTAGGTTAGCTAGGTATCATTGTAATTATTGTCTGTGTAAGTGAAATAAAAGTGATCATAGTTGTGCCAATAATGTTTTATTATTCTCGGCCGTTATATCCACAGTAAGCGACTAGATATATAGGCAGGCGGGGCTCACTAATTTACACATATTATAATCTTTTTATATATTTTTTAACTAAATGTAGTTCTATTTTTTTTTTATGTAATTGGTGACAAACAAGCAGACGGCCCACCTGATGGTGAGTGGTTACCGTCGCCTATGGATACCTGCAATAGTTTACCATGTAGTTCTACACTCGAGATAGACTTTCTATGATATTACTCGTATAATAAGATCGCTATAACTGGCACCCCACCCCTCTACAGTAGTGTAGCGTAGGAAAGGCCAGCATTAATGCATTTTATTGAATTTCTGCAAAATTCCTAACACATGCCACCGTCCAGGACAAGTTTTAATTCATTACTGGATCGAGCGAGTTATGCGATGAAATATTTTAAAACTTGCACAGTTTTACTACACTTTTTGTTGAGAAATTGTATGAGCTTTCCATATTAAATATAATGGCTTGTTCTCATTTGGACAGATTCTCATTTGGACAGATTCTCATATGGACAGATTCTCATATGGACAGATTCTCAAAATGACGGGAGTACACTTATGCAAAAAAGGTTATATAATTTTTTTTTATTACGTCATCTTATGGCTGCCGATGAGAATTTAAATTTTCCTGTAGACTACTCCTCGTCTTAAGGGTATTTTTACCAAAAATGTCTAGAAATTCCCATTGCGACTAGTTTACTACATTCACGTATTTTTCATATACAGTCAGTATATGAAAATTCACAATGTTCATCATAATATTACTACCTATACAACATGGTCTTATAAAGTACTAGGGTAGAAATTAGAAGGAGGTTAACCAAAACCATAAGGAGCTGAAAGAGCGCAACGCAAGTGTGACTTCAAAAAAATTCAATCTCTTCTGGTATCTGGTCTCCTAGTACTTTTTGGAGGTTTGTTTCCATGGATCCTAGGATTACATGAAGATATTAAATTTTTGAAAGTCCTACTTCTTGCATATTGTTCTTGCTGTAGCCCTACCATGACACACGATATCCCGACGAAACTTCAAGAGCAGAACTGTCATCCCATACATTGTACTTATGTGAATCGGGACTGCCATTCCGACCAATTGAACCGATCAACTAGTTGGTCAGAATGGTCTCGATTAATCGATTTGTTCTTATCGGATCAACCAGTTGATCGGATATTTATAACAAAAATGTTCTGTTCGGATCAACTGATTCTTAATCAAAACGGATCAACTGTATTCTTTCTCAACCAACCAACTATTTATTTGGTCTATAAGATATATTTTTAAACACATAATAATATGTCAAACTTGAAATACCAATATCGCGGAAAGTACTCGTCCTAGAGTGACGCTGTCAAGGAAGAAATGGAAGATCTTGAGCAAATCTACATTTCAGATGACAGCTGTCAAACTTAAAATGTTAATATCTCGGAAAGTACTCGTCCTAGAGTAACGCTGTCATGGAAGAAATGAAAGATCTTGAGCAAATCTACATTTCAGATGACAGCTGTCAAACTTAAAATGTTAATATCTCGGAAAGTACTCGTCCTAGAGTGACGCTGGCATGGAAGAAATGAAAGATCTTGAGCAAATCTACATTTCAGATGACAGCTGTCAAACTTAAAATGTCCCTATTTTTAGTTTTTCATGAAACTATGAGAGTTTAAATAAAAATCAGGCCGTGAATTTTTTCAATAAAAGTTAACAAGAATTTGCATCTAAAGTACCAGGAACACATAAAAACATAAGAGCTAGATTATTTAATATATATAAAGAATAAACACGAGTGAATTAAATTAAAAATCGCGGTTTTTTTTAACGTTTTCCAAATTTGTTATTCCCCATTTTCTGATGGCGGTCATGCTGGATTTCAAATTTATTATAGTGCGTTGTATTTTAGAAGCTAAGCCCTTTCATTTGATACCCATATTGAGGGGGTCGTAGAAGAAAAAAATCATCCGCCATTTTGTAGCGGCGGCCATCTTGAATCCATTTCTACCAAACATAGTTAAGAACACTCTCGACTAACTATGAAACAAAAAAACTAGATCAAAATCCGTTCATCCATTCGGGAGCTAAGATGCCACACACGCACAAACGCACGCTCTAACACACAGACATACAGACACGTCAAACTTATAACACTCCGTCGTTTTTGCGTCGGGGGTTATAAATTAAGCTATTAGTACAAAATTTAATTTAATCGACCTCCTTTATAGTAATGAACTCCTGGTACTTTTTGTGGTTGTGTGTTCCTGGTGTGAAAAAATCTGTTCAAAAAATCACTCGCGTGATCAGAATCTGTTGTGACTGCAAATGATAATTTATTAGGTGTTGTGTATGTACCTGTACCATTTCCGTCATTTTGAGAATCTGTCCATATGAGAATCTGTCCAAATGAGAATCTGTCCAAATGAGAACAAGCCAATATAATTCGAGTTGTTTGTTAATTACTAACCTGTTGACGGCTACTTTACAAAACTCTTTTGCTAGCCAAGTTTTTTTTCAAAGACGCACTCTCCGGCCATATTTTCCACTCTATCTATCTTTAACGGGGACTGGCAAATAAACCAGCAACACGTCGACCCATTGGGATCTATTGTGTTTTCCCCTACCTTACCGTTTCCTACTCATGGAAGAAGTGACTAAAAACAAAAACGGCACAACTCACGTCTAAAATTGTCGAGAATATCTCGACCACGGTTTCGGACAATTACGATGTCCTTCATCAGGAGATCACGCCTGCTGCAGTAACCGGCGCTCACTGGCGAGCGCCCGCGCCGATGCACGGACCGAGCGCTGCGACGGTGCCGGCGGGGGGTCGGCTGACTCACTGTCACTACCACTTATGTCTGACGCATCGTTAGGCAGCAGACACACCGCACTTGTTGTATCACATTCGCGGACAGACGTTAATGCACGATCACGGGCACTAAGCACAGGCATCCACGCCGAAGGAATGGCCCATCCACGATCCCGATTAAAATTAGCATAGCGACCAATTTCGATTGCCTCCTTAAATTTCCGCGGCACGAAAAACTTCTCCTTTGCCAGCACGGAGACTTTATCGAATCACAGATAATGCTTCGAATCGGAGATGTATGCGTGTTCAGCTACTGCGGATCGGTCAGTTTCCATATTCTTCACGGCCCTAATGTGTTCCGTAATTCGTGTGGAAATGTTCCGTTGTGTTTCGCCAATATAAGATCGACCACAGTCGCAAGGGATCTTATATACACCCGGCCCACACAATGCCTCCTTGTCCTTCGGCGATCGCAACAGTTGACGCAGCTTACCAGGCGGTCTGAATCTAGCCCGGATTCCACACCTGCGGTCCAAGAGACGACCGATCTTATCTGTCACACCCTTGACAAAGGGCAGATACACTGGCGATCTTCCTGGCATTTCCGGTCGCTTCAACCTGTCAGGGTTGGCCCAGCGACGGCATCGACTCCAGCAGTACCCATTCCCCTCTAGTGCTCGTCTGACATGGTCAAGCTCCTCTTGGACATACTCCGGGTCACAAAGTCTAAGAGCCCTTCCAATCAGTGATCTTGGCACTGAGGCTAAGTGGGATATATGGTGATGTGAGTCCGCCCGCAGATATCGGTCTGTATGAGTCGGCTTCCGATAAACGGTATGCGATAGCTTCCCATCCGGTTTTCGTATAACCGGTGACCGGTGATGGTGAGTTTTGACGTCGCGTCATTATTCACTAATGTGCCGGTGGATGAAGCGCTAGGGATTATCACCGAACTGATAGTAGCCTCAGACTTACCTACGGTTTATGTGGATTGGACATCGTACTGCCTCAAGAATGGATATTTCGTGTGGCGAGGTGAGTTTTTCCTGCAGATAGATGGAGTGGCTATGGGTTCACCGTTGGCACCAGTAGTGGCAAACATCTACATGGAGTGGTTTGAGAACCGTGTGTTGACAGAGGCGTCGTCAAAACCACGGTACTGGTGGCGATATGTAGATGACGTGTTTGCCATCATATCAAGGAACGTGTTGGAGGAGTTTACATCTTTCTTGAATACGGTACATGGTAAAATACAGTTCACCGTTGAAGAGGAGGAAGATGGGAGTATACCTTTCCTTGATGTGCGGGTTATACGAAAACCGGATGGGAAGCTATCGCATACCGTTTATCGGAAGCCGACTCATACAGACCGATATCTGCGGGCGGACTCACATCACCATATATCCCACTTAGCCTCAGTGCCAAGATCACTGATTGGAAGGGCTCTTAGACTTTGTGACCCGGAGTATGTCCAAGAGGAGCTTGACCATGTCAGACGAGCACTAGAGGGGAATGGGTACTGCTGGAGTCGATGCCGTCGCTGGGCCAACCCTGACAGGTTGAAGCGACCGGAAATGCCAGGAAGATCGCCAGTGTATCTGCCCTTTGTCAAGGGTGTGACAGATAAGATCGGTCGTCTCTTGGACCGCAGGTGTGGAATCCGGGCTAGATTCAGACCGCCTGGTAAGCTGCGTCAACTGTTGCGATCGCCGAAGGACAAGGAGGCATTGTGTGGGCCGGGTGTATATAAGATCCCTTGCGACTGTGGTCGATCTTATATTGGCGAAACACAACGGAACATTTCCACACGAATTACGGAACACATTAGGGCCGTGAAGAATATGGAAACTGACCGATCCGCAGTAGCTGAACACGCATACATCTCCGATTCGAAGCATTATCTGAGATTCGATAAAGTCTCCGTGCTGGCAAAGGAGAAGTTTTTCGTGCCGCGGAAATTTAAGGAGGCAATCGAAATTGGTCGCTATGCTAATTTTAATCGGGATCGTGGATGGGCCATTCCTTCGGCGTGGATGCCTGTGCTTAGTACCCGTGATCGTGCATTAACGTCTGTCCGCGAATGTGATACAACAAGTGCGGTGTGTCTGCTGCCTAACGATGCGTCAGACATAAGTGGTAGTGACAGTGAGTCAGCCGACCCCCCGCCGGCACCGTCGCAGCGCTCGGTCCGTGCATCGGCGCGGGCGCTCGCCAGTGAGCGCCGGTTACTGCAGCAGGCGTGATCTCCTGATGAAGGACATCGTAATTGTCCGAAACCGTGGTCGAGATATTCTCGACAATTTTAGACGTGAGTTGTGCCGTTTTTGTTTTTAGTTATGGAGAACACTCGCGATAGTTTTAAAAATCGTATGGAAGAAGTGGGTTATTAAGGCGGTGGTTCCCACTTAGAGAAAGAATCCTTACCGAAGATTTTTTCCACTCGCTGTACTCTTGGTAGGCTTTGGCCGTAGCTAGTTACCACCTGCTAGAAAAAGAACTGAGTTTCCAAGCGGTCATTACGACCGTTTTCCGGCATGATGTTCAGTAAAACCGGGGAGGGATTTATCCCGTCTTTTAGGTTTAATCTGCCATCATATATGTATGTACATACACATACATATCGCTGCTTAACGTCACGCAAGATTATGGTTAAAGGCTGACCTATAATTAATTAAAAATAATAATATAATCACCATAAAAAGTTAAAGCTTCTAAAATAGAGCTTATAATTTCCGCAAATTGAATCAATCCCTTTCAGCTTAGTTTCCCTCCAACGTTATACAGCAATGTCCAAATTGTGTTTGAATGGTTATTACGTATCCATTCCATGTATTGATCATCCATTGTCCGGCATAGTCTCGCAATTTCACACTAAATTAATACCGAACGATGCCCCGAGCAACTAGCCGTTATACATAGTTTGTATTATATTTAGTTGCATTGGGAGCTGCGGGCGATGTTTGTAACGGTTCAAAATTAAAGTGTTTTGTATTGAAGTTTTTGTCAAAGAAAATTTATTGCTGATTGAACACGTTTGAGATTTTTCAGTTAATATTAAAAAAAATCACTGCTATTGTTATTCTTTAACTAACATTTCTTTACCTATACTTAGTGTAAAATTAGTTGCTCGATGCTTGAATTATATAAAGTTTAGAGAAACCACACATGTCCTGGACTGCAACCCAGGTCAGATTGTATTGTTTTAAGTTATATTTTTCATTGGTTGTTATCTGTTTGTGTGATTAAAATTTTAAAAAAATTAGTGGCTGAAACAGTTCCAACAATAATGGAATAATATTAGTTGGCCAATCAACAAGTTTGTAATTAGAGTTGATTTTCTCAAAATTAGTTAGTGTACTAAATTTAGTTTATTGTGTTTTCTCTTACCCGATTTTTTGGTGGATTATTAAAAAAAAAAAAAGTTTTTAACGGATTCCTAGGTGATAATTGTGTGTGCGAAATCTCACTTTTATTCCAGCAGTGTTTTCTGTTATTATTTCTTAAAAAGGTCATTAATGATTGACAAAAAACTGGTTAATATAATTGTGATGAAAAGCCCCTAAATTTTTTCTTAGAAGTGCAGTAGGTCAACTTACGTTTTTTTTTTTTCACCCGCATCCCCCTACCTATGGGTTTCAATGGTACACATAACCGTAAACTACGCTTGCAATATCTCGTACCTAAATAAATACCTAATCTACGGGTCGGTATTAAATTATTTTGGCCATATCGTAAACCCAGTACGATTCTGTGCGATACAATATTTATTTTTATTGGGTTAGAATACACACGTGTGGGGAAAACGTAGCAATTTTTCGCTTTTAGATACGTTTGTCAGATTTTAACATTAACATAAGCGTTTTTTATTTCACAATTTAAGAATAATGAAAATTTGTTCATTGGAGATGGAGCAAGACGCTGACTGAATGGTGGCCAAGGATAGGCAAACGGAATGTCGGTCGTCCAGCAGCTAGATGGGTGGACGATATTGTCAAAGTAGCGGGTCGCACATGGACGAGATTGACACAAGACAGGGTTAAATGGCATAACATGAAGGAGCCCTATGCCCAGCAGTGGGATATAGAAGGCTGTGGATGATGATGATGAAAGTTTGTTCAGCATTTTTTAAACTTTTCCAAGATATACGATTAGGTAAAATATAACATGCGATATAAGATATACTAGATTTCGGCACAGTTAGTTCTGCCGATAAGGCGTGAAGAGATAATTTAAACGGTCATACTATGTATCTATGTTACGGCTAAAATCCGAGGTGCGGCTACACCTAGGTTTAGCCGGTTAAACCTAGGTGTAGCCGACCGCAGTCGGTTAAACTTTAGCCATAACATCTATACTACTGTATGTACTCACGCATCGCTTGGTATAGGCATCCTTATGTTCACTTCACACCTTCCGATATTGTGCGAGTCTCATCCAGTTCCTTCCTACATATTAGATAATATTTATTAATCAGAGTTTACAAAAACATGCGACGTTTCTATAAAAATAAAATTCCTACGCGATTAGTCTCGAGTCCTGGTCGCGAAAGTTAAAAGTGTTATATTGGCCAATATAGTCTGAACATCAAGCCGATGCTGTGACTAGATCTTTCATAAGAAAAAAATAAAATCCACGCAAAATCCTTATTTGCAATACAAAGTTTCGCTCGTTACGTTTTCCCGGCGAGTGCGTACCTTTATTTTTTCATGTCCCACAACTGTGGTCGCAACAGCAACTAATTGCTTTCGGAAACGCTTTTATGTGATCGTATTTCACCTGAAAAATGATTTATCCTCTTTACTAGGGAATTCTTTGTCGCATTTTTGTAACAATATTACGCGGCGGCGGCACGTGAAATCAGTTTTATTGAAGGAAAAACGCCGGTTTTTAAGTTCAGTGGGTAGGAAAATAGCTCACTTTAAAAGGTGTCGATGTGATTCCGGTCAGAATTACCTGTTTTGTACAATTACTTTCGACTTACGATTTTCATGTAGGCGTAGAGGAAAATTGGGGAATAATTTTGGGCAGAAAAGTTACTCTATATAACAAACTTGTACCTTTTGACAGGTGATATTTCAAAGCAAAGGGAAAAACAGTATAGTGTTATGACACGATTTTGTACGTACTAGATAACTTTTTACACAGCAACTAGAATTGTAGAGTTTTTAACAATAAAATCTCAAAAAAATACGTGCTGTTAAGTTGACAAATACTTCGTTAAATCAAAAAATACAGAAACAGACATATTAATAACCAACGACGTTCCTAGTACGTTATGCAATTTCAAACAGACAATCTGGGATGTAAAAATAGGATATTAAGGTATAGTAATTAAAACACTTATTCATTAATAGAACATTAAAAAGTAAATTTTACAACCAAAAAACTTAAAGCTAACAGTAACAGTAGATACCAATTGGTGGTCTTATCGATCAGAGCGACTATCTCTACTCTCATACAACAGTGACAACTAGAGTTATTGAAAACTTAGCAGGGAAAGGGATAGTTGTTCGGAGATTTACGAGTATATTCTAAGGCTTAAAAAACAAAATCGTCAACTTAATCTTTCGATAGGTAATACAAATACCTACGTAGGTATATGCAAATTTAATCTCAGCTATATTAATCTATCCCTCAAAGTAAACCTATGAAATAACTAAACACACCCCAACATCCGTTGTCCCGACCGAGCGTACACTTGATTGCACTAAACTATAGCCAGTGTACACAAGATAATAGAATTGGCCGTCGTCCAGATAGTCTCGCGATAATGGCAGGATTACAACGATGATGCTTGCTTTTGCACCGCACTGTATGATGCACTTGACAGACCTCAGATTGGTCAAAACACATTATTTCTACGCACACACAAAAAAACAAAAAACGAAACCAAAATAGTCCCCGTTTTCGAGATTTTCTGTATGAAAACAAAATCGCCAAAACAAGGCGGGTTGTGGGGGGCGGTTGGCTAGTTTTGATTGACTCGTTACGTTCGTACTAGGCCCATACAAATTTTGACCATAAACGATTATAGAAAAATTACAAAAAAAAAAAATTTACAAAAATAAAATCATCCATTAAAGGGCCACAAAAAGACCAGACAAGATGGAAATTTCAACTGTCTAACTAGCAAGGTTCATGAGATAGACCCTGATGACAGACAGACGGACGGACGGGCAACGACATCTTAATATGCTCGCGTTTTTTACCCTTTGGACATAGAACCCTAAAATTACCATGTAGTATTACAAATTTTGAGACGCTGAAAAAAGGAAAGAAAAACAAATATCGTAAAAAACTTATCAAGCCACAAAAGGTCTCAAGAACACATCCTTAACCCTGAATGAACAAAAAGACCAGACAAGATGGATGTCCAAGAGGGCAGATGTACACGGAACCTCACTCGGCACCGGATGTGAGGAAATGGAGCGGCTTCCGGCCTCGGTGTAAGAATCACGAGAACGGTAATTTCGATTCTTGTATACGAGTATACGCTGGTAGGTTAAACTGTAGATTTCTTTCAAAAAACCTTTTTTAACCCTCGATGCAAAAACGACGGGGTATTATAACTTAAGGTTTGACGTGTCTGTCTGTATGTGTGTGTGGCTGTGGCATCGTAGCTCCCGAACGGATGAACGGATTTTGATTTAGTTTTTTTGTTTGAAAGTAGATTCAGTCGACAGTGTTCTTAGCCATGTTTGGGTAAAATCGGTTTTAGATGGCCGCCGCTACAAAATGGCGGATTACTTTTTTTTCCACGACCCCGTCAATATGGGTATCAAATGAAAGGGCTTAACAAGTAGAATACAACGCACTATGACAAATTTAAAATCAAAGATGGCCGCCACCACATAACAGTGTATTACCATTTGTGAATGCGGCCATGCGTATGCGCTGGGGTTTTTTTTTAATTTTTAATTTAATGCACTTCTTTAAATTCACTATAGGTTAGCCTATGACCACGTTCTCGCGTGATGTTATGCGACGATGTGGCCGTAGATGTTATCAGACTAAACCTAGAAGGCGGGATAAAACCACTCCGGATATAATAATATACTTTCTCTAGATTCCAGATATGCTTTTGAAAAATTATGTTTTTTTTTAAAATATACATGATGAGACGGCTGGACGAGCAAATCATATCCATGGAGGTAAGTCGCCATCACCATGATCGCCCACGAGACAAAGTGCCTTGATGGTAATATTGCCATTCAGTCCACAACAGATTGCCTAAATATTACTGCTTGGCGGATGGATAAAAAAGAAAGCCAAAGCGGTAATTTGCCAGACAGCAGACCGCTATAAAAGAGGCCTACCAGTGCAATTGGCTAACCTATAACATTACCATTACCACTACTATAACACACACACAAACATTTTATGTTTTGTGATCTTCAGTTCTCTGTGATCTTCACAATATTATATTATTCGTACATAAACAACAGTTCTCTCCACAAATAGTACTGGCACCGACCCAGTACCACTCCAGTAATTCGCAGCAAAAATGAAACACCAGCAAGAACACTAAGTCACCGGAAATAGCTGAAAACGGCGTCGTTTCCGGCACTTACACGGCGCGGCTCGAATTAACAGGTACGCTGCACGGCTGTAATAGTACTGTATTACTGGACTTCGAGTACATTCGACTTCATTTTTAGGGTTCCGTAGCCAAATAACAAGAAACGGAACTCTTATAGATTCGTCATGTTTATTTAAACGTCCGTATGTCACAGCCACTTTTTTTTCTAAAACTATAAGAACATATTATACTGTTGGACTTCGCGTTCGTTCTACTTTATTTTACAAGCTTTTATTTACTTTCACCTGTCTGTTGTCTGTCTGTCTGTCTGTCTGTAATCAAATCTTGAAAGTTTAATTTGACCCACTTCCCGGTGTCCGATTGAGCTGAAATTTTGCATACATGTATAAATCGGATGACAATGCAATAAAAGCTTGTTTTTAAAAATTAAAGTTCACTTGTTTATACTTTTTTAGTCAACAAGGAAGCCTTATAGTTTCGTTTTGTCTGTCTGTCCGTCCGTTCGTCTGTCCGCGGCTTTACGGAGAAATTATAAGATTTAGAAAGCTGTTATTTTGCACAGAAGAGGACAATGGTTAGGGTAAGAGAACGGTAACAAAAATAATTATATTTTCGTGGTCACGGGTTAACCTATTATGAAAAAAAAAACATATCCTGAATTCCCATGTCCAATACTGAAAAGCTGATGTCTTCCATAATTGGATTAGCAGATGACCCACCTAATGGTGAACTACCGACTATAGACGTCTACAACAGCAGTGGCATAGGTCAAACCATGACCATCACCGACCGAAACCTCTTCCCTACGTGGCTAAACTGAAAATCATGGCATATTATCATCATACCACGGTCACAATGTTTGATTGGCGACACCTCTATAATAGCAAGCGAGAAATACCGTCGGTAAATATAGTTTTTCTTTCTTTAGAATAGCATTTTAGGTAAATAACGTAAATATAATATTCTCTGAATTATTGTATTACTCCTATTTTATTTCAGACGTTTTTTGAAGACTTTCCTCGAAATCCCGTCTTTTATTTATCAACGCTGTTGGATAATAAATTATTTTCCTGTGGTTTCGTGAACCAAGAATTTTAGAGTCCGTTTGGGTAATTAAATGGGTTTTTGTTTATGGTTTGAGCGCTAATTTGATATGCATTTGTGAGGAAACTACTGAATAGTGAATACCACACAAAGGCTTGGTCAAACATATATCTAGGTTTAATTTTATTTAAAGTTACGTTTATTACTAAGCTAACTTTGAATAACTGCAAAGAGGAATAATCTTTTTATTTTATTAAATAACTAGCTAAATGCTCGCGTCTTTGCCCGCACGGCAGATCTTTTCTTAGCGGAGGTATATATAATATATCATAAAACCTATCTGTGTTCCAAATTTAAACCCAATCCGTCTAGTGGTTTAGGCAGTGAGTTGATAGATCAGTCAGTCAATCAGTCACTCTTTCCTTTTATATAGGTATTAAGATTTAGATTTGTTTTTGTTATAGGTATTATTATGATAATAAATATTAATATCTAGGAACCAAATATTATGAACACAAGTCGTTCAGCGGTTTAACCTGTGTGCAAGATTACTCAGCTCTTCAATATTTTCTTATTAAAAATAGGTACCTACAGTGCCAGTTACTCGTACTGTTATTCTACCGCCCGAGCAGCGACTTCTCGCTTCTTCAAATTTTGGCTAAATGCACCTAGAATCATTGTTGGATCCGATACTAATTATAATTTATGGGCGATGTTATCTCTTAAGGAGAGCGTCTTGTACATCTTCTTACTTCGTTGTATAAAAATGTATTTAGATTGTCGCTACATTAGAAGTTATTACCTAATTAGCTATCTTAAATCATTATACTCGTACATCCAAAATTGAAAGTTTTTGATTGAAAATCATGAGCTTGCTTCATATTATACTTCCAATTTACATTCATGTTTGTAAAACAATTCCAAATTTTTGGCACACAATTGAACAAAATCCGGTACACCGAAACACTCCTATAACGATAAAAATATGCTAACTTGATTCCGCGTATTTTTCACGAAAATAACAATATGGGGCTCAAATTTCTGAAATGCAAATGGACCATTATAATATACAAAACTGTTTGACCAAGCGTTTATTGTGATCGTGTTCTAGCATGGTGGTCAGTGAAGTTAGAGAGAGATTTATCCCGCCTTCTTGGTTTAGTATGGAAACATCTACGGTCGCACCGTCGCAAAAAGATCCGGGTAAACAAAAATGTGTCTCTAAACCATCATCAACATCATAATATCATCTGTAGGACGTCCACTGCTGAACATAGGCCTCCTCTTTGGACTTTCATATGAACCGGTTGGAAATGACCTGCATCCAGCGTCTTCCGGCAACCTTTATAAGATTGTCTGTCCACCTGGTGTCCACCTTGTCACGTCCTACGCTTCGTTTGTTAGTCCGTGGTCTCCACTCCAGCACTTTTCTAAACCATACCTACTTGGCGTAACTTTGCAGCAGTATCTGCCTATATTACAATAGTGTGCACCGAACATTTCCACTTTCCACCCCTCTTTTATCGTGTGTCGATTTAAAAAATATGTCTCCGGAATTATTTTGTGTTTGGGACATGAAATTTATTGCGCTTTGAGATGTGATTCAGATGTTAAATTGACTTGAAACTCGTGGAATTATGCACCGGGTGTGGACAAGAATGGGAACCTCTTAAAATATTGGGAGTGAGATAAGTATCTCACTAATATTATACTCGTAAATTATGTAGGTAGAATATTTTTGTGAGAAAGTTAGCTTGTATTTTTTAATTCTATCTGGGGGCACGGCAGGGCCCCGCCAAGTCAGGCAAAAAAAAGCAGCACGGTAGCTCTTAGCTTTTAAATTCCATAATATAATAGAGCTAATCAAGAGCTCAAAGAGCTTACGATATCTCATTGTTATAGATCTAAAAAGACATTCAAGAATAATTTTGTTTGAGTATTATTTAACGCTACAGTAAAGTTATAAAACATACCTCAAAATTGTTTCGTTTGATACTGCAAAAGTGAAGATTTTTCTTACGAGTTACTGGAACTTTTTGATTTGCAATTTTTCTTTTAACTTTAAAATAAGTACTAAATTAATAAGAAGATTACTATATAAGAATCTACAGAAACAGAACTATTCACTTAAAAATTAAAACATTTTATATTGTTCAAGCTCCTCTGTGTCTAGTTTTAGTTCTCAAATAGCTTTAAAATCCAGAAGCTCTAGGTTTCACGCGAAACTTTGATAAAACTGATACCAAAATTAAACGAGACAAAGTTCGATTAGTCCCCAATCTCCTGCAACCACATTTCGGCACGTCCCTGCAGGTACAATATGAAATTACCTTGATCACTGGGATTTTCCTGTGGGGACACTGCATGTGTGTACTAGATTTTGGTTGAGTTTTTACTGGACAAACGTAGATTCAATTATGACGGCTCACTATGACGGTTTCATTAATTTAATTTGAGATATAGCCACATTTTTATGGTGTATTTTGGCCCAGGTTTTCGTTTATTTTTTTACCATGTAGAAATTATTAAAAATATTCAACAATAGCCCAGTCAATGAGTGCCCAAAAAGGGTATGTGGATCGAAAAGTCGAAAGCAGAAAAACTAACTTAGTAACTTTGTTTGGACTAGTTAGGAGATAAACATACTAAAAGTCCCCACCCCTCCGAGGTGAGCCCGAGGGGGGGGAGGCCGAAGAAGGTCCCATTTTTAGGTTTTTTGCTTATATATCAAAAACTGTGCGTTGTACGATATTTTGTTGTACTACATTATTAAACCTCATAAAATTTTCTACAACTTTGGCCTTGACATTTTTTATCTATCTCTAATCGTTGTCCAGCTATGAGCTTCCAAACATGGTCTATTTTGAAGACGCTTAAATTAGTTTTCCATACAAAGCCGGTAAAAAAATCTTACAAATAAAATTTGACCAACTTCTGGTTGTCGTATCATAATGAAACTTTGCAAATGTCTAGAAATCTGATGACAGTTTAATAACCTGGTACCACTGAGCTGATCTGATGATGGAGCCAGGAGGTGTCTACTGAAACCCTTCAATGGCTATTAGTAAAACCGGCGAGTTTAGGCTCATTACATTCGGATTGATGAGACGTAGGCACCTCCTGGTCCATTATCAGACCCTCGACAACAAGTGTTATGAAAAAGTCTCATCGATTCGAATGTAATGTGCCCAAACTCGACGGGTTTACTAATAGCCATTAAAGGGTTTCAGTAGACACCTCCTGGCTCCATCATCAGATCAGCTCAGTGGTACCATATTATTAAACTGTCATCAGATTTCTAGACATTTGCAAAGTTTCATTATGATAAGACAACCAGAAGTTGGTCAAATTTTATTTGTAAGTTTTTTTTTACGGCTTTGTATGGAAAACTAATTTAAGCGTCTTCAAAATAGACCATGTTTGGAAGCTCATAGCTGGACAACGATTAGAGATAGATAAAAAATGTCAAGGCCAAAGTTGTAGAAAATTTTATGAGGTTTAATAATGTAGTACAACAAAATATCGTACAACGCACAGTTTTTGACATATGAGCAAAAAACCTAAAAATGGAACCTTCTTCGGCCTCCCCCCCCTCGGGCTCACCTCGGAGGGGTGGGGACTTTTAGTATGTTTATCTCGTAACTAGTCCAAACAAAGTTACTAAGTTAGTTTTTCTGCTTTCGACTTTTCGATCCACATTTCTTCTTTTACTGGACTACAAGTATTTTTTTTTTTTTGTAAATCTGATAAAATGTGTGAGAGACACCGATTAAATTTACTTGATATTATTTAAATTAAGGCCTATGAAAGAAAGAAAGAAAATACATTTATTTGCACACACATATTACATACTGAGAGTATTATTAAATTAAACAAACAAGCAATGGGGCTTAGTAAGTAGGTAATGTATGCCACAAAATGGTCCCAACTCAGCATAATGCTGGCTGTGAACAGCCAACGCTGGTCTTCCGTTGGTACCGTTAGATGGCGTGACGGACATCCTTTACCGCCATATTAAAACTTATGTATCACTTTTCATTCACTATCAAGTTTACATAAGTATGATTTGATATTATATAAAAAAATATTTTCTTTTCTTTCTTTCTTTCTTTAAATTACGGACTATAACTTATACTTATATTTAAAAAAAAATACCTTGTCTACTATACTATTGTACGAATGCATTTTGACCGGACTACGGAATTACTAAAAAAACGCCTTAATCGATTTGGTCAGCTTCCCAGGTTATTCCATTCATATTTAATCGAAATAGGCCCTATGGTTTTCAAGTTATGAAATAAAAAGTTAGTTTTGTCTTCGCTTACAGAGAACGAGGTTTTTATATCACATAATAATATGACTTTATTCAGAACTTTGGCATAATTTATGGAAACAATATGCCTGAATCTTTCACAATATCACGTTTAGAGAATAGATCAAAACAGTATTTTCTTTTGACAAAATATTACAACACCAGTGTAGTTTAGCACCCACAATTTCGATATCATTTGGATATACTAGAAATAAGTAAAACTATGGTTTCCAGCTATTGGATTTTCTGTATAGTAGCATGTGGTAGGTCTGTAGTTAATATAATAAGAGTTCTATATTGCTGTATTAGGCTGTAGTATTGTTCTGTCTCAAACCTTGGATTTTTTTTTTCAAAAAAATTTGTTATCTACCTAACACATCTGAGAAATGTCTACGTTACAGGAAATTGAAAATAAGTGGTATGAGGATGTGTGAAATACACAAAAAAATAGGGCGAAATTTGTGCCAAGTCGAAATTTCAATTGGCATCTTAAATAGGGTTTTGTAGGTCTAAATAGGACTCGAATTTAGCAATTTTACTGTTCTAAGTAGAACAATAATAACATGTTCCAATATCATTTTTATTAGGCCATTAGTGGAAAATTGCTGGTCTTGGCATAAATCACAGATAGCTTTAATAGCTCGTTTTTCTGAACATCTAGAATGGGTTGCGACTCAATTGATATTATTTTATTGTTGCATTTTATCGTTTGGGAAACCGTTATTTTAAAATAATTACTGGTTCGCGGCGAAGTAGGCCATTATGGTATTAATATTTATTTATTTTACGTAATTAATAGCTTATACGGTCATTTGTGTGTGAAAATTGAATTATTACAAGCTTTATATTACTTTCACCTGTCTGTTGTCTGTCTGTCTGTCTGTAATCAAATCTTGCAAGTTTAATTTGACCCACTTCCCGGTTTCCAATTGAGCTGAAAATTTGCATGCGTGTGTAAATCGGATGACAATGCAATATTTTTATGACATCGAGCTGATCTGATGATGGAGCTGGAAGGTGGCCAAAGGAACTCTGTCATAAAACAACGCAACCCCATCGAGTTTGGGCTCATTTGATTCGTCTTGACGAGTACTTTATGATGCAAGATGATAACAATAATTAAAGCTTGTTTTTAAAAAGTATTTTTTAAATTTCACTTGTTTGTTCAATTTATTATCGTAAAAGAAGGTGGTTTGGTTGTATGATTACTTCTTTGTTCATCCAATCCTTTAATATGGGTATAGATTTTTAGGTTTCCGTTTTAATCCCATTTTATAACTGTTTTAAAATTGGAAACGGTTTTTACTTTTAGAAACCTTTATAAAGCATGTTTAATTTAGTTTTGTTGTCATGTTCTATTAAGTGCAATGTGGTGTGCTAAAAAGTATACATTTTTTATTTTTTTAATATTATAGTAGGTAATTAAACTAATTATTAAACTAATCCAGTGCACTAATTCATCGTGTTTTCTATTCTATTCTAATTTCTACACAAGTACTTTTTCACGATTGCTTAAAAGAAACAAAATTAAAGATAACATTATTTATTATATGTTTAGACATTGCATGTGTATACACACACATATTACATTATTATGTTTTTACAAAAATTTAAAGCAAGGGTGTAAGAAGCATAACAACCTGTACATAAAAGGTTATTACTTTGATTCATGCTGTTTCTACGTTCCTGAACGAATAGGAACTTTAATCCTGATTTCAATATTCAAAATAGAGTGGTCTAAGCAACCCCTATTCCCTTAAAATGCTCACCGCAAACGCAACTGAGGCTCTACACTGTAAATGTGCTTACAGTACCTAAAGTTAAACTTTTTATTCTTCAGTTTTAGGAAAATACTAATTAACATGCACTCTTCCCATTTTCTTGTAAATTCTCCCTAGTTTTATAGGTCAATAGTAGCTGGTAGAAAATGCTACTTTAGCATTAAGTTAGTCCTAGCATTGTGCTGAATAATATAATAAATAAGTAAAAAAATATAATAAATAACTTCTATCATTATTTTAGTTCCTGGAGGCTTTCTAACCGCTAGGCAAAGGTCACTATAGGTTCCGATAGATAAAAAACGCCGCCGTGGTCGTCCTTGAAAGAGATGCAATGATGACTTAGTCATACACCGCGTGGGATGGCTAGAGGCAGGAAGGCTTTGGTCAGCAGTGGGACAGTACAGACTCATTTTAAATAAGAGAAAATGCCAGCTTTCTATTCGCAAAGGGCAGAAGAAAATGGCATTAGAGGGCTGTGGGCTGTCCCCAGCTATAAAAGTCTCAGGGCTAAAAAAGTCGTGACAATTATTGACGAATGAGATTATACACAAAGTAATCCGTTTAGTTTTTGATCTTGAGATTTGAGAAAATGAGTATTATTAATCTCAGTAAATTTCTTGTTGATATCAATTGTATTGATTTTAAATTGTATAGTGTGCGAGTATGTAACTGGTATGTTTTTGGTAATATTATAATATAATATAAGAAAAAAGAAAACTTTAATACTGTATACCAGTAAATTGTGTTAGAGGCGAATGGAAATCCTGGACCATTCTAAACAGCACCGGCTTGAATGTAGCTTCTGAATCCCTTACTACGTGTTTTCAAATAAATAATTAAGTAAAATAAATAATATTATGCCCCAAGCTAACTCCTAAAGCTCCTCAGCCCAGAATTACTTTAGCTACTTTACCCTTCCAATATATATTATATTGGTTATAATATCATGGAAACCAGACGGAATTTCGCACGGAAACCTTTCCCCAATATTTCTATCCATGTACCTGAAAAACTCCTGTAAAGAGTATTATTTAGTCGGTACGTAGGTACTAATAGTTAGCTTGAATTATTCAAACTTTAGTTCACTCTCTAAGCCCGTAGATTCCAACTTGCAGACCTTCAAGGGTTTGCGTCATCAGGGTCCATTATTTGTCATCCCAGATGGATACATCTGTTAAACCTGAATAGCCTGCCGAGGGTATGGAACTCGCTACAGTCGTTAGTGTTTTCCCGAGTGCTATAACGCGGGTTTGTTCAAATCAAGAGTGAATAGTGAATAGGTTCTTACAGAGCGTGCTACAACTTCGACTGCATCGTCACTTACCAACAGGTGAGATTGCGGTGAAACGCTTGTTTAGTCTGCTATAAAAAAAAATAGCAAGTTTTTTTCATTAGCAACAATTAACAAAGATTGTTGACATCATAGGCTTATGAGATTTAGATGTAGTTTTCTAGTAATTATTTGTTTTTAGTTTACAAGATAAACGTGATAGATAGAGGTGTTTTTTGGTTTTATTGTAAATATTATAGTTAAAAAGACTCCCTATTCACAAAGATAGCAAGTGGTAGGGGCCGAGTCCAGACGGCGGCCACTTTCTGTTGTACAACAGAGTTTGCTTGTTTTATTGTATGTAGAGCTGTGTCCAGTTGATGAGATGATGAGAGGTTTCATTCCTCGACCACTTGTGAAGGGCAAATATAGATGTAAGTACTGATAACATAGAAGCTTATCTTGACTTAAACTAAAACTGCCCCAAGAGCAGGCAGGCAGCAGGCAGGGCAGTTTTGTACACATTTTTTAATATTGTTTTTAAAATCGAAATATTTCTATTAATTTTGCTTAGTATTCCACTAATATTATGAGCGTTAAAGTTTTTAGAACATTTGTGAATGTTTGTTGCGATTAAACTTACTACGTAGATTGATAGAAACTTGGCAAAACATACAGGCTACTTTAAGCGCGATTTTCCATCCAGTATTGAAAATAAAGCGAGAAGAATGGGAGACGTAGCTAGTAAATGAAATATTAGGAAAATACGCAAAAATAAATAACAGTAATCATGTAAAATGTGTTATCTATTAGATAATACACGTACTTATATCTAAAAGCAACACTGTAATAATTTTCAACAAGCCCCAAAAACACCGCAGCGAGGAAATCGTTAAAAACCTGTCAGCATTATAATCATAAAATTAAGTGGCCCTTATAAAATTGAACAAATTTAAAACTCATTCGAAAGCGATGACTCGACCCTAAAACATAAGTATTTCAAACTCTCAGAACCAACTCCATAAAAGCGAAATATGTTGAGCATCATCACTCAAAACTTTTGAGGTATTTCCGACGAGAAGCTTTATAAATATAGAATGGACATTTGGCAACCCTCTGAGTTATTATTTTAGACGACCTCTGTGGCGCGGTGGGCTAATACCCGCTTGCAACGCAGAAGGTTACGGGTTCGATTCCTGCATGAGGCAAATATTTGTGTGATCCACAGGTATTTGTTTCTGGGCTGGGTGGTTTTTAATATCTATTATACCTATAAGTATGTATTTACGAAAGAAAATTATAATATAAGTATTATATCCGTTATCCTAGTCACCATAAAATACAAGCATTAAGTTGCTTAGTTTGGGGTTAGGTGGAATCTGGAATCGCTGTGTGAAATGTTCTGAAATATTTATTTATTTATTACCTAATGTAGCTATAGCTTAGCTATATATTAGTAAGAAATTATATATATGAATAAAGACCAGATAAAATATATTATAAATACTAGGACAAATAAAACGAAACGAAAAATTTTAATGAAAATCAGCGCTGGGTGAACATCCCTGTGCACACAGCATACGCTGAATACCCCCTTTTGTCCTCTCTTTTTTTTAGGGTTCCGTAGTCAACAAGGAACCCTTATAGTTTCGCTTTGTCCGTCCGTCCGTCTGTCTGTCCGCGGCATTGCGGAGAAACTATAAGTCCTAGAAAAGTGTAATTTTGTATACAGGTAAGTAATAATAAGGGTAAGAGAACGGTGACAAAAAATAATTTTTAATTAATTAATTTAGGCTACCTCCCGTACACGTAAGATGGGGATGATTTTTTTTTTCTGGCTGATACCATCGTGTGGGGTATCGTTGAATAGGTATTTTAAAATGAAGGACGGTTTGCTAAGAAACTTTTTCGATTTCATGTTCTGTTTGAAAGATATTCAAGTTTTAAAAAAAAAATTGAGCGTCCCCCCCCCCTCTAAAATCTGAACTACTAGCTTTAAAATTCTGAATAAAATCAGAGGTATGCTTTCAACCATGAACTTTCCAGGAAAACTATAGCGGTTAAGATAAAATTATTAGTTTCGGTAAAATCAGCAAAATAAGAATACCTAAAGCTAACCTAGCCTATAGTTTATTAATGCATAACTAGATGGCGCTAGTAGTAAAATTAGATCGCGCAAGCGAATTGTTCATGGTTGTATTGTTTAGCTATCACAAATAAATCACCATATTATTACAGTGTTACTTAGCTCATAATTTCTAACTTAAGTTTTTTTATTATAATTTGATATAGCATGGTCAAGGCTACTTGTGTGAATGATCCGGATATATTTTTTTTAATTTTCGGAGAATATTATGCTCAAAGAATTCCGTTTGAATGTGACAACGTTCATAATTTAGGCTTACAAAAATTACTTTGGATACTCCCTGGAAATTAACGACAAGCCTTGGATTCCCCAAAAGTTATGCAAAACGTGTGTTGAGTATCTACGTTTGTGGACAAATTAGAAAATAAATAGATTTTGGTACGAAACCGCTATAATGTGGAAAGGACTCGAGAACCATCACGATGACTTATTTTTGCTTAGTGTAAACATAAAACTATTGTTTTGATTTTATTAAAAATTAAGTATGCGGAACATAACTGGCTCATAATGTGTTCATTTAAAAATGGTTTACTTTGTTTTAGGCCAATGGTGGTTATATTTTTTTTTTGTAAAGTAAGAATTATTTGGACTTTTCTCAACACGTCCAAAAACTAATGCGTCACTTTCAAAGGCTCGAATGTGACATAACCATCAAGTTACACTCTCTCCACGACCACCTAGACTATATTCATGACAATCTTGGGGTACTAAGTGAAGAATTGGGCAAGCAATTCCACCCGAACTTTTGTTCGATGAAGTAACGCTATCAAGGCTTCTGGAACGCACATATATGATGGCTGAATATTGTTAGAGCATTTAGAATAGCCCTTAGAATAAGAATAGCATTTAGAATAGCTCTGCCTTCAGTTTCAGCAAGAAAATCAAATAACATAAAGAGTTTTTCAACTTAAACTTAAATTAATTAGGATCATCTCTACATTGACCACCCACAAGGTGGACAGACGACCTTATAAAGGTCGCCGGAAGACGCTGGATGCAGGTCGCTTCCAACCGGTACATATGGAAGTCCAAAGGGGAGGCCTATGTTCAGCAGTGGACGTCTTACGGCTGAGGTGATGATGATGATGATCTCTACATTTATAGCGTTTTATTACGAAAACAACATAATATGTGTCATATCTTTTTAACTAGAGCTGGTACAGAAATTTCAGTCACAAATTTGAAATCGTCGTCAAAAATCATCCAAAATGCTGTTGTGCAGTGTATTCAATCTACTAGAACTACGGAACCCTACATTGTGTGTGGCCCGACTCGCGCTTGGCCTATTTATATTTGATGTTATGTATGTAATTTGGACAAAAAATGTTTTTTTTTATTATTAAAATTTAAATAATATCCTGCATTTAACACACATTACACACACACATTTAAATAGGACAGTTTCTATAAATAGATGTAGAGATACACATGATGTGTACGGATGCATAACTCATTTTCGTTGATGTGGATGTTTATTATTTTTTTCTTTACATGACTGGACCTGTGATTGAAACTCAAATTTGGCAATAAAGAAGATAGGTTTGAGCCCAGACAAATGTAGAACAAATAATCATAGTAATCACTACAAAAATACGTAAGCTTCAGTAAGTTTTAGCGTTTACAACAGAAGTGCCTACATTATTTTGTTCATCTGTCCCACGTAATCTTTGACCAAAGCTTGACGCCCAAAGCTGTTCTTTCAGGGAAAATGGAAAAAGTTTGATTGTGGGGAATCTTTTTTGTCACTCCATGATTTGGGCGTTTTTATTTCGGAAGCACCTACACAGCGGACATCTTTTGTCGAATTATTTTCAAAGTTTCGAGAACGGCTACTTTCTTATTGAGGACTTTTTATTTTCTTGTAAATAAGTTTCTTGGCTTTTAGTTTTTTGTTTAGGATTTTTATTTTTACTCAAGTAGATTTCCTTTAATTTCTTGATAATATAAAACCGAATTGCTTAACGTCGTTAAGATTTTCATAATTTTAATGTGATCTATATTATCAATTGTAATTATTCAGGGGAACGTAGAAAATCGTCTAGTGCAATAAGGCCGGCATTATTTTATCTAACTTTCAAACAATTTATCTTACTAACATTATAAACGTGAAAGTTTGTAAGAATGTATGGATGTCTAGATCTCTCGCTGTACGTTTGTTACTCTTTCACGCCTAAACGGGTGGACCGATTTAGCTGAAATTTGGTATAGAGATAACTTAGACCCTAAAATAACACTTAGGCTACAGCAGTACAGCGGGTAAAACCGCTAGGCGCAGCTAGTTATTATTTTCTGGTATGCAATAAAGTATGATTTTCTATTATATTCAAGCCCCTGTTTACAAAACAGCGATCCCAAGAGATTTATACCGCGTCTATTGATTTTGCTCTAATAAATCATCAGCCGAAATTAAAATTTTCGTACCAAAGCTCATTCATCACGGTCCCTCGATGCTAATTTACCACAACGGAGAAATTTTTCCTTTCATTACTTAAATAAATTTTCGACTAAATGGCTACCCACAGACTTTATAAAACCTAAATGTCACTGTGCTTTAAAATGTACAAATTAAAAGAGATGTAAAGTGGTGTTGTAATAATGTAACATGAATTGATATGAAGAGACATAAGATAGCTCTGATTGATATTATGCTTGTAAAGTCTCAGCCACTTTCAGTCTAAACGGGCAGGGCAGTGAGCATGGCAGTGAGCAGGGCATGCGTGTAAACACTATACATACTCGTACATGGCAGGGCATGTGTGTAATTAAATGCCCTGCTCACTGCCTTGTTCATTTCGGATAAATGTGGATGAGGCATATGGGTAATATTTAACTCTGCCTCACCTTTCAACGAAACAGAGTCGTTTTTTTTTTCATTTGATTAATAAACAATTATTTATTTTATTTTAAAATAGTAGGCTATAAGAGTAGGCCAATTTTTAATATTGGCCTTTTTAGTTCAACTTATGTCTTGGGGACTAGAAGTATTAGTCTGTAAGTTTTGATTTTACTCACTATCTCTACGTCCAGTAATAAAATCGTTGTGGCCAACCTTAATTGCGCCGGGGCTAGTAAATCAGTTTTGTGCTTCGGTAGGAGGGCACTGTAGCTAGTGAAATTACTGGGCTGCAGAGTCTTAACATCTTATGACTCTTGAGTAAGAAGCGTTGGTGCAGTGCACCTAGTATTTCACATCATTGTGAAATCCTGGCACTGTACTGATTATAATGGGAAGCGTTATCTCTTACCATCAGGAGAGCGTCTTGCTCGTCTTCTTACTTCTTCTAAATATATAAAAGAAAAGAGTGACTGACTGATCTATCAACGCACAGCCCAAACCGCTGAACGGATTCGGTTGAAATTTGGAATACAGATAGGTTTTATAACGTAGACCTCTGCTAAGAAAGGTATTTGCCATGCATGCAAAGCCGCGAGCATAAGCTAGTTATATATAAAAAGAAACTCGTATTTATGAGCTTTAGTTTGCTCAGGCGGTCTTCTTTAGAAAAAGCTTTTGTACAATTAATTATTATTATTATTATTTAATAACACACGCAGCTCTGTGAGCTTTATTGTTTTTTTTTAATGTTTGTCGAATCTATTTTTATATACTATGTAGAATTTTTTTAGTGGAGGTAGGCTTCAGCCGTGGCTTGATACCACCCACTGGACAAAACCGTGTCGCCAAGCGGTCATTATTACTGTGTTCCGGCATGGTGTTCAGTAATGCCAGGGAGGGATTTATCCCGCCTTCTAAGTTTAGTCTGCTACCATCTACGGCCGCATCGTTGCTTAACATCACGCGAGATTGCAATCAAATTCCAACCTGTATAATATAATTAATATATTTTATATCATTTCATTTCCATATTCCTGCAGTAGTTTTCAAAATCACGTGCAAATAATCAGTGTTGCCACACCATTTTCAATTTACCACAAAAATACAAACACACCTCACACCTCGCAGTTCGCAATTAGACCGACTGTGTCAAAGCCGGCGCAGATTGCAAGGCCTTTGTGTGCGGATACTTACCAGATTAGTCTGTTCCAATTCAGTTTTACCCTGTGATTGTGGGAGTTTTTGTGTTGGTATCACTAGAATTTGATGAGTTATTAGTTGATTATTGAGTTTGTTGGTCGCTGGGGTTTTGTTGTCCCTCTTTTCTGGTCCGGAGTAAAGATTTTTGTCCGTCATTGGACTATTTTTAACGAACTCATTATGGAAGTCTATAAGTGTGTATGTATTTGTGTATGTACATTTATTCGTACCATTGGTCCATGGCCCGTATAGGACGAATTGCACAATTTCAATACCATACAAAAAAATCTTGACATAAAATTTAAAAATTGCATCGCCACCCAACTACATTTTTTCCCAAAAACCATGATTCTTCCAGTCAAAACATATATACTTGCCTTTTCACCATCCAAACCCATAGAGGCAATTCGCGAACCCCATCAACAAACAACAAATGAATGGCTATTAGCCTGAGACATGTATGGAATGAGGTCTTCAAAGACCTCATTGCATGGGGTCCGTAGCTAAGAGACCCAAAATAGACCCCCCTTTCGTGATTTTCTGTATAAAAACAAAATCGCTAAAACATGGCGGGGTGCGGCCAGTGGGCTAGTTTCATTCCTCGTTCAAGGTAGAAACTCCTTGGTTTCAAGAACATTTACAAAGATGGCCAGTCTTAATTGACTAGTTCCAAGAATGTTATATACAATGCAGTGTGTAGAAGATTATATACTTATATACTGAATACGTTGGTTGACGATAGTATTTTGTTTTTAATTTGTATGAGGAAAGTGAGATGGCAGATAGCCCTGACGTCATTTTTCTTGCTCCAGTTTGGTGTTCACGCTGCAAAATCCAATTGAGTGCAAAGTTCTTGGCTAGTTTAAAGACATTTGATGTATGTTATGCAGCGTCAATGCGCATCGTCGGCGACAGGATACCTCCGGTAATGTGTACTCTATATGATTGGACGTCTATGACGGCGTCTTATCCCCACGGGAACGGGGAGGGAAACAAAAGGGTGGAAAAGCATTTTGCAAATGAAGCGAAGATAAAATTTAAAGTTGCGTTTAGATGTCCAGGACGATAACGAAAGCTTTTGTTAGTTTACCTGTTCTCTGCTATCTTTTTAATTTGAAAAGGTGACTTGACAAGGGTGAGATTTTTTTAAAAATAAAATGTACCGGTTATAATTATATAATCGTTCACTTCAAATAGTGGACGCTGCAGCGTATATTGAAACCCTACCTCTATTCAGCACCGCGACCGAACTGAGATGCGGGAGCCTTTCCATAGGTGAATTCTGAAAATGCGACTTTAATCCCTTCCGCTATTCAGCACCGCGACCGATCTGTGCTGCGGGAGCCTTTACGTGCATTCATTCTCTAATTGTGACTTTAATCCCTTCCGCTATCCAGATCGATCGATCTGAACTCGGGGATTGTTTTTAGGGTAATATTTAAATCTGTTTGATGAAAACACTCGTCGTCGTATGTTTGCTTAGATCTTTAAAACGCAACGGAATTTGATAGTTATTCTAGAGGAAAGTTTATGTTTACTTATAACTATTGGAACCGCGCGCACTTCGTGGTGCGTAAATCAGTCTACAAATACTACCTTCCTTTAGTCATTCATTTATTTATAAAAAAAATAAAATAAAATAAGGTAAGACGAGACAAGACAAAAGACAAGACAAGGGACAAGACAAGAGACAAGACAAGACAAGACAAGAGACAAGACAAGAGATAAGACAAGGGACAAGACAAGAGACAAGACAAGACAAGAGACAAGACAAGACAAGAGACAAGACAAGACAAGAGACAAGACAAGAGATAAGACAAGAGACAAGAGAAGAGACAAGACAAGAGACAAGACTAGAGACATGACAAGAGACAAGACTGACTATTACTGTTGACTCTTACTCTTGACTCTTACTCTTGACTCTTACTCTTGACTCTTACTCTTGACTCTTACTCTTGACTCTTACTTTTGACTCTTACTCTTGACTCTTACTCTTGACTCTTACTCTTGACTCTTACTCTTGACTGTTACTCTTGACTGTTACTCTTGACTGTTACTCTTGACTGTTACTCTTGACTGTTACTCTTGACTGTTACTCTTGACTGTTACTCTTGACTCTTACTCTTGACTCTTACTCTTGACTCTTACTCTTGACTCTTACTCTTGACTCTTACTCTTGACTCTTACTATTGACTCTTACTCTTGACTCTTACTCTTGACTCTTACTCTTGACTCTTACTCTTGACTCTTACTCTTGACTCTTACTATTGACTCTTACTCTTGACTCTTACTCTTGACTCTTACTCTTGACTGTTACTCTTGACTGTTACTCTTGACTGTTACTCTTGACTGTTACTCTTGACTGTTACTCTTGACTGTTACTCTTGACTGTTACTCTTGACTGTTACTCTTGACTGTTACTCTTGACTGTTACTCTTGACTCTTACTCTTGACTCTTACTCTTGACTCTTACTCTTGACTCTTACTCTTGACTCTTACTCTTGACTCTTACTCTTGACTCTTACTCTTGACTCTTACTCTTGACTCTTACTCTTGACTCTTACTCTTGACTCTAACTCTGACACGTATACGTCTAATAAGAGTGTGAAAGTCAAACTGAGTTAAAACAGTTAAAAATTGCATTGCAAGATACTTACTGTATTATATATACGAGTATGCACATTTAGGTATACCATATTCCATATTTAGTAAAAAAAAAGTCGTATATTTTTATTACATTTCCTAAAAACAATTCCTTCTCATGCAGTATTAGAAGTACAAGTGCAAACAAATACTAAACATTCAATATCAAAAGTCAAAAGTTTCCGCAACTCAAAAATACTTGAGTGCTGAATACTGGAAGGATTTCTAATTTATAACGGTAATATTGCGTACGTAAACCGTCCCGCATTTCAGAACTGAAAGTAGGGTAGCATTTAAACTCTCAAACTGCATATTTTGTCGTTTAAAAGCTCCCGCATCCCAGATCCGTACTGGCGCTGAATAGAGGAAGGGATTCCATATACGCGACGCTGCACTTCTAATACAGTTTTTTTTTCTGGAGGAAGTAATAAATAAAATCTAGTATAAATATTATAATTATTTTGAACTTAATCACACGATTAAACTTTTAACTTTGAGATTATAATAATATTATATTATTTATTATTATTAACAGAATAAAATGTACAGTAGAAATATTTGTAACAAAATAATTGTGTTAGTCCATTTTAAAATCCAAAAATCGTCAAAAACGTTATTATTTATTTTTTTTATTATTCAGCACAACGCTAGGACAAACTTAATGCTTATGTTTGGTTAACAGATGCAATTTAAAACTGGACCATTCCCATAAAACAAAAATCGTATAGAGTTACAAACTTCGCAACCCTTCTATTTGAAGTGGTCATACAACATGGTAACCGTTTTAATGAAAGATTGAGTATCACATATCAAAGGACCCAGTTTTAATCAAAATTATCAATCGTTTTCATTAAGCTACGGTATTTGACCACCCTTTGTTAGTTTGGTTTAATTTCGTAAGGGTAGTGTTGTAGTGAGGAGATATTCTAAAGTACGTTTGAAGCAATCCACTGAGTCTGTGCTCCGGATCTCGTCAGGTAGACGATTATAAACGTCAGGTGCCATGACATGTACTAGTTTTGATGTTTTTTTTAGCTTTCGCACTACAGAGCGCAGATGGCGCGCGCGCTTTAAACAATAGCGGTGTCCATCGCCAACTCTCCGGTACTCGTCCAAGTGTCCCTTGGCGTAGAGAGCGGCCTGGAGGATTACCAATGATTCTATGATAGTAATAGTG
Source organism: Hemithea aestivaria (assembly GCA_947507615.1). NCBI lineage: Eukaryota > Metazoa > Arthropoda > Insecta > Lepidoptera > Geometridae > Hemithea > Hemithea aestivaria. The sequence continues at coordinate 12,781,214 of OX382344.1, forward strand.
TAGCTAAAATATTAAGATGGGTTTAAACTTGTCAGAGTTTATTAGAGACAAACACACAAGCAAGGTTGTCTATTCGTAACTTGGGTTAGACAGTTGAACGTTTCATAATTTTTTTATTCATTATAGGTAAGCCTTTGACCACGATCTCGAGTGATGTAAAGCGACGATGCGACCGTAGATGGCAGCAGACTATACCTAGAAGGCGGGATAAATCCCTCCTTGGCTTCACTGAAAATCATGCCAGAACACGGTCACAATGACCGCTTAACGGACACGGGTTTGTCCAGTGGGTGGTAACTAGCCACGGCCGGAGCCTACCACCAGTATAGCGAGTGAAAAAAACCGCACATAACTAATTAAAGTCATTGGTGCTGGGCCAAGTTTTGAACTCGGTGGTCCAGATTTGCATCCACATCACATAACCCCTTGCCCCTTGGCCACCACCGCTTCAAATAAAAACCGCCGCTTATGATATAAAAAGCCTTTATACGTCTGCAACACCAGTGGTATTGCCAATGGGTTGTAAGTCAAGCAGGCGGAGTTAATCTCTTAGAAGTCCGTCCCAATGTTAATAAAATTAGTTTAAATTAAATCACGTTAAGTATAAGTCCTTAAATAATAGACTTCGGGCTATTGTTGGAAGATGCCAAGAAAGCTGTCCTACTGTATATCCCAAGCAAAATAATGACCGCTCGTTAGTTATGGCTTACTTTAGTTTTAAATAAAGTATAGCCAACTAGTAGCTGAGGTTTTGGTGGTTGGTAACCCTAAACTAGATTTGTTTGATATTGCAATGTTGAAGTAGTTGAATCGATATTATTATATTTGTTAGCCATCGGGAAATTGCACTACGTAACTTGTAAATTGCAATCAATAGTGTGTATTTGGTGCAAATTATAAGCGTTACGAACGACAATATAATTTGTTAACGTCGAATCAAAAATACAATGTGGTAAAAATACAACTTACGAAGTTCTTATTAGGTATTTCATGTAGGTACCTATTTTAAAAACGTAGCGGATAGCGCATGTCGATTGAATTAAGCGAACTTTACGCTTAAACTTTTAGCCATTTTTTAAGTTAACTTGATGGGTAAAGACAGTAGGTGCTTGTTCACGCTATAACACGCGGGCGCGGGCGCGACAGACTTTGCTCACACCGCACGTGCGTTGTACGTGAACACCTTCATAGCACGTCATATGTTTGATATTTCGCGCCCGCGCCCGCGCCCGTGCTCGCGCCCGCGCCCGCGCGTTCACGTGAACAAGCCCTAGGAATATTATTATATTTACTGGTAGTAGGACTCGGCCGTGGCTAGTTATCACCCACTGGACAAAACTGTAATGTCAAGCGGTTATTATTACCGTGTTCCGGCATGATGTTCAGTGAAGCCAGGAAGGGATTTATCCCGCCTTCTTAGTCTGTTATCATCTACGGCCGCATCGTTGTTTAACTTCACGCAAGGTCAAAGGATAACCTACAATGAATAAAAAATATATTAGTCAAAACTCAAATATTTTCATGCATAATAATCTCACGTTTTACTCTATACAACATAAATAATTTCTACTAAAACCACTCAGTTGCTAGTTTAAATGTGAATAATTATTTCACACCTATAAACTGAGAGTGACCGAAACTTCGTGTAATAACCTAAACTTGGAACTACGAACGAGACATCAAACGTTACAGGGTACATCTAATAAATTTCGCTTAGGTCGTATTTACACCGAAACGTAATGAAAGATTTTTTAATAGTGTTAAATCTTACTAATATTATAAACGTTAAAGTTTGTGAGAATGTATGGATGTCTGGATATGAATGTTCGTTACTCTTCCACGCCTAAACGGGTGGACCGATTGACCTGAAATTTGGTATAGAGAATACCTTAGACCCTGGAATAACACATAGGCGGGTAAAACCGCTGGGCGCAGCTAGTAAAACAATAAATTTGAGAGGTTCACCTCACCAAGTGGTTCATCATTTGGGACACATGATTATCATCATCATCATGATAATTATCAGCCTGCGTTCGTTATAATTGGTGTTATAGAACATGATGAAGAAGCTAAAGAAACGAACATGAATTCTTGATTTGAATAAAAGATTCACAGTTTTTCATACCTGGAGACTATTTTCATATATATTATAGTAACGACCTAGGTACTTTCGTAATTTATAAAATCAGAAATGTTAATGAAAATGTTATCAAAAATGTTAATGTTAAAATGTTAATATTAAAATCTCTTATTAATAACCTAGAAAAATACAGTCAAAAGAAATGTTTAAATTTGAAATATTATACTTTTGACTTAGCTTCTTTTGAATCACATTCAACATTGGCATTATTGTTTTAGTTACAATATTATTGATAGCACATTATGTGAAAATACTGTATTATTATTTTCTTGGCAAATATCTATGTTTTACCCTCTCAGTCCTCAGCTATCTCTCTCTAACGTCTTTACGTTCCATTAGAATCATATAAATCCGACGTAACAAATCGAATATCTCCAGTCCACATTACGGTGTGAACGGCTTCCAGGGCACGAGTCATGTCCCTTTTCATTAAGCTAGTTCGGTTTACAGCTGGTATGAATAAAACATATAAAGGGATCAGCAATTATTAACGAGTTGTTTACAGAAGGGCTCGGTGGGGCCATTGGTTTGTATCGTGTTCTGATTTCATGTAATAACCTACCCTTTGCTTTGCTCGAATTGCACGTGAACATTAACAAGGTACTAGAGTTGCTCTTGGCATACAATTTTGCGTCGAATGAAAATTGTTACTCTATTTATTAATGGACACAGCTATGAAGGAGGGCAGTAAACTTGACGACCGAGCTTGGACAATCTTGCGGTGAAAGGGACTAGGGACTAGAAAGGCGCAACAAAATTAACAATGCCTCTGCTGCTGCAACACACATTTTTTTAATTTATGCTCGACATTGCCACTCCGAGATTGGTTTTATAAGTCACCAACGGAAGTAAGTTCTCAGTAAATTCATTAAAAAATGCTTAAGAGCGTATATATATAAAGGAAAAGACCGACAAATTACCATTAATATGGTATTTTATTCTATTTAATTTAATTTTTAATCTTAATTAGATTTAACTATGGATCTTTTGTCTGCAATAAAGATATTTATTATAATTATTATTGTTATATCGAGTGACGCTCTCTCGCTCGCACTAATAGACATATTTTTAAATATATTGTCATAGAATAAATTTATTGAAAATTCCTCTGGAACAGTCTCTGCAACTGCATAATATTATTGCACACATTTTAAAAGTGTTTTCAGTTTGAAATATTTAAAAAATGGCATGGGGAGCAATATAATTTTTTTTTTTCAAAAAATCTCGTCATGCTGTTTTCTAATGCTGCTGCTGTTTTGTAATTACAATCGCAACGGTGTTGACCTAGTTAGGGTTCATTGGCAGGGCTCCACAATATCAAACTGAAAACACTTTTAAAATGTGTGGAATAATATTATGCAGGACTGTTCCAGAGGAATTTTCAATAAATTTATTCTATGAATTTATATTTAAAAATTTGTCAAATAGTGCGAGCGAGAGAGCGTCACTCGATATATACGCTCTTAATTCGTTTGTAATAGACGCAAAGGCCAGATGATTATTCATTTCAGAATTACAAAATTAAACCTAGCCTATAGCCAATTTTAGTCAAAATAAAATATACTTATAAAATACTCCAATGAGGTCGACGTGGATGTCAGCATTTTGAACCTTGTTGAGGAAACAGTTAATTAAATAGACTGCCCTCGCTGTCGATTCATTGTTGCCTTATCATGATGGTGGTCCACAAGATTGCTATTATTAAAAGCAATTTTTGTATCTAAGTGGTGTCGTAAAAAAAAGAGCCCCAAACCCTGTAAACAATGTATAATTTGGGAAAATAAAAGATTTTTTAATTTGGTTTTTTTGTCATACATATTTATTAACTAAAACAAAATTGCCACTACGATGTAAACTATACGATATATCCTTGTTTGTTTTTACCCTAATTTACTTAAATTCGCTTACTTATACCCTTGCCACAGGCTAGAATATTTTCCAATCCTAATTGTCATTCTGCATGATTTAGCTTAAAAATTCAACTGATTTACTTAGTCTGTGTCTAAGATAAGATTTGCTAAGTAAGGAGTTCAAGTAATTTGTCAGCTAAATCGGGACAAGCGGAAAATTTAATTTTATTAATCGTCTAAATTTGTTTAGATTATTTGTTCAAAGTCGGTGTCTGTTAAATTATTTTGAAGGGGATTATAAATTCTGTCTTTTGTAAGTGTAATTATGTCTCATTGCGCTTGAAGTAATTTAGCTGGTTGGAGTTGAAACAACTTTGAAATTTGAGCAATTTGTTATAAGAAAGCTGAAAATGTTTGTAACACCTGACTATAAAATATGCTTAGTCTGACATTAACAAAGACATTTTCTTAATTCTGCAGTATATTTTACCCTAAAGTCATACATAAATAAATGTGTATAGTTAAAGATTTGAAAGTGTTGGTGGCCAAGAGGTTTCGTGGTGCAGATGATACTCTGGATCACCGAGTTCGAATCCCAGCCCCGCTAAGGACTATAATTATTAGACAGATACCACTTTATCGATACAACTTACAAGAACATAGAACTAAATACAACTTGTAATGTAAAACAGTGTAACAATTGGCGGTCTTATCGCTAATAGCGATCTCTTCTCGTCAACCAAACAGGGAAAGGAAAAATATATTAGCTTTATGCGATTTTTCCATTCACTATACCTTACTGGTGGTAGGCTTCAGAACAAGCTCTTCAGTCTAATGCCCTTCTAATGACGCACAGAAATGCTTGACATTAGGGATGTTGACAAAAAAATGTTTTTGGTCCATAATGTAGATTATTGAAAAATATTGGACACGTATTTTTTTATTTGTAAATCTGATAAAAAAAAACTTGGGAGACATAACACACATTAAAGTTGCTTGATCGGGACGTCACTCCACTAAATCTAGTACATTTTTGTTAAGTGGTATGACGTCACGCGTCCCAACACAGAATCTTATAAACTTTATCTCAGCCATTTTTTTTTTTAGAAAAAAAGTACGTATCGAATATTTTTTTATTATTCAAATTACGGACTAATTGTATTTTAAAAATTTTGACCTCGTCAACATCCCTATTACATAGACAATCTTCTTGTAATGGATCTAACGAACAATGAAACTTTCAGCTTAGCAGTTAAAACCTTTGGGCATAGCTAGTTCGCACATAAAAGACCCAATCATAACATTTTGCCATACGTTGTCCGAAAATGTCTTCCAAAAGCCATAAGGGGAAGGTTGACGTATGTCCACATTCTTTATTGCTATGGGGTCTTTAACACTTGCTAGGGGAGCTGAATGGATTATAGTTATTCCAGCCCCTTAGGCTTTAATAAGGGACTCGCCGTTTATGGTAAATGTCATTGGAATCATCTTCCTGTACTTATTCAGCGGTTTGGGTACATAACGTTTTCTACTTTCATTCTTGTCTATCTGTATCGAATATTCAACTGTTGACTTCAACAATTGACTTACAATAGTGCTACATTGTAGCCTGTATGCATAAATGAAAATTAAATTTGAGTTTGTAACAAGTGAAATTTTAAAAACAAGCTTTTATTATAATTACCTTCCAGCACCAAAGTACTCGTCAAGACGAATCAAATGAGCCCAAATTCGATGGGTTTGCGTCGTTTAATTACGGAGTTCCTATGGCTACCAGCTCCATTATCAAACCAGCTCCATGTCAATCCAAGATTTGATTACACACAGACAGACCGACAGACAGCGGACAGGTGAAAGTAAATAAAAGCTTGTAAAAAGCCAAAGAAAAAAAAATCCCAATCGTACTAAATATGTAGAGTATTAATATGCGGGAGTATTGATGTGCAGATGTGTGTGTTTGTTACCCTTGCACGTTTAAACGGTTGACCCAGTTTAGGTAGTTTAGACCCAGGAATAACACTGGTAACACTAATTTACAGCAGTTAAACCTGTAGGGCACAGCTATATAGTTACATAATGTCCGAGTGGTTTAAACTTTCATGAGCTTCATGAGCACTTTTATTGTTGCTTACCTATCCTACTATGTATGGATCCTACTGGATTCATAATTTTATACCTATGTTTTGATACAACGCAACGTTCGGTTACTCGTTTGGTCAACAAGTAAGAGAAATAAAAAAACTTTGGTTAAAAATGTTGTCAATCAAAATACAAATGTTTTTCTATATCCCATTTTAATAGCCTCCTGTCATCAGTTTTTCACCAGATCCTTCAGATGGGGTCCGTAAATTTTATTGTATTTAAAAAATACAATTACATTTACCCAAACATTTTAGAAAACTTTTATCTACAAAACTAGAACGCTCCTCCAAAATATCAGTGCACACGACTTTATCGAAAGTGCGGTGCAAAAATACACAGAAAACATTCCCAAAATGCCGCCGCCACATGTGAAATGATTTACTCGATATATTCGTGAGAAACAGTACGTGCGATAAATCAGAAACTTTGGCGACGTGCATTGTCGTAAATAAAGAAATCTGTCTTTTGAGAGAACTTGAATTTTCAGGTTGAATTTCACACTCTTGCGAAGCTCGCTTTTAAATATATAGGAAATATAAATAAGGGTGTTATCACTAAAACAAAAATAATAAATAGCAAGAGAAAAGTAAGAAAGGATAGTAGTTTTAAGAAGTTAGAAGTTAGGTAAGTTAGTATTAGTTTTAACTTTGGCCAAATCGAGCATTCCTAAAACAGTAGCACAATTCCTTACGCACCTAAGTAGGTACATTACTTCTGTTTTAATCAAATATTTACCAAAAAATATTTGCGTTAGAAAAAGGGTAAATTTCTTTCCACCATTTCGTCAATGTCACCCCAAAATATAAATCATCGTCCCGGTAAGTCAATTTAACGCTACGGAAATCCCATAAAGCTATGGAGTCATCCCTAGGAACCTCCGGTTGAAGTGCAAGCAATACCATTATGATCATTTATCAAATCTACCCTATGAGGATGTGGTGAAGGGTACATCCGATGAAATTGGAATCCTTGGTACACTATTGTATTTTTGGGAAATATATGGTGCTGTTTCTTTGTTATTGTTTTAAGACGTGCAGATGTTACGTGACTTTTGGAGAATCGGGTTCTGAAGGAGCGCTGATTTCCTTTTTCTACAATATAATGAAAAGCCGTAGTGTATTAAAATAGTATCAATACTTTATCAATAGTGTGTGTGTTGTAAGTATATCAATAGGTTATAGATCTAAATATATTATCCTAATACTAATATTATAAAAGTGAAAAAAATTATGTGTGTGTTTCGTACCCCATCACGCTTTAACGGCTCAACCGTTTTAGCAGAAATTTGGTATGTCTATTATTTATCATAATTAATTTTGTAACTCAAGGACTATTACTAAATAATAATTTTATAATATTTCTACAGTTAAAACGATCAGTCGTAAAAATAATTGCAAAACTTACATTTTATCGAAGCAACAAAGGCATTGATCAAATGTAAAATAGATTAGCCCGTTTATCAACAGATTTTTTACTAAAGAAACGATCATAAATATAAAAACTCGATCAAATAAATGACGAGTCAAAATTTACAAAATATTGTACCTATTTATCGGCGCACAAATCTTAACAAATCTAAGGATTCCAGTCGTACCGCATACAGACTATTTTCAAACCCTGACCAATAGAGTCGGAAAATCCTTCGCCAGGAGGCTTTCACGGCTAAATCGACCACTAGAAAATAGTGCGCTATAAAACGAAAATTTTGTGCACTTTTTAGGACATGTGGATCAAATATTGCTTTGTAGAATTTCTCAAGCAAAATTTATTTTAAAGCAAGCCTTTTTTCTTCAAAGATTTTTTTCTTACTTAGTGGAGCTTACTACGTATTGGATCGGTGCAAAAGCATAATCTGGGTTTTAGTGACATATTTATTTCAATATACCGAGGGTAGATTTCCATTGCAGGAGGTCGTCTGGGTGGGTACCCCCACAGTGCCAGTTATCCTACCGCATGTGCAGTAATGTGCAAACATTGCTGTGCTTCGGTAGGAGGGCACTGTAGCTAGTGAAATTACTGGGCTAAAGAGTCTTAACATCTTATGAATCTTGAGTAAGAAGCGTTGGTGCAGTGCTCCTAGAATTTCACATCATCGTGAAACCCTAAGTAGCACTGTAGGTACTGATTATGGGCAGCGTTATCTCTTAACACCAGGAGAGCGTCTTGGTCGTCTTCTACTTCATCAAATAAAAAAAAATCAAGCGCTCCAAACCACTGTCATCTGACAGTGGTTTGGTAGTGGTTCTGAGCGGTGTTGCCATCTGGCAATCTGGTCAGGATGCTGGCAGCATTGCCACGTTGGTTAATGACATTGGGCCGTCGTTGGTTGAGGCAGATATTTGTTAATTTTACTCAATACTAGCCGCGCCCAGCGGTTTTACCCGCTGTACTGTGGCCTGTTGTTATTCGGGGTCTTAGCTATCTCTATTCCAAATTTCAGCTTAATCTCTTCACCCGTTTAGGCGTGAAAGAGTAACAAACATAATATATCCAGACACACATTCCTACAAATTTTCACGTTTAAAGAGGTAATGTTAATAGGATACGATACCTATTTTTAAATAATCTATGCTACTGATACTGATACTGATACGCGGGCAATTTTTCCGCAATTAGGCCTCTTGGCCCATTTTGCGTGTGGGTGGGGGTGCTGTATCACTCGAGCCACCCAAGCTCTCCGAAAAATCTCAGCAGCCCTCTGGGGTTGCCGACGACGTCGGAGAGCGACCCCGGAGATCCGAGGTGTTGTGCCCTGTATGATGCCACTCCTGTACATTCGAGAATAACATGAGCCGCTGTTTCCTCCTCTTCCATGCATGCTCTGCATAGGGGGCTGTCTGTAATCCCTAAAACAAAGAGATGTTTATTGAACGAACCGTGTCCTGTTATGGCACCTGTCATCATCCGTATTTGGGGTTTATTCATACGAAGCAGCGCCTGTGAGAGCCGACGGTTAATCTCGGGGATTGCTTCCCTCGCTTGCCGGCACTCACTGTGTTCTCTCCAAAGGTTGGAGTGTTGGCTCCGGGTTCTTTGCCTGAGTAAGCTTCGAATCTGGTTGAAGGGGATCGGGATTATGGGTTCCGGGCCCACTGCCTTAGCATCCGAGCCCCTTCTGGCCAGTTCATCCGCCGCATCATTACCTCTTGAGCCGCTATGTCCTTTGATCCACTGTAGGGTGACATTGTTAAACTGGCTTACCTTTGAAAGTATTTGGTAACAGTTGTATATTAGCCCTGACTGCATAATATTACTGTCCAGTGCTTGTAGAACTGCCATGCTGTCAGAGAGGATTCTTATAGAATGTTGTTTTACCTTCCTGTCGGCTATGGCTGTGGCTGCTAGTAGTATACCCATACATTCTGCTTGGAATACAGTGTTGTGTATACCTAGAGGTTTCGAGATACTTATGTTTAGGTCTTCTGAGAAGACCCCTGTACCTGTGTCTGAGCTTGTTTTTGACCCGTCTGTGAATATTCTGAGCTCCCTTGGGCTCAGTCCTTCGTAGAGGTGTTTGTCTTCAACAAGCTGTATCTTGTATTTTTTGTCGAAGATAAATAGTTTCGGGATCCGGTCGTGTATTGCCATCAGAACTGGCTCATCCATGTACACCTCATCCAAACAGATCGTATGAGGTGTGCCATTAGATGTCCACAGATCGAGTGATTTCAGGCGTATAGCCGCCATTGTCGCTTCTTGTTTAATGAACAGATGTAAAGGTGGTAGATCTAGCATTACCTCCATAGCAGCAGTGGGCGTAGTCCTCATACCCCCGGTCGCCGCTAGGCAAGCTAGTCTTTGGAATTTCTGTAGTTTGTTTATCGCCGTAGTCTGGTTTACCTTATTCCACCAAGCGATTGCTCCATAGCATATCAATGGTCGTATTACCATTTTATATAGCCATAGTGTAATTTTTGGAGTCAGGCCCCATCGTTTACCTATCATTCTCCGGCATTGCCATAGTATGATACTTGTCTTTTCGATCTTTTTCTCCAGTTGACTGTTCCACGACAGTTTCCTGTCGAGGATCACTCCTAGATACTTTACCTCCTCTGAAAATTGGAGCTCGATGTTTTGGAGCTTGGGTAGTCTGTAGACACCCAGGTTTCGTTTTAGAGTGAACATTACTAGTTCAGTCTTGTTTGGATTTACCGTTAGGTCATATTCTGTGCACCAGCGTTCCACTGTTCTCAGCGCAGACTGGGCCAGATCGCACACTGTGCTTGCTACCTTACCCTGTATGAGGATGGTTAGGTCATCTGCATAACCTATGGTGTAGAAGTGCAGAGCGTTGAGTTTAGTGATTAGGTCGTTAATGACCATATTCCACAGTAGTGGCGAAAGGACTCCACCTTGTGGACACCCTCTCGCCACCAGTGCAGACTGCGACTCACCTGCTGTCCGCACCGTTCTTTTGCTGAGCATGTTTCTTATCCAGCTTGATATTACGGGATCGCATCCGTGTCTTTCAAGGGCTGTCCCTATACTGGAGAAGTTTGTTTTATCAAAGGCACCCTCTATATCTATGAAGGTACCTAAGCAAATTTGTTTATTCTTCAGAGCTTCCTCAATTTTCCCGATGACTTTGTGAAGAGCTGATTCTGTGGATTTACCTGAGCTATACGCGTGTTGATTACGGTGCATAGGTATGTTTATGAGCGCACTATCCCTTAGTGCTCTTTCGCACAGTCTCTCTAGAGTTTTGAGCATAAAAGATGTTAAACTAATTGGTCTAAAGGATTTTGCGTTTGTGTAATCGCCCTTACCTGGTTTCGGTAGGAACACTACCACCACTTCCCTCCATGCCTTTGGCACATAGCTATGTGCTAGACAGGCTCTGAATATGGTCGTCAGTGTGTTTACTACGGGTGTTCCTCCCCATTGTAGAAGTGCAGGAAAGATACCATCTCGTCCTGCCGCTTTGTATGGTTGGAAGCTATTAATGGCCCACTTTAGTTTCTCTTCGGTCACCACCTCTTGGGCGGAGCCCCAACTGCTTTCCGTCGGAGTGCTGATCCTATCACACCAGCTGACCTCTTGTATGAACCTACACCCTGGAAAGTGTGTTTCTAGGAGTACTCGTTCTGTTTCTGCTGCGGACTTAGTGTAGGATCCGTCCTGTTTACGGATTGATCCTAAGCCCTGCGGTTGTTGTTGGGTCAAAATTTTCCTTACCCTGTTTGCTTGAACGCATGTTTCGATGCTACTGGTGTACTTTCTCCACCCTGCAGTGCTACGAAACTTAATTCGTTTTTTGTACGTCGATTGGGATTTTTTATATTTGTCCCAGTCATCGTCGTTATTTGTGTTCATTGCCCTATTAAAAAGCCTCCTTACCTTTTTCCTCAAACGTTCCAGCTCTGGTCCCCACCACGGTTGGGTCCCAGACCTTATGCTTGGGGGGGTCTGGAGTGGACATGTTTCTTGGTAACACTCTATAAGTTTACTTGTTAGGTTTGTTACCTGGTTTTCAATGTGTGCAGATTCCTCCAATGCCGTTATATTAACGTCACCGCTTAACCTTTCCGCCACCGCTTTTTGATATTGGATTTTGTTGGTTTTGCGGGGGTTTCTCCTTGGGGGTGTTTTTGGTATATTTACCTGTAGGTCAAATCGTATCCACCTGTGGTCGGAGCATGATGCCTCGTCCGACACCCGCCACCCTACGATGAGGTTCGATATGTCATCGGTAGCGAGCGTGATGTCGATTATGGTTTTGCTTCGTCTTGTTACGAAGGTTGGTTCTGACCCTATATTTATTATATTAAGGTTAGTTGTGAGTAAGTATTCTACGAGAGTTTTACCTCTACTGTTGCTTGATGGCATCCCCCAGATTGGATGGTGTGAATTAGAATCCGTTCCAATTATAATTTGGAGGCCGGACTCTTCGCAGTATGAGACTAGTCTTACCAGTTCATGTGGTGGTGGTTCCACTTCCTCGTGCATGTACACCGAGGCGAACACGAGCGCATCCAGTCCTTGCTGCGGTGTGGCCAGCCTTATTGCTTGCAGATCTCTAGAACAGAACTCTGTTATAGGCTGGGCTTTTAGGTTACCGGTAGTGAGTATACTTGCTCTTGGTGAGTCTCTGTCACCATAAAGCTTACCTCGCTTGCTGCGGAGACCTTGCACGGTGCCGGTCCTGATCCACGGCTCTTGTATCAGGACGACGGCTGCGTCTTGAACCTCCAACCAGTTCCGCACCTGAGCCGTGGCGGTCTGACTGTGTTGGAGGTTGGCTTGGAGTATTTTAAGACTTGAGGAAAGGGGTGCCATCATAGAGTGACTTCCCCTGTTCCCCCAGGCTTAGCTCTGACAGCGTCAGTCCTGGTGGCTCGTCTTCGTCGTCGGATCCGGCAAGTAGGTCCGTCTCCATGTCGACTTCCTCCTGTTTTTGCGGCTTCTCTGCGTCTCCCTGTGGCCTCGCAGGTCTGCCGGTGTTTCCCGTGGACGTCGACGGAGTAGACGTCGCGTCCGCTGTGTCTGAAGGACAACTGGTGTCGTTTTCCAACGATGGTGGTTCCCTTTCAAATTTACCACCCTTCCCCTGGAACTTAACATATACGGTCCCGGCACCGAATTCCATTCTTCTACCTCTGTTCATAATGACGGGGACGTGGTCTTCAGGGATTGTGAAAATTACGAACCAGTTGTTCCTTTGTCTCTGAGCGAATTGCATGAGCCACTGATTCACCTCGATCCATGGGTTCAGATACGACAGCCCGTAGGCGATGTCTATCTCCTCCTCCCACACTCCTTGTGGATCGGGGATCACGATTCCGCAACGCACTCGTTTTTTTAATTCGGACTGGCGTCTTAGGACCAGGTTTAAGCCTGACTCCTCTCTCACGCTAGCTACTATTGGTTTGAGCCACTCCTTAGTGAAGGTGTTCATGCACCACAGTTTCAGGGCTCCGTCAGCGAATGAGGGTTTTCCTCTGAACACTGGCGGACCTCCAGGTGTGGGGTTTGGGGACCTTGATTCCTCCCGCTGTCTGCGTTGGAGGGCATGAAGGACGCGTTCTGCTATGTCCTGATTAATCTGTCCGGTGTTTTCGTCGACGACGGCGACATCCAGCTCAGATTGTGCAACCTTGGCATAGCTTACTTTGGGCGTCCGTCCGGGAGTGTGCAGGCGCTGCTTCTTGTGCTCGCCTCTGGGACTTATAGTCTCATCCTGGCGTGCACGTTTGGCAGCGATCCGCTCCTTACGGCTCGGGCGTCGTTTTGGCTGTGGCCCTTGCTGTGGCGTAGTGGAAGTCGAGGGAGTTCCTGCGTGCGTGGTCGTGGCTTGCGGTTGGGTTTCCCCTGCCGTGGGCCCCGGTCGCTCGCGTGGCTCCCCCTTCTTCCCCTTCGCCTGTACCTCAACCGGCCGACATATCTTGCCCGGGGCGGCGCTCGAGGTCGAGGCCACGGGTGTCGGTTGGGTTGCCCCTGCCTCTACCCTAGGCCGACCCAAGTCACCTACCCTGGCTGGATCCCCGGCACGGCGGGCAGCGGCCTCTTCCTTGCGTTTAACGGCTCTTACTGACCTTCTGGTTTTACGTCTGGCTCTGGCTTCCTCCGATCGAGGAGCTCTTGTGGTAGAACTTGCAGGTGGCATTGCTTGCGTCCCCCTTGCGGGAGGTTTAGCCGCCCCCTTCCGTTTTACTACCCTCCAGGTTTCAAATCTGGTGTCAGGTAACGTCGGTTGTTCCGTAGCGTCGCGCTGACTTCTGTTTTCGTCTTTGTTTGATATTTGTGCGGCTCTTGAGCTCGAGGCTTGCGCCGTCGAGCCGTCCTCCGCCATGTTTGACGCGATCACCTTAACGGGATCTGCTGTCGGGTTTTGTTTGTCTGACCTGAAATCCATGTCGTGTTTGATTAAAATTTTCGTCACCCCCGGCCTCCCACCCTCCATGGAGCCCGCACCTTTGGGAACGTCTTGCAGACGTTAGGATTACCGGGGACGAGATAGGAAAGCAGGACGACTCCAGCCAGAGTATCGGTCGCTCGTTCAGGCCTAGCTTCAGTACGGGCAGGTCACCCGTCATCCACCGTTGTAGCCATCCCTCACATCGTCAACTTGGCCTTCTGTCGTCCCACCCTCCTCGCTGATGACCCTCTGACGGGCATCGTGGCCATTTCCGTACCTGCGCTACTAGGTACGGCAACCGTTTCGCGTGAAATAAGGACCAAAGAGGGAGTGTTGCATCCTGGTGGTATAAACCCCACACACCATTCAGCTCAGCCCTCCAGGACTCCGTCTTCCCCGCTTACGGCGCTCTACTGCACAGGTCCTAGTGCAGGAGGACGTGATAGTCCACCGGTTACGTCCCCGCTCGCCGGCAGATCCGAGCAGGCATAGGTCTCACCCTCGTCCGACCTAGCCTACTGAGTGGGGTTGCATTATTAATGATTGCCTCGACAACTATCAATAATGCAACACTGTGCCTTCCTCCTTTGTCTGGGCTTAGGACCAGCACCTAGTGCCTGATGACCCCCCTCTTCCGACCATACGACACAAAGGCGGCGGAGTTTAATCTATGCTATTTAAGAAACTTGCAAATGCTGCTCATGTACTATAATTCTAAAGCAAATCTTGAATAGCAATGTGCTACCAGTGCGACCTTTAGTTGCCCTAATAAACGAAAGTTCAGTCATTTTATAGAGTCGCTACGTGAACCTTGAATAATCCACCCTGTCTATTCAAGTTCTTACTCAAATAAGGCCATGTTATTCACGGCACGACCACCGCTCGGTTATTATCACCGGAGGGCGATGCAGATCTAAAATTCATACGATATGAGGGCAGTGCGCGCCAATTCACCAATTCGAATATAACGAACTAGGACTGTTCTTGGTATTGTCGATGGATTTGACACACATGCTGAGCAGGTATTTAATGACAAATATTATTCTTATTATTATGAGCCTACTGGATCCCGCTGCAGGGCAAAAGCCTCACGGAAGGAGGGTTCCTTCCAACTGTCTCGGTCAAGAGCTATGTATTTCCATCCATCCACACGTGAGTCGAGGTCATCCCGCCATCTCTTCCTTGGTATGCCGCGTGGCCGTTTGGTAGTAGGGGCCCATTCGGTTGTTATTTTGGCCCAATGTTTCTCTGGCATGCAATAGTCATTTACTGTCAATGTCTATCTTATATTTTGTATGTCTTGGGTGCATTTTTTAAATAAATACAAAATTGTTTTAATAATTTTGTAAGCATTAAACAGTATGCAATAACGGGACTATCTATACGTTTGGTAGGTACTATCAAAATAACAAACTACAATAAAATTGTTATTACTTTTCAAAAATGTGGGGTGTAAATATTCTGGTAACAAAAGTTTAATTTATTTCGATGATATTTAAATGAGATCATTTGGGAAAAAGATTCTGTATAACAGGCCTATTCGAGTAATTTATTTTATTTTATTTATTTTAAGAAAGCTAACAGCTAGGTTACAGCGTAGGAGTTTACATAGGTATAACATGAAGGCCAATTAATAGCCAATTATTAATCTCGATGAACATACATAAAAGAGTCGGAAAAAATTGCATTGAAGAAATTTCGTCATTTTTATGAAGTCAGCTAAAAAGCAAATTTACAAAGATTATTTTATATCAAATGCGGTGTCATCAACACAACGTCCTGCTCAGACCGTTTAGTGGGTACGGTATCGATACAAACAACGCAGGTCAAACTGTCGGTCGCATAGAATATTCATGCGCAAACACGGCCCTGCGGCCACTGGTAACTCAGTTTGGATGCTTCTCTCACAAACATCCTGGCCTGATGGATTGCTGAAGACACTTGAAAAAATATTGGGCTAAACAAAAAACCTTGAAAAAAAAAGCTGTCTTCCATATCTTACTAATATTATAAAACGAGAAGGTTTGTAAGAATGTATGTTCGATGTATGTTTGTTATTATGTCACGCCTAAACGGGTGGACCGATTGAGCTGAAATTTAGAGATAGCTCATACCCTGGAATAACATATAAGGTAAAACCGCTGGGCGCAGATAATTTATCATAATCCGAAGACCTATGGATTTTTTGAACATGATAAAAAAATCTTCTCTGAATTAGCTCTGGCTAATTTGATTTTTTATCATGTACTTATTTTCACAGATGAAATAATTTTAATCATGCACGAAAAAAACATTCTAGACGCAACTTTATGAAGAACAAAATCGACCTTCGATGGGAAATGGACACAACTGACGTTTTTGCAAATTTACAGAAGAGTCTGTTAAGGTTTTTGCTGCTAATACTGAATTTGTACACAAATTTGGTTAAATCTGCCCTTATTACACCAAAGGTAAAACGTATCCATTTTAATACGAATGTTAATAAAACTTGTAAATAAAAGAAATTACGAAACATAATGACTGTAGTTCTACTTCGCTTAAACAAACGGGAAATCGTGAGCAATTTACGCTCTTTCTCTTAGCTTCTATTGCAAACAAGTTAATAAATATGCTCTCAAAGGTACGAGGTGCACAAAGAGAAAAATGTAGTTAGGAAACACAGTATGGGCTTTTAGATGACCCAAAAGATTTGAAATGAAATGATTTATT
The DNA here is from genome assembly GCA_947507615.1 of Hemithea aestivaria. Taxonomy (NCBI): domain Eukaryota; kingdom Metazoa; phylum Arthropoda; class Insecta; order Lepidoptera; family Geometridae; genus Hemithea; species Hemithea aestivaria. Next base: position 12,797,910 of record OX382344.1, read on the forward strand.
TGTGTCAAACATAGCAAAAAAAAAAAAAGTCAGCATGCTCAGCATGTCTGGCCAGCTCCGCTAACATACAAATATTAAACAATGTACACAAATAAAATAACTACATAATTAAAAGTATTTACACTAACAATATATATCTTATATTACCTACAATCATTAAAATTGAATTAAATGTCATTAAATATCAATGTTACGTAAAATTGTATTATATTAAATCTATAATATAAAGTATAATGTCAAGTTTATCTTATTATTATATTTTTATTAAATTTATATTGTATATATTAATTAATTTCATTAATTAAATTTAAATGTCATAATGCTATAGTAGATTATATAATTATTTTAGGTCAAGAAATTCATTTAGGTTATAAAAACAATTTCCAAAAGCCATTTGTGCAGTCTAATTTTGAAATACTTGCATGGGAGTTCTCTTAAACACTTTGGTATCTTATTAAAAACCTTGATCGCCACGTAGAAGCAGTTTTTTTCTGAAAGATTTAGAATGTATTTTGATAGATAAGTTAGTCAGTCACGCACTCTTTCCTTTTAGACATTAATATTTAAAGCTTATAAGTTTTAAGTCGCTTTCAATAAAGAAGGACGAGTTTTAATTCATAACTGGAAAACCCCTAAACCGATTTCGATATAGTTTATTTATTATATATGAGAATTCGAGAATTAATAATACTCTTTGAACGACAAAACAATCCAAATCAATTTAGTCGTCTGCGAGTAAGAGAAGAGTAAAAAGAGTAATCATACAAAAAAGTTGCTGAATTCAGAAGAAAAAAATGTTTTCATTACGTCAAGTTTAGTTAAGTTTTCCTAATTATTAAGTAAGTTAAAACAAGCAAAATTAAAAACAGTCTACTGCATATAACTCCCTATAAAACAAGTTTATTCACAAAGGGTTCAAACTACATAAAGTATATTTTCACGCGCTTTCTTACTCAGTGGGTGTTTTCACCCTTTGTGTTAAAAAAGCAGTTTTTGTACGAAGTGATTTGTTTTGTGCATAGGGACAAGGGTTTAAAGGTGTATTGGTTTCGACAAGGCTTTTAATATTTTTCTTTTGTTTGTGACTTTGGTGCTGGCAGGTTGGTAATTAATTTTGAAGAAAAGCATTTAATGTGAACTAGCTTAGGATCGCGGCTTTGCCCGCGCGGCAAAATCCTTTCTTAGCGGAGGTCTACGTTATAAAACCTGTCTGTGTTCCAAATTTCAACCCAATCCGTCCGGTGATTTAGGCTGTGCGTTGATAGATCAGTCAGTCACTCTTTCCTTATATATATTTAAAAGAGATTATGTTTATTTTGACGTGTACATCATCATCAGCCCACGTTCGTCCACTGTTGAATATAGGCGTCCCCGATAGCACGCCACTCAACTCGGTCCTCCGTCTTCCTCCTCCACCCGTTCTGACAATCATAATGCAGGGTATTATTGTACTTTAATTATATTATTATTTATTGTTGATTAATGATTGTTCATTGTTGGACAATAACTTCCATGCGTCACATTAACAACGCGTACAATAACACTTTCAGGATTCTGCCACGATTCTGCATCGGAAATGTTTGCTGATGCTCGAGTGGATGGTTTTATGCCATAATGCGCAAAAGAGCAGCATCCCTGATGGCGCAAGTGCGGGGCAGCTCCAACGGACTCCTGCAAGTGTTTGCGGCTGGATTTGATGCACCCATCATGGATCAGTATGCATAAGGCGTGCTGATTCACTGCTAAATGAATGGGTAAGCGTATGTTTTAGGTAATGCCGAAATAGTTTGAGAATCCTAACAAAGGTTTTGTAAGTAATATTAATAACTAACACTATATGGAAAATTTCCAAAATAATATTATTGAATTGAATTATTATGATAAATAACCACATAATATAAAATATCCGCTTTAATATCTATCAGATTTGTAAGTAATAAATATGTATATTATAAGTTGAAATTATTTTATTCTAAAATACTTGACAAATATATTTGTTATCTTTCTCCATCTCATATCTAAAACATCCCTTTAACTTATTTCTCAATTTTCCCCCAACTATCGGAAAAGAAAATACATGAACCGATTTCATAAATCGCATTCTCGATAAGTAGTCGATTTCTTCAATCCGATATCGACTTAAATTTCTCTAGACTACCCTTGGAAATATCCGTGCGAATCAAACCAGGTGCTAACCCGAACATCCTTCTAAAGGTAACACACAGACCTTTAGTTTGATCAGTATATCAAAACAGTTAAAACTAGTTTGAAAAAAAAAATTAAAAATGGAAAAAAGAGTATCTTAAATCTTAAGTTATGATGAATATATAATAGATACTAGGTACATTAGTATTATACAATATAATTATTAATTTAAAAATGTACATAATTAAGTTTTAAGTTGTTAATATTATATTATAGCAGTTATTATTTTAATGTGGAGATATAATGGTGCCGCATAAGCAAGAGTGGCAGTCAACTATATAGTACAATATAAAGAAAACCTTTAGTTTGATCAGTAAGTATATCAAAACAAGACCCAATAAAAAAAGTCGAAAAATACCGTTGTTTTCGACATCTTTTTGCCATTTGAATAACTGGAAATACTTTTAATAGCTTAGGATCTGGCGTTTGACAATTCATTCTTCGAATTTCGTTCTAAGGTTAGGTTCCGACTTAGATTAGGCATCCAAAAGGATTCGAGACTACCAGACGTTCCCCACTGCCAAAAAAACAGGCCCATCGGGCGTAGAACTAGTTGTAACAATACAGGTTATCCCTGTGTGTGTATGTACTTGTGTGATTTAATAGCAGTGTTCGACAATTGGGTTGTACTGACGTTATAATAGTCAGGTCATAAATTCTGTCACATGTTGAATATAAAATTATTGGAACAAGTTTATTTATTATGTAACCATTTATATACCAAAATGAACTTAACAAAACATAGATTCTTATGACAATAAAGTTTATTCAAAATGACCTCCGTGATTTTGAATACAGGCCTTCAATCTGCGCGGCCAGTCGTCTATCGCAGCACGAACGAGGTCCATGTCAATATCGGCTGCTGCCTTAATCAAGGATGTCTTGAGTGACTCCAAATTGGGATGAGGCTTTGAGCACGCCTTTTCCTCCAAGTGTTGCCATATCTTGTAATCTAACGGACTCAAATCTGGACTGGAGGAGGGCCAGTCTTCGTGCCGGATGAAATCGATTTCACGCGCCGCCAGCCAGTCTTGTGTGCTCTTCGCTCTATGAGCTGGCGCCGAATCTTGTTGGAATACCCAGTGCCTGTTATTGAACATGGTATGAGAAACAGGTTCCACAAGGTTCGTCAGGACTGTATTTTGATACACAACTGCATTCGTTTTTACACCTTTCTCACAAAAATGTACCTCTGTTAAGCCCCAATAAGAAACTCCCAACCATACCATGAGCGAGGATGGAAAATGACCTCGTTGGACACGCGGAATACGGTTGCTCGCTTCTTCACTACTGTGTGCGTACACCTTATCATTTTGTTTGTTGTAGCTCTCTTCTACGGTAAAATTTTTTTCATCCGAAAAAAGAATTTCTCGATATTTTTTCTCGCGTACCGCTTCAACAAAGCGCGGCATCTCTTCAGTCTCAGGTCCATTAGACGAGCATTTAAACGATGTCCTGTTTTTCTTCGATATGCCCGAAGCCCTAAGTCTTCATTTAACACCCTTTTCACCGTGGTTCTGCTTAACCCCATCTGAAGGGCCAACAGTTTCTGCTTACGTTTGGGATTTCTTTGAATTCGCGCCTTCACAGCTTTTATCACTGCTGGAATCCTAACAGACCGAGGGCGACCACTTCTTGACCTGTCATCTACACTAGAGTCTTCATTGTATCGTTTGATGGTACGATAAACGAATCTTTTGGTTATATTCAAATTTTTCAGTATGTCAAAAATTTGAATTGGCGCGTAACCGCAACGATGCAACGCAATAACTGCAACACGGTATTCTTTAAGCGTCCACTCCATATTTAAAAATGAGTAAAATTCTAAAAAGTATACATTTTTATTTTCATGAACAATTCGAAATTCGAATTCAATAAACTTTTTTGTGGCCAGCATTCTAAAAGAAAAGTTTTTACTGTGTGACAATACTTATGACCTGACTATAATAACATTATAGGTGTGTGTTGCCTCCCCCCGCAAAAATTGGCAGACTTTTTCGCATAGGCATTAATAATGGCGACCAGTCCCTAGGTTAATCAGTCTGAGGGTTTCTTCGATGACTTTCAGTCAGTATAAAACAAAAATTGAGGTATCTACGGACATCGACCGCCAAGATAAATTATTAGCATTTAAAGTATATGATAATAAAATATTAATTTTTAAATATAATTACACATTTTTTTAAATATTTTATTTTCACTGATTTTGCTCGCCAGTTTCAAGGTCTGTGTGTATCGAAGATTTTAGTATCCCTTTTTACTTTGAAGATTCTCTTTGCGAAGTATTACAAGTTTAGGGAGAAAAAGTATTTTATTTTCCGCAGTAAAATATTTCTCTCCTTTTAAATTGTTTAAGAATGTTCTCGGCTAAGATGGAAGTTAACTTTGGCAACAATTAAACAACTCAATCTTTCTTCTGATTCCTTTTACTTCGAAGTTTCATACGATCATGGTGAAATTTTAATTCTTTTCATTAATAATTTTTTTTTTTGTCTTTCTTCTATCGAAGACAGTAACTTAAGTGGACAACGTTAACAAAAATCAACAAAATGTTTAATATGAAAAACTTTATTGATTACATTATTATAATTATTTATTAATTTTAAATTGCAAAATTTAAAATATTAATGAACACACACGTACACACAAACACATAATGTAAAACACACACTAGGTAAAACACATTAAAATATTTATTATTGGAACACAAAAATAGTTTTTTGTCAAGAAAGAAAAGTTTGGTTTAAAGATCTTTAACCTTTAATTATTATGCTTAAGGTCTATTATAAGATACCTATCAAAAATATTTATTCTTGTCTTGTCTTAAAAAAGTGGTATAACATCTTATTTAGTTTGTTTTTGTTACTTGTTCTTGTTTTTTATTTCCTTATTTATTAGCTGCAGCCTTTTCTTCAGCCTCTTGTTGCAACTCCTCCAGTCTTTGAACAGCTTTCTGACGTTTCTTCTCCATAGGTGTTTTGTACCACCAGGCTTCGGCAGCTTGTTCCTGGAAAATTATAAAATTTTATAAGATCAAAGAAAAATTTGCAATATGTGTGGTTTTTTTTGCAGAACTGTATTATTGCGACTGTATTTTAGGTTATGCTAGCCAATGGCAAGTTTATTTATGACCTTCTCCCCTCCTCCTCTATTTATCTTAGACCTCTGCAGCATTGTAGGAACCAGTCGACCCTTGAAATTTGAAATTTTGTGGACGGCGACCTCTAGGACGTCTCAGACAAACCTCGACTTAAGCCAAAGCCCCCCCCCCCCCCCCCCCCCCCCCACGTTCCCCTTACGTTTGTTTAATAACAAACGGCTTCTTTTAACATACAAATATGTTAACAAAAATGGTACGTACATGTTCAATATAAACAGGTTCCCTAGAAGCCAACTGAACAGCCACTTCAGTAGCAGTCAGTGCTCTCACACGAAGCTGAAGACGCCTCTTTGTAGTCAGTACTGATTCTAACGCTGATAATAATGTACCTGTAAAATACAAAAATAATTTTGGATTTACTTCTATGCATGTTTGGTGGCTTATTGGTGTTTTTTTTACGCTAACATAAAAACACCATGCGTAGTGTTTAGACAAGCTGACGGCTCGCCTATTTGTGAGCAGTTACCATCGCATATAATAGACGTATTTAACACCAATGGTGCTACCAAAGGAGTGTCGGACATTGCCAATGTATAATTTATCACATACGCGTAAAGTATTAAGAAATGACTTTTCAATTCTAAAAATGCTGACAAGAAGGCACTATTAAACACACGTACACAGCTAATAATATAATCAAAATACGATTTTCTTATTATTTTTCTCACCAAAGGTATAGGAATCAGAGACCCTCGATAGACAAGAGATCTCCAACCTCGGTCCCAGTGCACCAGCTTTATGGAGTCTGCTTCTCCACAATAACGAAATGCTGCCATAGTCTGGTCTTGGTATTTGGATACATTTTTGGTAGCACTGGAAGAGTAATTTCTGTTCGGCATCCCATGGGGCTTGGCACGTTCCAATAAATATTACCCTATCTTCATTGCAAATTCCTAAAACAGAAAACCGTAACTATGAAATAGGCAACTGTAATCACGTGAAAAATCTTTATTAAAAAAATATTTTACACGTTTTTAAGTGAATTCACTAATTGCAACTTGTGTTCTGTAAAGTTTCATTTACCTTTTATGATTTTCACCAAATCTTTCTTTAATCTTTTAGGGTCCGTCTTATCGGTCTTAGGAATCTTCTTAACAAACGGTTTCTCAGCATCATCCATCCATATCACAGAGGGTTGTAAAAGTCTTGACACTTTCATCACCAAGTGGATCAGCATGATTAGGCCTGTCTTTCCCGGATACTTTCCCACTATATTAGCTGGAGTTAGGTCAAATAACATTGCGCCAAGCTCGCTGCAGATTGCGTGAAGAAGCATTTTCTTGCCACTACCTGGTGGACCTGAGAAAATCATATTATATAATATCATAACATGCCGCTGAGTTGCGACCGTTTCATGAATATAATATGTTTCTTTTTATGTCTTGTAATATTAAGTTGTTATCTTCTACCCTATCTGAGATGTTTGTGCATGAATGAACATGTTTTTCATTTGAATATAATATAAATACAATAACCTCAAGAATCACCTAATACTTACCAGATAATAACACAGATCTGACCAAAGGAGCACTAGTCCTCACATGCTCTGATCCTAAAGGCAATATACAAAATTCTTTCACCAACTGCCTTATGTCACCCAAGCATGGATCTGCCAGTTTACCCTCATTCCTAAACTCACCACCCACGTAACATTTCTCACCGACGAAATCGTCGATTTTAACAATTGGGTAGGGTTTTATAATGCCGTTGGATACTAACTCCTCGAACAAAGACTCTGTAGTTCTATCTGGTGTAAGATCTTTTTCCTTCTTCTTCTTATTCTTTTTACCTCCACGTCTCATCTGTAAGCAAGAATATTATATTATGTAACGTAAGAACTTTATTAAGGCCTGTTAAAACCTGGGCAATAATCGTGGAAGAAGGAACGGAAAATATCACGCTCGGTTTTTCTATGCAAATTGTCGCTCAGGTATATGAACGGGCCTTTATAGTTGTATCTCTTTTAAATTTACCTTTTTCTGAGGTTTCTTCGACTTTTTACCTTTAAAAGCTCTGTCTTTATCAAAAGCAGCCTGCAAAAGTTCAAGTTCACTTCTCATCGTCTCGTCGACTAAGTTTCGGATTTCTCTTTCTAATTTAACCATTTTGTCTCTTTCGATCATATCTTTATCGTATCTTTCGTGCGTGTCTAGTTCGTCTTTATATTTCCAAATATCTTCAAATCTAAAATAAAATAAACAAAATAATTTAAAATGAAGAATCTTTAATTTTTTTACGATGTTGTAATAATTTTGGTTTACTCACTCTTCATTAGAATTCACAATGTCATCCAAAAACCCAGATTTATTGCATTTGTACATCAGTAAGTCTTCTGATTCGTCTTTCTCTTTTTTATTCTCTTCAGTCTTGCTACTCTTTTTGTCTTTACTATCTTTGCTTCTTTTAGATTCTTTTGAAGATCCAGTAGGAGAAGATTTGCTAAGTTCACTGTCAGCTCCTGCGTAACCATCACACTGCGTAAGTAATAATAATGAGCTTACCTTATTTTAACTTATCTCATCATACCTAGTCAGGTCATAAATTCTGTCACATGTTTAATATAAAATTATTGTTTATTTATTATGTAACCATTTATATACCAAAATGAACTTAACAAAACATAGATTCTTATGACAATAAAGTTTATTCAAAATGACCTCCGTGATTTTGAATACAGGCCTTCAATCTGCGCGGCCAGTCGTCTATCGCAGCACGAACGAGGTCCATGTCAATATCGGCTGCTGCCTTAATCAAGGATGTCTTGAGTGACTCCAAATTGGGATGAGGCTTTGAGCACGCCTTTTCCTCCAAGTGTTGCCATATCTTGTAATCTAACGGACTCAAATCTGGACTGGAGGAGGGCCAGTCTTCGTGCCGGATGAAGTCGATTTCACGCGCCGCCAGCCAGTCTTGTGTGCTCTTCGCTCTATGAGCTGGCGCCGAATCTTGTTGGAATACCCAGTGCCTGTTATTGAACATGGTATGAGAAACAGGTTCCACAAGGTTCGTCAGGACTGTATTTTGATACACAACTGCATTCGTTTTTACACCTTTCTCACAAAAATGTACCTCTGTTAAGCCCCAATAAGAAACTCCCAACCATACCATGAGCGAGGATGGAAAATGACCTCGTTGGACACGCGGAATACGGTTGCTCGCTTCTTCACTACTGTGTGTGTACACCTTATCATTTTGTTTGTTGTAGCTCTCTTCTACGGTAAAAATTTTTTCATCCGAAAAAAGAATTTCTCGATATTTTTTTCTCGCGTACCGCTTCAACAAAGCGCGGCATCTCTTCAGTCTCAGGTCCATTAGACGAGCATTTAAACGATGTCCTGTTTTTCTTCGATATGCCCGAAGCCCTAAGTCTTCATTTAACACCCTTTTCACCGTGGTTCTGCTTAACCCCATCTGAAGGGCCAACAGTTTCTGCTTACGTTTGGGATTTCTTTGAATTCGCGCCTTCACAGCTTTTATCACTGCTGGAGTCCTAACAGACCGAGGGCGACCACTTCTTGACCTGTCATCTACACTAGAGTCTTCATTGTATCGTTTGATGGTACGATAAACGAATCTTTTGGTTATATTCAAATTTTTCAGTATGTCAAAAATTTGAATTGGCGCGTAACCGCAACGATGCAACGCAATAACTGCAACACGGTCTTCTTTAAGCGTCCACTCCATATTTAAAAATGAGTAAAATTCTAAAAAAGTATACATTTTTATTTTCATGAACAATTCGAAATTCGAATTCAATAAACTTTTTTGTGGCCAGCATTCTAAAAGAAAAGTTTTTACTGTGTGACAATACTTATGACCTGACTAGGTATAATGTCACCTTGACCCATCTCATTATATCTCATCTCATCATCTCTCATATCGTCATCACATCATCTGTCATCTCATCTCTCTGTCATCAATAACTATGTTGACTTAGTCAAATGTATTGCCATGTATTTTTACCTTGTCTACTATACATAGTTCGGCTTCCACCAGCATCCTCAGAAGGAAACTCGGGGAATCCTTCAGTTCTCTCATAATACTCCGCTATCCATCTCCTTAGCTCATCTCCGATCTGCTCGTTCATTTTCACTGAATGTTGCGCTTTCAACTGCTCTTCTATTGTTACCAATGCTTTTTCGTATTCTGCTGCTCTTTCTTTTTGAAGTTTACGCCGATAATCTTTTACCTAAAAAATTAAGCTCATTTTTTATTACATTTTTTTTTTATATTATACATAAAATATACAATGTTTACTTTAAGCAGGCAGCAGGCAGCAGGCAGGCTCTAAAAAATTCTACACTTCATAGGTGGTCATCGATTGTTATGCGCAATTAATTCTATGGAATCTACTGAAAGCTTAACAAATAAAAAGAGTATTACCTCTTCAGCTTTTTTAATTGCTTCAGATTCCTTGTAGGGAGGAAGTACCATGCCAATCAAAAGCTGTTCTTCTCTCTTCCGCTTTTTTGTAAGCCTTCTAGCGATGAACCCTCGCCAAACTTTCTGAATAGCAGTGGCTGCTGCAGGTGTCATTTCACCTTTTTGATCTCTTCCCTTTTCTTTTAGAAGACGAATCTCTTTCATGAACTGACCTCTGGAATTCGTTTCTTTTTTATTCTTATACTTTTTTTTACATTGGTCGTAGTTTTAACGTTGAAAAAAATTGTTAATTATAAAACTGTATACTTATACTGTTGCAAAAGTCTGCAACAAGATCAACTAATATTAGAAAAGTTTTAGTAGACCAGCTGTTGGCCGTCTCAGGTACCACTAGCGAGATGAGGTGGAGAAGGATGTGCGCAGGATCAAGGATCGGCTGGGACTGGCACAGGACAGGACCAGCGGGAGACTATTGTCGGAGGCCAAAACTCACTTTTGGTTCGTTCTCGTGCTAACCTAGCTAGTTAGTTACCTCAATCTTCCTTGACGAGCTCTCTCATGGCTTTGAATAATCAAGACCGCTTGCTGATCTGTAAGCACTATTTTCTTCGGCTTCACAGGTTCATGGCCCAGCTTCCTCAATATTTCTATGACGAAGTTCCTTCTGCTTTCAATTTCTTCTTCTCTTTCTCTGATAAAGTACTGAGGAATGCAAGGCTCAGCCTCAAACGGGGTGACTTGGAGCTTTTTGAGGACCTTTACAAGAAAAAAATAAGTTTGATTTTAACACATTGTAATCAGTTTTTGGTGTACTCATTAAAAAACTCAGTATAATATCTAAAGCTAAAGTCCGAAGTGCGGCTACACCTAGGTTAAACCTAGGCCAGTCGCTGTTGGTTAAATAGCAGTTACTCGTAGATGTGAATATCGATGAGTAATCATTTCATTTTTTTCATTTCATTTCATTTTTCATTTCATTTCATTGAGAAATATTTTTAAGAACACAAAATGAAAAATTATGTTGATTGATGCTGCGCTTGATTTTGTAAATTTTTCTTAAAATATCTTTCGAAATTTCTAGGGTTTTTGGCAGTTATTCTAATTCCATGTATTCTAGTTGGTGCTGTGAGAATCTAGCAATTTCCTTACCTCATCATCATCAAAGGTATGGTCAGATAGATGTAGCTCAACCAGTTCATGTTTAATCTCCAGCAGTCTTCCCAAGCACGCCTCTAATAGGCGCTTGACTATCAACCGTTTCTGCGGCTGTAAAAGCTGATCGTATACTAAATCTAACCTGTAAAGAATATGAAATTAAAGCTTAATAAAACTACCCTCTCTCATTACAAACTTTGATAGTGGTCGATTTTCTAATCAGCGTACTTAACACTTAATAAAATATTTATAGAGAGGGTAGGTAGGCCAAAATATTTTTTATATATATAACATTTTTTTTAATAAGCCTTTAATAGCTTATTTTAAAGTGACATATTAATAACCTACCTAGACAACAACACCGTGTACCTCACTCTCAACTCAAGAAGCAAAGGCTGCAATGTGGCTCTTTCAGCCAAACCGGCCTCAAACAAGGCCTCATCTTCCTGAGTAGCCTCTCCAATTAGCTCAGATGTTTCCACCAATAAGTTGCTGTACGTTTGGTTTGACATTTTTAAAAGACTTATTAGCTTCAGTAGAAGTTTTTCTTAAAATAGAATAAGAAATTTATTTACATAAAATTATGTTTCTTGAAAAAATCGAAAGTATCAAAAATATTTAACGGTACACCAAGTACCTAGTGATGTACGAGTATCATAAATATACGAGTAATTATTATGTTGGAAACATTTCATAATAGCAGATTTCCATTTGGTAAATATTTCATCGCATTCTTTAAACCCTTCAGAAATTTCACCAACAAAATGCACAAAAAACCGTTTCCACTTCAGAAACTGTACAAAATATTTGCGCGATTTAAAAATGGAACACAAAAAGACTGTTTATTTTTCATAAACAATTCACACAAAACTATTTGAAATCGAATTATTTCGCAGAGTTATTCGAACACAATTCAGAGTTTCGAATAAGCGTGGATTTATCGAACAAACAGAATCGAGCTATACTTCGATATGTTGATACGTTGCTATGTTACTTCGATTAGATATCCAACTGGATACGTCACTTTTAGACGACACCCACTGCCACATAATAGATCGCCGAGCATAGGAATTTGTAGTTAGTATCAACACAGGTTATATCCCAATGTGTGTATGTGTGTACGTGAGTGAGTATATTGTATGCCAGTATTTGGCAATTTTGTCGGGTGCGTAAGCGATGTTATAGAAAATTCATTAGTGTGGAATTATTTGTGGTGTGCGTTGCCTCTCCTCCTACAGAATCTGGCAGAATAAATTAACAATGGGTTTTATTATAGTGAAATGGGTTTTATGAGTGAGGATCGTGTGGTGAAACGTGCGTATCTCAGAGGAGCGATGGGCTGGTAGCCGGTTGGACGTCCGTGGAAGGATGAAGTGTAAAAATATCTAGAAGCGCTGCAAGCTCAGTCATGACAGGAGTGGCCCAGAATCGGCAAGAATGGCCGATATTTACTTTAGGTCGCTGAACCGCAGTAAATAAGCAAGTATGTATGTAGTTCTATTCCCGTGGTTAAATGTTCTAAGTTATGTTGCTATCAACACAGTTACGGTTGGGTTAACGTTTTTACTAAAGATAATTTAGTCCGAAACTTATTGATGCGAATAACCGTTAAAATGACATCGGCTTTGTGTTGCTTTATTTATGGCCATAATGGAAAATAATACCTGATTTTCATGCCACAGGTGACGACCAATTCTATGGTATTTAGTCGGGTTTTTTTTATGCGAAGAATTAAGAAGACGAGCAAGACGCTCGGCTCTCCTGATGTTAAAAGATAACGCTGCCTGCCTAGGATTTTACAATCATGGGTAATTCTAGGTGTACTGCACCAACGCTTCTTACTCAAGAGTACACATAAGATGTTAAGACTCTTTAGCACAGTAATTTCACTACTCCACCCCCTACCTTTTTTATATTCCACCTCTATATAAGTATACATTTTGTTAGTTGCTGTGTACTACATAAAGCCCTCCAGCGTACTAATAAGAATATCGCAATAAATAGATAAAAACGTACGTTTTATGGATCAATAAACTGATACGTTCAGTTCCTACATCGAGAGTACGAGTATAATAAGATTGAATCGTTCGCGCAAATTACGGATTGAACTTACACCGCAGCAATTTGTCATTAGGCCTAGTGTAGACTAGGACGTCTGAGAGAACTGAAATAGCTAGAATATAGAGAAACTTAACATAGGACGAAAAAAAATTAAGCCAAAATAAATTGAGTGCGTGGATAATAAAAAAAAAATAAAAGTAAATGTAGAGTAATACAGTAAAGTACAGCAAAGTTTTTTTAATGTGTACGGACAATCAAAAATACAGTTAGCTTGTCTAGAATTAGTACTATTTACTAAAGTTATAAATAATACGTATAACAGTAAAATCAAAAGTTAGATTAATGATGCAACCGATATAAGGTTCAGCAGGGTTATTCACTTATCGTTGAAAGAACCGAACCGAATACCGAATTGTCAAAAATTTATGAAATGACGTATTATGTAGATATAACTTGACATGTCATGTCACGTCATTTCATACATTTTTGATAATTCGGTATTCGGTTCGGTTTCCTAACCGATAAGTGAATAGCCCTGCTAGTTAAAAAAGAAAATAAAAACAAAAAGAAATTTGGAATATAAAAGAAGATGAAAGATAAGTGTAGAACGGAAAAGAAGAGAAAACAAGAAGAGCAAAATAAAGAAAAGCACACGATTGGTCAATAAATGTCCATGCCACATTGGACTGGAAACTTAGAACATTAAACCACTTTGGAAAGCATCCATACATTGTAGTGTCAATACCTTTATGCACCCACCTTGATCACAACCTATCATTACGTTCGAGGCAATCATTCAGTATGAAGTAATTATGTTTCTTTTTAGTCGTGCGCTTGATTGAGACATACCCGAGACGCATGTGCGATCGGTAATCAGGTAGCTGCTTTAGTAGTTTCCTTAAAGACTTAATAGTCGCTAGGCGACTGTCTCGCTCGTATATGTGAAGTATTTCGAAATTGCAATTCGTACAATTCACTTTTGATCAATTCAAAGGCGACGGATTGGCTTCTTCTTCTATTCGAGTCGTATGGCTTTTTATGTTTTTTTTTTATTTAGGACTTAGAGACGGATTGGTTAAAACACTATTATACAATCCTATTATCAAAATATTCAAATTAAATTTTTGTACGAATTCTCGTCTCTCATCATCTTTACGTACACAATCTGCCAAGACATGAGAAACATCTTCTAAGCAACCACATTCAGTACAATTGGGAGATTCAGGTTTTTTAAGCAATGACTAATGATGGACGAACGAAGAAATCAGGATAAATAGCATAATAATTGTCGAAATATTATACTATTTACAAATTATAACCAGTAAAGGCATATAAAAACAAAAAAAAATACTTTCTATTCACTCCAAGTTTCTTATCAATGTAATATATTAAATTTTCGCCCGATTTTTTTCAATATATTACTTTTTTTTCTTCGTCACATTTACAATTTTCTTTTGACTTTTTTTGTGCATATTCCTTTTTTATTCTCTCTTTATAGGTTTGAGAATGCACAAGTTCTTTGATATTATAAAGATCTTTGCAATTCAAGTCTTAATTTTTTTTTCTTAACATCAAAAGGCGTATTTCACACGTCCGACCCATAAACCACCACAATAAGGTTGTAGTCATTATATCAAGATGGCCCTTCATAATAAAACCATTAGATGAATAAATGCTAACGACTGTGTTTACAGGCGCCCATCCTTCGGGATGTGGTATTTAGCACATTGATTCGATACTTCTGGATAAGAACTGGGCTAAGCCGTTTTAAATATAATCGAAATGTTATCCAAACACACAATATTGTGTTTCACATCATTGTGATCTTACGTAGCATTATGTACGTAGTATTATGGGCAGCCCTTAAAACCTCAGGAGAGCATCTTGCTCTTCTTCTTACTTCTCATAAAATTAATATTTCGTATCATATAATATTATTGTCATTTACAATGAAATAGTCTGCAAATAACCCAATAAAATTTTATTGTGTGTTTGGATTGAATTTTGCTATTAAATTAATTTAAACGGGTCCTTAGACAGGCGATTACTTTACATTCTATTTATACAATTTAATTAAATTTAAACATTATTTTAATCTTAATTTACACATAACCAACACACCAATACCACCACCATAACCAATTGTATTTCAGTGATAACATTAAGTAAAACTGTAATTTTCTCTGGTTGCAATGAAGAGTATTCTATTCTATAACCAATCCATCCACCCTAAATCCGCGACATCAATAAAGGCTACAAAGAACATGCTTCAGTCGGCTTTGTCTCACGTAACGAGTCTAAGAGTTAATAGCTCATTGTGAACTTTTTGTCGTAGTCTCGTAACGACGGTTTGATATCGCAAAAACCGTGTTAGCAATCCCTTTTTGGTTTGATGAGAAAGCGATTACCGCGATGAGATGAGCCTATCAATGTTATACTTACATGAGAAAAGAAGAGGTAATATTATTATAGTAACATGTTTTTATAGGGAGGTGAAAATGATAATTATATTATCATTAGTGAGATGACTAAAGACTTTAGATAGATAACACTTTATTGGAACACAAAAAAATATACAAAAAAGAAATATAGAACTAAAACAATATAAAAAACTAAGTGTGTACAATTGGCGGTCTTATCGCTAATAGCGATCTCTTTCAGACAACCATGCAGGGAGAAGAGAAAATTAAATTCACATGGGTTGGTTCTAATGCAAATAACAGAGAAGAAGAGAGAATCAAAAATAATTTAGACTTTATTATAGAGTTAAACACATAGTGTGTTTGTTACCTGTCCACGCCTAAACGGTTGAACTGATTAAGTTTTTATCAAGACAATAATTTCGTCCTGAGAATACAGAATAATATAATATTATTATTATTTACAACCATGCTTATTTTCTGCCATACTTCTTATCTTTTCTGCTTGAGTACAAGTATGTGAGGGAAAGCCTGAAAGTTGCACAAGTGACAGAGAAATTAAAGAGTAAAAGAATGGCCAGGTATAGACATAATATTATGTGGGGGGATGAAAATCACGTGACCAAATAGTCCATGAATTTGAGGATAGGTTAGGATGAACTGTGTGAAAGAGGATATGCGTGCTAAGAGATGAAGAGGATGGAGTGGATGAAGATATGACGGATGAGAGAGCAGAATGGAGGAGAAAAACGGACTCTACCTAGTGTGGGATAAGGGCAGGAAGATGATGATGCTTCTTTCCTGCCAACCCATGTTTGGAATTATTATTATTATATTATTAATCCATCCAACAAAGCACGTAAGCTTTAACTTTGTATACAAGTAATATAATGAAGAAATCTTCAAAACACCATCAAATTATAGCCAATAAACGCCTCCAAAGCCCATCAAGAGGCCATAATTATTGACTGAGCCTTCATCTGGCTTGTTTTGATCAATAACTCTCACGTTCGCCTGGTTATCTTCCTCAATTGCCTTTGATTGATGGTATAAAATAGTAATCATAAACTAATAAAGTGCCAAAACTGGTCCAGAATCAGTTTCGACATAATTATGAGGGAATAAAGGCTGAGATTGTAAATTAAACGTTAATTTGTAAGCTTTATTACTGGCTGCGCCCTTCGGTTTTGATCCCAGCCCTCGGTCGCCTTTCGGCCCAACGAATGTAGTGTACCTACTTTTGTGTTATTCTACTTTCTAAGTATTGGCAGCGGACGAGTGCTTCGGCGTATCTACCCGCCATAATGCCCCAGCATTATGGCGTCCCGCAGGAACACCTACAGGTTTTTTAGTGGATATACCCCGCCTAAGATAGGCACGGCGGGGGAGTCCCAAGTCCCACATCGCCCTGTACCCTCGATGCAGGGTGACGATGCGTAATGCATTTTTCCAGGACAAAAAAAGTATGTAACTTATATTTTTTCTCTCCCTAAAGGATTGTCACATCGCTCTGAGTAATCAAACCGCCAATATTATCAATTGGCACCATTAAGTTTTTTTGCTGTTTATGTGTAGTTATTTATCTTACCACTTTAAGTCAGGATTTTTATTTGCATTTATTTATCTCTCCTAGTTCTTATTGACGATACAATCTACGATTGAATGAGAATTTTATAATGATATTTAAGATTTATGTAGTCCTGAAATTTCACAGACTGGCTGATCACGTATTTACTATATTAGTCATGCTTATATTATTTCTACTCATAAAAAATATAATCATAGCAAAATTATGCAGATCTCTAAATCCCTAACGAGTTAATCATCACGGCGCAAAAATTCCCATAACATTCAACTCCTCAAAAGAAACAAGGCAAGACCATGAAAAAAGTGGCTCATCATAAACCAATCCAGCCTTCAACTTTACCCTTACAAGATGGCTGCGGAAACATCAAAACAATTTACAACAGTACATGAGATTATTACAGTTTGAACGAGTTAATAAAAATCAGGTTAAAATGTATAATGTGTGTCTAAATTTGTTGAATAAAATGGTTTGGGCAGCAGTTTTTTGTTCCCCTGTTCATTTAAGATTTTGCATTAAAAACGTAAGTAAGAGTAATAGATAAATTATAGTTGAAATAATTTCAAGTACCAGACAAATTCAGTATTCCTGAAATCAAAGAGAAAGGCTTGTTATTTTAAGGTAGTTCATATTTATAAAATAAAGTTAGATTTAATATAAGGCCACATAAATAATTTGCTTGGCTATATAATATCTTAATTTGAATTTAGTTTCTTTGAAAAGGAAATAATTTGTTCATACAAGTTTTTTTAAATTTATTTATGGTATACGTATACCAAATTAAAATTGAATAGCGATTTCACTTAAAAGTTTTGTCTTTTTCCATACTTTACTAAATTTAAGTAAATTTGGTAAAAGAGACATAGAGAGTTTGGTGGCATATAAGTATCTGGAACCTCAGTACTGTATGACAGTACAGTTTGCAAAAAGATCACGTAGGCTGCGCTCGCGCACGCCGCTAGTGGGTAATGTCTTCATTTGAGATAATTCCCTCGGATCGCCGGCTCGGGGCTCGGAGCCGGCGCTTTTTACATTCCGCTATGAAGGTGGGTGATCTGTACTGTTTGCAGAACAAATTCTTCTTGATTAATTATTATGTTTTAAAGGGTTTTATTATGTACTTATTTAAGTAGCCTTGTGTTTGTAGCTTATTTAATCCTTTAATTGTGACTTTGGCGTTGTGTTTTTTTATTTGATTTTTTTGTGGTATCTACTATGTTGATGTACGTATGAACCCCAATATAATTAGGTTTTTTAAATGGGTTGTACTTACTTCTCAAGGAAAACATTAAAGAAAATATTTATTTTCACTTGCATTTTTCACTCGTGCGTCCGTTTTAACCCCTTTACTCGGAGCGCGTGGAGTTATCGAGTTGAAATATATTTTTTCAATAAGATTAATTAAATAAATCATTAAAAATAAGTTTTAATTTAATAAGTGTATATTTTGTAAGAGTAAGTAACCAAAATTCCGATAATACTTGAAAAACCTTCCATGTACCTACTTAATTATATAATTTTATAATGATAGAAAACATTTCCCTAATTCGTTGGATAGAACCAAGGGATCCAAAGGGATAGGACATCACCATAAAAAATAAATCAATGACTTAATTAGCATCTTTTTTGCTGTCGCTACACAAATCATTATGCAGTTTCTGTATCTTATTTTGCGAGTGGAAAACAACTCTGTGAAACAAGTCGATAGCTGTATTCTTACACTGCCTACTGTTTATTTAAAATGGATGAATAACTACCATTTAATTATAGTCATTTCGTGGAAAAATTGCGACCTTTACACGGCATCCTGTTAGCAGTTGCAGCTTTTTAAAATATTTCTTCTTTGCATAGTGTTTGTTTGTTGTTCAGTTGGATGGTAACAATTACCTTTCTGTTATTATTTTGTTATATAAAATATTATAATAACCATAATGATTTATTGAGTACCTATTTATTTATTAGTTATTATTTAATATTTAGTGTTAATTCCGCTCTAAACTTGTGAGTCTAACTAAGTTTTAAGATTAATAGATTGTTTTAGTTTTGTTTTGTTTAACTGAGTTTTAAGATTGTTTGTTTTAGTGTTGAGTTGATGGATTTCCGCAAAGTAACGCCTAGTTCCATTAATTATTTATTTGTCTATAATAAATAATGAAAAAATCAAAATATTATAATTTATTAACAATTTTTGCTAATTGCCCCTAGCCAATATCTGACACTGCGTTTTGCAGCTGACGTACTTTTTACATGGACCAATCTATAATATTAACAGATCTTATATTTAAAAAAAATTATATATTTTAAAGAAATCTATTTTTTTTATAATTTAGAAAAGGTGGGTACATTTTAATTTAAAAAACGTTTTTTATAAACTAAAAAATATAAAATTCTTAAAATAAAGTAACTTAGACATCGTGATCTTCAACGTACAGAATAGGTACGACAGTGCTTGTTACCTAATTTCCCACGAGGTTTCCTTTTGTCCTAGACTCTAGACGGTACATGGTTAAACTCTAGGTTTTATGCATGATTGGATGTACCTAAATTGCAGTACAATATAATACAACTATAATTAGTTACTTAATTAAAATTATTTTAATTGAAACCATCTCTACCTTACGTGTATCCTCACATACACGTACACGTAAGATGGAGAACCCTGAATTATTAATATCGTTTTTTTTCCGTTCTCTTACTCTTATCAGTGCAAAATTACAGTTTTATATGACTTATACTTTCTCCGCAAAGCCAAAGTGAAACTAAAAGCCTTCCTTGTTGACTACTTAATCCTAGAAAAATCCTAAAAATATTTAAATCGACTTAACTTAAGAAATTGTCTAAAGTCCCATGAAAAGAGAAATCGGGAGAGTAAACACAAGCACATAGAGACAAAAACAAAATAACACCATTAGTAACCTTTAAATTAATTTAACAAACCATTCTAAATTCTAAAAACAAAGCTTTCAAGACAACAACTTCATTTCCAACTTAAAAACTAAAACCAACTTGCATACTTGATTTAATTAACGCAACAAAATTCTTACAAGCTCGACATTTTCGTTAGAACAATCCCCAGTCTCATTTCAGTCTTAACACAATGTCTCCCGTATTTAAGGCAAAGAGACAGTAAAGAGAGGAGTGCTCGAAAACCTTAAGAACCCACTTGAGCCTTCGGAGGTACTTATTAAACATTTTAAAACCCCAGTATTACGATCCTTACAAAATTGTGAACCACAGACTACAAAAGCTTCACACCAAAACCGACGAAAATTAACAGAACAAAATTCCAAGCTTCTTTTGTTTCGTAGGCTGTGGTTCTGAGAATGTTCGAGCAAGGAGGTTCCCTCAAGAGTGTAAATTGAATGTTAGTAGGAAGCCACATGTGGAGTAAAGATAAAGATTCGTGAATTTCACGCTAGATTAGATATTTGTGGGACTGAATTTTCTGGAATATTCCGCGGTCATATTATTTGTTTTCATTTGTACGTGCTATGTTTAAAATAAATATTTTAGTCAACTTAAATAAAAGCGCGGATAGTAAGTACCTATAAAGTAAATATGAAAGATAAGTTTTAGAATCGACCCAGATAAATAAATTATAAATAAATTTTATACTTATACCAAATTTTAGCTCAAACGGTCCACCCCTTTAGGCGTGAAGAAGTAACACACACACTCACACACACACTCACACACACACTCACACACACACTCACACACTCAGAAACTTTTGCCTTTATAATATTATTACTCCGTGGTGTAGTATTCTACTACCTCAATTAAATACTCTCTATTTTTTTTTTATGTGGAGAAGTAAGAAGACGAGCAAGACGCTCTCCTGATGTTAAGAGATAACGCTGCCCATAATCAGTACAGTGCTACCCAGAATTTCACAATTATGTGCAATTATAGGTGCACTGCACCGACGCTTCTTACTCAAGAGTCATAAGTTGTTAAGACTCTTTAGCCCAGTAATTTCACTAGCTACAGTGCCCTCCTACCGAAGCACAGTAATGTTTGCACATTACTGCTCAGGCGGTAGAATAACTGGCACTGTTGGGGTACCCACCTAGACGACCTCCTGCAAAGGAAGTCTACCCCCGGTAAAAAGTACCCCCCCGGTATTAAAGTACTATCTATTAGTCTTAATTAAAAATCACAATTACAATAATTATGACAAAAAATTTGGTAGGTATATAAGGTTTTAGTAGGTATAGGTATAGTTACACACATAAAGATTAAAATTAAGAGTCATATTGGCACGACAAGAATGGATCGTTATGTGGATGGTCATTCTCTCACTAGACCGAAAAAAACTGACAAGATAATTAAAACATCGTTTTAATTAAAACAAAACAAAAAAAAGTATTCCGTACTCCAAACACTGACCAGCAATCGCCATGAAAGCGAGACAGAGCCTACTTTTTGTCCCTTTTTCCATTTCCTCTCTAGGCTTAAGGTTTTCAAAGGTGTGCTCGTTTCTTAACACCTGCATTGAATGCTTTCAAAAGGACTGGCTTTTTCCAACGTCTCAAAGGATCAAAAAGAGCAATGTTTTATCGGTTTATTTTAGATGTGCGCGATATTTTTAATTAGAATTTGGTGTGAAGATTGCAATCTTTTGTGGGGACGGTGTGAATGGCGGCGGGATTTCATTAAGAATCTTTGATTTTTTTTATTAATGTTTGAGTTTTATTTTTGTCAACACGTAGATAGTACACAAAACAGGATAAGGTAGATAGGTACACAGTAATTTCGGGGCCGCGGAAGAGTGCTTCGGCATACCCGCTGCCCCGGCATTAAATATATAGCGTCCCGCAGGAACACCCTAGGTTTTTTGTGGGTATCCCCGCCGCGCCAATTTTTGGCGGAGAAGTCCCTCATAATTTCCTTCCAAACAAATTATCTGCAAATGATTGCTTTATGCGATTAGACCGCCGATTTTTATACCGTTTGTCTTGAATTTAAAGCTATTTCTGATAATTTGGTATTCTATTCTGTATATTATTCTATAAGTAAATTTAATATGCAAGTTGCAAATATGACTGTTTTCAGGAAACAGTCGCAATTGAGAAACGCATCTAGTCATGTTTTTTTTTCTTTGACTTTAGGATGACATTGCAGAAAACTTCCCTTTCGTCTTTAAAAATTATGTTATTATTAAATTTGGAGCATTGCCTTTCGTGCGAAAATTTTATTAATTTTGAAAACACATTTGAACCAGCTATCAACATTCTTTACCTCTACGGAATATTAAATAATATTATATTCGCTGTAACCACTGAGAAAAAACACCCTTTCATTCAAAAGATAAACAAATGACGATCACACATTCGCAAAATGAACACACACAATACACCCATTCATATTATTATCATCCAAAAGGCAAATGAAAGCAAATTACAAAACAAACAATTTAATAAACGGGCAACTTCAACCGATCTCATTAATCAACGCGACGGTTTTACAATTAAACGCCTAGACAAAAATTGTCAGCAAAACACTGGGCGTAGATTGCGGTCACTGGAAGTTTATAACTTGTTGGCTTTTTAGCGCCAATTTTGATTAGTGCCTGTTTTATAGGACGTGATTTATAGGTATAAAATACCTTTATGTCGGTCCACCTTGTGACTGGACGTCCTACGCTTCGTTTGCTAGTCCTTGGTCTCCACTCCAGCACTTTTCGACCCCATCGACCATCTGCTCTGCGCGCTATGTGGCCTGCCCATTGCCACTTCAGCTTGCTAATCCGCTAGGCTATGTCGGTGACTTTAGTTCGTCTACGGATCTCTTCATTTCTGTAAAGAAACGTAAAAAAACCCCGAGCATAGCCCTTGCCAAAAATTAAAGGTTGCCGAAAGACGCTGGTTGCAGGTCGCTTCCAACCCATATGGAAGTAAAAAAAGTTTTTGAAATTTCACTTGTTTATAATCTAATAGATATTATTGTCATTGTAAAAATATCCAAATTGTAAAAACATTTATCGGAATCCACCGCAAGTCAATTACCGGGAATGGAAAACAATTACATGAACGTCCGTTTCGTCACAGTCGGTTAAATGCAATGGGGAAATCAATATTGATCAACATTGATTAACTAGAAGAATATAAGGCGCCTTCTCCACTGATAGTAAAGCCAGCAGTCCAGTGAAATTACTGGACCGAATAGTCTTAACAACTTATTATTACTTAACTAGACTATTGAGTAAGCGTTGACGCAGTGTACCTAGAATTTCATTGTGAAATCCTGGTTAGCATTGCACTAATTATTATGGGCAGCATTATATCTTACTATCAGGAGAGGGTATTGCTCGTTCTCTTATTTTATTTTTTTAAAAGTCTACTTGGTGCAAATATTCGCAAAAAGTGACAAATTCTTTCAAATAAAAAAAAACTAAATCAAAATCCGTTCATCCGTTAGAGAGCTACGATGCCACAGACAGACAGACACGTCAAACTTATAACACCTCGTCGTTTTTGCGTTGGGGGTTAAAAAGCACTTCTCTACATTTTGTTTTTAGAATTTCACAGTTTGCGCGAATATTTGCTACAAGTGGGGCTGGGTTATTAAGGGTAGAGAATGTCATCATTTTTATCATAAACCTATTTGTGTCCAATACTGGGCATATTTTATCGGGGGTAGACTTCCTTTGCAGGAGGTTGACTAGGTGGGTACCCCAACAGTGCCAGTTATTCTATCGCTTGAGCGGTGATGTGCAAGCATTGCTGTGCTTCGGTAGGAGGGCATTGTAGCTAGTAAAATTACTGGGCTGAAGAGTCTTAACATCTTATGACTCTCAAGTGAGAAACTTTGACGCAGTGCACCCAAAATTTTACCTTTGAAATTATGGGCAGCGTTATCTCATACCATCAGGAGAGCGTCTTGCTCGTCTTCTTACTCAGTAGTACAACAACAACAAAAAATAGGCCTTTTTTGTAGCAGTCCCGCCATTTTCGTAAAAAAATAAAAAATAAACTACGACTTTCTACCTGTTTATGGCATGGCATGTTGTTTTCATTAATTAAGTTTCTGTTAGTTAAAACTGTCAACAGTAAATTGTAGCTTTCAGTCATAGTTACCGTTCCCAGCGGTCATCGCGGTTGGATGACAATTTTGTCGAACCGCCGAACCATTCCAATTTGCTATTATAATTATTATTTTCAATACAGAGAATAGGTATGTTGACAAATAAACATTTTGTTCGTCAAGTAAATTGTTAAACAAGTGAAATTTACAAATACTTTTTTTAAAACAAGTTTTTATTATTTTTACACTAAACGATTCGTGAGTATTTAGATTCATCTTTGAGATTTTATTATTATTATTATTATACAATCTAGTACCAAAGTCAAAACGAATCAAAAGAGATAAGATAAGAAACTCTTTATTAATCCACATATAAAGTAATAACAAGTGAATTAAATTAAAAATTTAAAAAACCCCCAACGCAATATTTTTATGGCGGCCATCTTGGATTTTAAATTTTATATAGTGGGCTGTATTCTACTCGTTAAGCCCTTTCATTTGATACCCATATTGAGGGGGTCGTGGAAGAAAAAAGTAATCCGCCATTTTGTAGTGGCGGCCATCTTAGACCGATTTCAACCAAACATGGCTAAGAACACTATCGACTAACTCTACTTTCAAACAAAAAAAACTAAATCAAAATCCGTTCATCCTTTTGGGAGCTACGATGCCACAGACAGACACGTCAAACTTATAACACCTCGTCGTTTTTGCGTCGGGGGTTAAAAACAAACAAAAAATTAAAACATAATAATATTGCATTGTCATACGATTTTTATACATGCATGTAAAATTTCAGCTCAATAATAAACCAGGAAGTAGATCATATTAAACTTGCAAGATTTGATTGCAGACAGACAGACAACAGACAGGTGAAAGTCAATAAAAGCTTGTAAATATTTTGCACATTTTTTTGTAAATTTGCCTCTGCCGCCGTGTCTATAAAATTCAAAGACGTCCAATCAAATCTCCTTAACCCCTTAATAATGCGTTGTCATCGTTTTAGTGTACCAACCACTTAAAATAGAGCAGAAAAATATGCCGAACATCTTAAAAAAACATTTTTCAAAAAATACGATCCTCAACCCATACAAACAACCATTCCACTGATAGCCCTATTCAAGCAACCCCTAAGCTAAGAAAATCGGACCCTCTTTGAAAATCATCTTTGGTATAATAAAGGGGAAAATTTTAAATTACACCCCTCATGACACCCTATTAATTTTAAGGGTGCAAAAATTCGATCGAATGGTGAGAATTGGAGATAACATTTTGCCGCATGAAAAATAAGGCCCTTGAGAAGTATAGCCTGAAGTCTAAATATATATAAAAGGAAAGAGTGACTGACTGATCTATCAACGCACAGCCCAAACCGCTGGACAGATTGAGTTGAAATTTGGCATACAGGTAGGTTTTAAGGCGTAGAGATCCGCTAAGAAAGGTCATGCCAAGCGGGCAAAGCCGCGAGCATAAGCTAGTCTTATATAAAATCAAAAAAAAAAGTGGAACGACACAAAAGATGACCTCCATGTTAACTGAAAATCGTAACTTTGGGTACATAGCACGCTTAAAACTCATAACATTTACTATTTTTTGTATTAAGTAATAATAAACCAGGAAGTAGATCATATTAAACTTGCAAGATTTGATTGCAGACAGACAGACAACAGACAGGTGAAAGTCAATAAAAGCTTGTAAATATTTTGCACATTTTTTTGTAAATTTGCCTCTGCCGCCGTGTCTATAAAATTCAAAGACGTCCAATCAAATCTCCTTAACCCCTTAATAATGCGTTGTCATCGTTTTAGTGTACCAACCACTTAAAATAGAGCAGAAAAATATGCCGAACATCTTAAAAAAACATTTTTCAAAAAATACGATCCTCAACCCATACAAACAACCATTCCACTGATAGCCCTATTCAAGCAACCCCTAAGCTAAGAAAATCGGACCCTCTTTGAAAATCATCTTTGGTATAATAAAGGGGAAAATTTTAAATTACACCCCTCATGACACCCTATTAATTTTAAGGGTGCAAAAATTCGATCGAATGGTGAGAATTGGAGATAACATTTTGCCGCATGAAAAATAAGGCCCTTGAGAAGTATAGCCTGAAGTCTAAATATATATAAAAGGAAAGAGTGACTGACTGATCTATCAACGCACAGCCCAAACCGCTGGACAGATTGAGTTGAAATTTGGCATACAGGTAGGTTTTAAGGCGTAGAGATCCGCTAAGAAAGGTCATGCCAAGCGGGCAAAGCCGCGAGCATAAGCTAGTCTTATATAAAATCAAAAAAAAAAGTGGAACGACACAAAAGATGACCTCCATGTTAACTGAAAATCGTAACTTTGGGTACATAGCACGCTTAAAACTCATAACATTTACTATTTTTTGTATTAAGTGTCTCTTAATACCTATGAAGACAATTCACATTAAAACTGCTTCACTTATTTATTTTAAAATTCAATAAAGTACAAAAAACCTCGACAAACCATACTTATGATATACAAATTAAAATGTAAAACTAACTAATCTAAACTTTAATTCGCAGTCTAACTGTCAGATGATATTTTACAAAAAATCTACAAGTTATAATACGACTTGTCTTAAGATGCTCGCAAGTGACTTACAGAATTTACGATTACAAATACGACAGCTATTTATTCCAAAATCATAAAATTTACGATGCCATGGTTAGGTAAATACATGAACAAGAAAAGCAAAATAGACCCGCTTTCGTGATGTTTTATACGAACACAAAATCGCCAAAACATGGACGTGTGCATATAGCTAAATAAATAAATATTTCAGGACAGAGATTTCACACAGAGCCACCTAACCCCAAGCTAAATAACTTAATGCTTGTGTTATGGTGGTTAGGATAACGGATATAATAATATAATACTTATAATATTATTTTACTTTTTTTGCGTAAAAACATACTTACAATAGATATTGAAAACCAGCCAGACCAGAAACCAATACCAGTGGATCACACAAACATAATTTCGAATGGCTTGTTCAAAGTATAAACTCATTGTTTCAAGACATTTGACGTGTGTTATGCAGCTTCAATGCGTATCGAGCATACCTCCGATAATGCGTAGGTACTCTAGTCGAGTCCTCTATGGTAATAGTAAATACATGTAACATACATGACAAGGGTATGAATAGTGGCTGTAACTAAGTTAAAGCTCCCCTCTGAAAGCATTACATGAACTGAATGCTTAGATTAGATGCCATAATGTGGATCGATATGTGACGTGCCTCTAATGATGGGGAATTAATGGTGTTTCACATTAAATAGGCGTAAATTGTACGTATAGATAAACGGTTTTCCTGACATCACTTAGAGATTACCTAGTTGCAAAATTGCTGGTACTTGTTCAACAACACTTCGGCGATGATTGACTCAATATTGTAGACGTCTATAGGTGACGGTAGCCAACAGCTAATCACCATCAGACGGGCTATCTGCTTGTGTATATCAAGACAAACAAGTGAAATTTTCAGAAACTTTTTAAAAAACAAGCTTTATTAATATTACCTTCCAGCAGCTAAGTACTCGTCAAGACGAATCAAATGAGCCCAAACTAGATGGGGCTGCATCGTTCAATTACGTAGTTCCTATGGCCACCTTCCAGCTCCATCGTCAGATCAGCTCGATGTCATAATAATAATATTGCATTGTCATAAGATTTATACATGCATACAAAATTTCAGCTCAATCAGATACCGGGAAGTGCGTCAAATTAAACTTGCATGATTTGACTACAGACAGACAGATAGATAACGGATAGGTGAAAGTAAATAAAAGCTTTTAAAAATAGTCTGACTGATCTATAAAAAGATAGAAAAGGAAAAGCGTATCTTTGATTTTGCTACCGTTTTTGGTTGACAGGTTTGTAAAAATTGCCGGTGTATGAAAACTACGGAGATACTCGTATATAACCATCACCAAACTTAAGCATGAAAACTGACGTTAGCGTTGAGCGCCAGCTTACTTACTCATACTTAATCTCAATATATTCTACGTATATTATATTTTAGATATTATATGATTTAGTGCACCAAACAAACACGTCAAACATCAAAAAGGCATGCCTGTAATGTGTACTAGCCTTAACTTTAACAACAATTACACGCCATAAACAGGTATCCCGGATATTCGAATTGACATTCCTTAATAACTTCCCCTTACAAGATCTAAATCAGGGATTCCCTTTATTTGTTACCCACCGCGTATTTGCAACCAAAATATTGTTTTTGTACACTATTCGCAGTATGGTAAACTTTAGTTACGAGTATAATTATTAGTTTTACAATTCTGTAAATTTAATGCCACTAATCTTAATAAACCCTCATTATTATAAGGTTTTTTTCTTATTCAATTGAACCATTTTATTCGATGTGAAGTTTGGCTACGCCTTATTTAAACAACATCAACAAAAAATGTTTTAGGTGATCTAGGATGGGATTTAGTTCGGCTGGACAGATGAGGTTGAAATGTTCTATCTACTTTTCAGCGGGTAGAAATGCTGGACGCAACTTGTGCCAAATATTGGGTTAAATTTTTTTAGATCCAACGAGCCTTATTATACTATCTTATATTTTGATCAATGGTCCTAGAACAAATAACTATAGACAGATTTGCCGCACTTTTTAAAGATTATAATAGGCCACACACATAGGTACGAGCAAGTCTCAGAAACAAAGTGTCATAATTCACTTATTTTTCAGGGATATGGCAGCCCATACAGTCACAAACACACACAAGTATTGAATATAATAACAACCTATAGGTACAAACAAACCATGGTATAGAGGTACTTTCACACAACTTCCCTTACTGTTACACAAAACACAATGTCGTCCCCTACCCTTTGAATATTAACTATGGATCCCTTCTATTTAGCGGTCCCTAAATTATTCCAGTGTCTGCATATTGACCAACTGAATACCAAATGCATCCGACCAGTTCACCAAGACCCCTACTCCTCAGGACTTGTGAAGATATCCGAAGATGGGGTAAGGTCTGCGGGGTCATAGTAAAATGGTCAATATATTATGAGCGGTGACGCAGGATTCCGGATTGTTGACAATGTAGCAAGTATTATTGTCGGATTGATGTGGTTACATAATTATGGGCTTGTTGAATCTGTAATGTTTCAGTTTGTTAATTTGATTGACGTTTCCATCGCACCTTTGCGATCAGTAAGGTGCTTTTTAATGACTTCGAAAACGAAGAAAGTTTCATGATTCATCGGAATCCTTATTTTTTATTCTATTTATTGCAGCTACTCGAAGACGCTTGAACCGATTTAGAAAAATCTTTTCTAGTTTCAGAAGGTATGAACCGATTTAGATTTTTTTGTCTTATTTCTAGGTCCCATTTCAATGGGTCCATGTATAATACTTTTCAATATCGGTAGTGGGCCTGGCAATCGTTCATTTTAAATTTACTCTACCACTACGTGAGGTAGATAGGTATGTCTTTCACAAATAAAAAAAATAAGAACACTATTTAAAATAAGTTTCAACAAGCTGGTTGGTTGTTGGTTGGTTTTCAATAAGTTGGTTTTTTAACCACTAATGTGTCATCAATGGTTACCACATAGGTACTCCCAATATAGCATAGTAAGTAGATATGTAAGACACTATGTTATATCGATAATTTCAACCCCAATTCCTTTATTTTAAACAGATTAAAATATATTTATCCTACATATTACATCCCCATATATAACATATACACATCACGTAAGTTATTTTCATAGGAGGGAAAATCATCGGGGGGCGATTTTCAAAACTGATTGAAAAACAGTCACCCTCGAAATCAAATTCGGCCGAAATCTGCGTAATTCGATTCAATATGCAAGAACCTGCACCTTTTGCAAGGGTTCGGAATAATGTTACGTAATAGAGTAAGCTCACGTCAATGGCACCTGATTGAGTTGATAACATAGAAAATGTAGCAATATAGATTCCCTGATGGTGCACATTTTGTGAAAATTAAAGTTTTTTAGGTTAGAGGCAGACACACAAGATGACCTGATAAAGAGCTGTTACCGTCTGCAAAATCAGTCGACCTATTCGTGGAATAAAGTGTCATCTGAAAAATCACTACCTTACAGTAGAGCAATTTATTGTATGACTGCATACATTTTGCCCTTCATCAGGAGTTCACGCCAGTAGTACCCGGCGTGGAAGAGACCATCTTAATTTTCCAAAACCGTGGTTGAGACAACGAAATTAATAGCCGTGTTGTTCAGCCGTGTTTCGTCGTATTTATGTTAAGAGATAATATGTATTACATTATGATGGTCATGATTATAATGATAATCTAATTGAGAAAACACCTAGGTGTTTTGTACAAACAATGTTATTGTCACTAGAGTTTAAGGTGTTTTTTTGTCGGCGGCCCTTAATAATAAATAATAATAATAATGATAGGAAGAGATAGAATTACATTACACGCTTAGTTAAATTGGTGAATTTGCGGTATCTATCCTAATATTTTATTTGTGTTTGCTAACGACGTTAAACTACGTCTGATGAAGTTTAGTGTTAGGGCTGGATTGGTTGAAGTGATTAGGGAAATGTGAATATGTCAACTTAATTGTCTACTTTCAATTGTATTACAGGACACGAGATTTGCGAGGAGTATGTGTACATTTGAAGTAATGGAGTTGGGCAAGTCACCTGGCTAGGAGAGGTGATGACAGGTGGAGTAAGACATTGACTGAATGGTGGCCAAGGACAGGCAAACGCAGTGTCTGTCGTCCAGCAGCAGATGGATGGACGATTTGGTAAAAATGGCGGGTCGCACTTGGACCAGATTGGCACAGGACAGGGTTGAGTGGCATAATATGATGGTCTATCCCCAGCAGTGGGATGTAGAGGGCTGTGGATGATGATGATGATGATGATGATGTGTACGTTTGATTACTATAATATTATATGTACTATACCTAGTCTGCCTTTAACACCAATCATAATAGAACGAAAACACTTAAAAAACAAAAATTATTTGAAATGTCTAAAAAGAATACCTACGTGTTTCAGAAGGGTTATCTATTAGATATAATTTCGTGTTTCAAAAGGCTTATTAGATATGTAGGAGACAGTCGTTAGGCCTTGTATTAATCTTGGCGACCTGTAACTGTGACATATAGGTTAGCCCCACAACCTATTAAATTGTGATTATGATTTGACTCTGACAGTATACAAATACAAATCATTTATTTGCCAGAATGTAGGTTGCAATTATAATAGTTCTTAATTAAATTAGTCTTCTTAAACTAAGTAGATCTATTACATTCTGCCCTAATTGAGGCGTGCAAAATTTTACTAGTTAGGTACAGTGCTGTGGGGTAACCTGTTCTGTTGGAGTATATACCACAATTATGTTTCTCATATATTACGATTGACAAGCTGCAAATAAACTTTAAATAATGTACTACCATTTTTAAACATTTAAAAAAGTACACCTATCTGAATCCGTGACGTCAACAGCATCCAAAGCACAATCATAACAATAACAAACACAATCCATACACAATTCAAAAAGCCATACAAAAACTCGTGCACGCCCGCACTATTCCCCAAACATCTCTGCGATAAAAATACAATGGCCGTTAGAAAATAAAAATAAACACAGCCCAAACAAACTGGGAGGCGTCAAGCCAGGTTTTCGACACACTATTGTTTGGAAATTCGCAGTACATAAAGTTTGTTCACTTTGATCACATAACATGTCCAATGTTTGTACAAATAATGGTCCAAAGTTATGTAATTTTTACGCTGATTACTAAAGCAATGTTTGTTTCAGTTATTTTCGATAAGCGTAATTTATAGTAGAGGTACTCATATAAATCATATTGGTTGAGACTGTCCACGAATACTGGTCCACTGGTTTTTACTCTCATCATTAAAAGCCGAAAGTTTGTCCAAATAAAATTTATTGGCATAGTTAAAGAAGCAGTCAACCTGCCAAAGGAGGTAAATATCGTACTAAATCCCTAGAATAACGCAAAAGAAAATTTTCAGCAATAAAAAACAGCCATTGGACACGATAGTGTAATAAAATAATACTATCTCACTATAGATTTTGTCTTTTGGAACGAAGTTCCTTATCGCGCGTTGTGAAAGGGGGCTAGACGGAAAAATTCTTACGAAAAGTTGTCACGACACTTTTTGCTTTAGTAAGCTGTGCGGCGTGTGCATGTTTCTCTCTCTCTCTCTCTCTCTCTCTTATAGAAAGCAAGCCAGATATTTTCATTAATCGAACTTCGTTCCATCCGGGTGTCCCTTGACACTTATTAAAAAAGCCTCAGCCTGTTTAGCCTTTGACCGCGATCCCGCCTGATGTTGTTACAATGCGTACTTACGCATTGGTAGCAGACTTATCATAAAAGGCGGGATAAATCCCTCCCTGGCTTCACAGAACATCATGCTGGAACACGATCACATCTCACCAAAGTTTTGAAAATCTAAATTTTGAAAATCTGTGGAATGGTTATCCACCGATAACCATTCCACAGTTCTCCGTAGGAGATTTCATGCAATAAAAATAAAATAAAACGTCCCCTGGCACATTGCATTAGCTGTTTTAGCGGTACGCAGTTGGTTTGTGTTTTGTCGCGCATTTGAATTGACCTGTTTTGGGCATTATGGGCCAATATGGGCCTTCTGGGACGGGTTTTGACTTTTTAATTCGGTTTGACCCTTTTCTGAAAGAATTTAAGTTTAACTATTTACTCGTGCGAGTATATTTATATAGGTGCAATTTGTTTGCATTTATTGCGTAAAATTATAAAGTCGAAAACTTAATCTTGCATCTTCTACCAAGTTATATGTAGTTAAACAGACAATTAAAACTTAACAATTATTCTAGGGGAACGGAAAAGGTCAAAATTTTTTTTTTTGTCAGAATTCCTTATATGCATTTTTGCCTTTTTACGTCTTATTTACGTAACGTAGTAATTTTAAATGTAGTTACGACACTAAATTACTAGGATTTAGGTATGTCTAGTGAATAAGGCTAACCCCGCATTAGGTGTGCATTACTCTCAAGCAACATCGTCGCGTAGTCACCAGTATATCGCGATTTGATCGTTGAGATCAACGTGTAGAGATCGTTGGTTTTTATACAACGAAGTAAGACGACCTAGACGCTCTCCTGATGGTAAGAGATAACGCTGCCCATAATAAGTACAGTGCTAGCTAGTATTTTACAAAAGTAAAATTCTGGGTGCACTGCGACATCGCTTGTTACTGAGTCATAAGATGTTAAGACTCTTCAGCCCAATAATTTCAATAGCTACAGTGCCCTCCTACCGATGCACAGCAATGTTTGCACATCACTGTTCAGGCGGTGTAATAACTATAAAATGGCACTGTTGGGGTACCCACCTAGACGACCTCCTGCAAAGGAAGTCTACCCCCGGTGATTTACTTCCGCCTACGAGAATCGCGGCTAAGAAAAGTGCATCTACAAATTATATATTCTAGAAATATTGAAAAGTACTTTGAAAGCCATTGAAAGCCATAGAACTTTTCACCACAAAGATGACAATACAATCAATTGAAAGCGTTCTGGTGTTCGTGAAATTTCTTATTAATATTCATATCTAAAAGTCGAGAATGCAATTCACGCGGATATTGTTCTGAAGTATTGCCATTTTCCCACCAAACTGTTAAAGGATTCACGGATGATAACAGTCCTGGAATCGCGTGGAATATATGACGTTAAAGTGCACATAGTAAGGTTTTTTTGCAAGCTTTTTACTATTTTTGCCTCTATTGTCTGTCTGTCTATAATCAAATCTTGGAAGTTTAATTTGATCCACTTCAATGGTTTAGACACGTTAAACTTTTTTTCTAAAATACGCTAAGATATTTTTAATGCACAAAGCTGCTCGCATTGGATGATATCAAATAAAGACAAACAAATTAAAGCCAAACACAATAATATTCCAAAACCAAAATCTATAAAAAGGTAGATATAGAAAAACATGACTCATTACTCTATTGGGATTCAAACTTCTGCCGACAAAAAAATTCAAAACATGGGTAAAAAAATTATCGTATCTAGCAACACCGCTCCCGGTATACACGAATTTCGCGCAGAAAATAGGTTTTTGCTTTGTGATATTTTCATATTCATTTAAAATATTCCTCAAAATATTGGAAAGAGAGGTCTCAAGATTTGGAAATACTGCAAAATGGGTTTTGTTCGGCTTTTTTGTGCTCTCGTTTCAATGAATTTGCTTATTTCAATGAGTATCGAGTATTTAAAAATCGGGACTGCCATTCCAACCAATTGAACCAATCAACTAGTTGGTCAGAATGGACTCGATTAATCGATTTGTTCTTATCGGACCAACCAGTTGATCGGATATTTTATTTATAACAAAAATGTTCCGTTCGGACCAACTGAAATTCTTAATCAAAACGGATCAACTGTATTCTTTCTTAACTTAACAACTATTTAGTTGATCTATAAGATATATTTTTAAACACATAATAATATGTCAAACTTGAAATACCAATATCGCGGAAAGTACTCGTCCTAGGCTAAGCATTTCAGAGGACAGCTGTCAAACTTGATATGTCAATATCTGGGAAAGTACTCGTCCTAGAGTGATACTGTCATAGAAGAAATGAAAGATCTTGAGGAAATCTACATTTCAGATGACAGCTGTCAAACTTAAAATGTCAATATCTCGGAAAGTACTCGTCCTAGAGTGACGCTGTCATGGAAAAAATGAAAGATCTTGAATCTTCAGTGACAGCGTCACTCTAGGACGAGTACTTTCCGAGATATTGACATATCAGGTTTGACTGCTGTCATCTGAAATGCTTGGCCTAGGACGAGTACTTTCCGCGATATTGGTATTTCAAGTTTGACATATTATTATGTGTTTAAAAATATATCTTATAGATCAACTAAATAGTTGTTTAGTTGAGAAAGAATACAGTTGATCCGTTTTGATTAATAATTTCAGTTGGTCCGAACGGAACATTTTTGTTATAAATAAAGTATCCGATCAACTGGTTGGTCCGATAAGAACAAATCGATTAATCGAGTCCATTCTGACCAACTAGTTGATCGGTTCAATTGGTTGGAATGGCAGTCCCGATAAAATTATCGTATCTAGCCTTTCAACACCGTTCCCGCTATACACGAATTTCGCGCAGAAAATAGGTTTCTGCTTTCTGATATTTTCATATTCATTTAAAATATTCCTCAAAATATTGGAAATACTGCAAAATGGTTTTTGTTCGGCTTTCTTTGTGCTCTCATTTCAATGAATTTGCTTATTTGAATGAGTATCGAGTATTTAAAAATGTGTGGCTCATATCTGTGGATATGTGTATATGTGTGGATGTACTCTGGTTATATTTAACTTTACTTGCTGTCTATATTATAAATGTGAAAATGTCTGTATACGGTGCGTGCAATCCACCCGCATTTTTTTTTAAATACTAGAATTGTTAATTCAGTTAAGGCAATACAAATCACATAAATTATGAGTGAAAACCTATACCCCAAACTAGGCTCAAGGCCCGTAATATGGGGTATAGGACTCCTTCGCCGGAGCGGGTTCACATCAATATTTGTCTAAAATAAACATGATTTTTTTAGTCTTAGATTTTTTATTTATTATAGAGGATTTATGCATGTATTACACACACTACATAGTATAAGACAAAGTCGCCTCCCTTGTATGTCTGTCCCTATGTATACTTAGAGCTTTAAAACTACGTAACCGATTTTGATGCGATATTCTTCAATAGATAGAGTGATTCAAGAGGAAGGTTTTTACGTATAATACATGCATATTATAGTAGAGAAATTATTAGAGATTAGTAGAAAAGTACGCGCGGGTCCACTATTATGATATAAACACTTATTTTGAATCACTCGATCTATTTAAAAAATAACATCATTATCCGTTGCAACGTTTTAGTGCTTGTTCACGCTATAACACGCGGGCGCGGGCGCGGGCGCGACAGACTTTGCTTACACCGCACGTGCGTTGTACGTGAACACTTTCATAGCACGTCATATGTTTGATATTTCGCGCCTGCGCCCGCCCCGCGCCCGCGCGTACACGTGAACAAGCCCTTATTAGAGATACATTTGGATAGACAGACGGACATGGGACAGCGACTTTGCTATATACCATGTAGTGATGTTAATTCTAGCGTTGTGCTGAATAATACAATAAATAAATGTATAGTTTTCCATGAGTTCTATTGTATTTCTGTTTAAAAACTAATTCGTTTGACAAAATATCTAATTGCCACGAGTGGTACTGCGGATCCGCAATTAATTTTGGTGCGCGCTGCGGTCGCACCAGACGGGGTTCCTTGGGTCTGATACGCTTGGAACTAACTTAAACTAACAATTAATTTATAATAATTATAAAAAAACAACAATTTTTTATGAAATTTCATAGATGACTACTACCGTAAATTATTTTATGCAGGTACGAGTACGAGTTTTGTAACAGCAATATTTTGCAATTTTCTGACGGTGAAAAAGGTACTAAATATTGATTTTTGATATTGGTACTTATTATTTTATTTTATTAAAGGTACTAATATATGTTTCATGCAAATCCAAGACTTGGTCCCGCCATCTTGACGCTAGTGAAAAGTCCAAATATTTTACTTTTTGTTATTCATTATAGTTTAGCCTTTGACCACGATCTCTAAGATGTTAAGTGACAATACGGCCGTAGACGGTAGCAGATTATGTCAGGATAAAACCCTCCCTGGCCCTCATTGAACATCATGGCAGAACACAATGAGTTCATAATGACCGTTTGGCGACACGGTTTTGTTCATTGGGTAGTAACTAATCACGGCCGAAGCCTATCACCAGGATAACGAGTGGAAAAACATTTGGTGCAGGGTCGGGATTTGACATAGGCTCTTGGACACCTCCACTTCATATTTTTTTAAAGAATGACGCATGCATTTCTTTTCTACTCTTAAATTCACCGGGGGTAGACTTTCTTTGCAGGAGGTCGTCTAGGTGGGTACCCCAACAGTGCCAGTTATTCTACCGCCTGAGCAGTGATGTGCAAACCTTATTTGCTCTTGCTCCGGTAGGAGGGCACTGTAGCTAGTGAAATTACTGGGCTAAAGAGTCTTAACATCTTATGACTCTTGAGTGAGAAGCGTTGGTGCAGTGCTCCTAGAATTTCACATCATTGTGAAATCCTAAGTAACACTGTACTGATTATGGGCAGCGTTATCTCTTAACATCAGGAGAGCGTCTTGCCCGTCTTCTACTTCATCACATAAAAAAAAAGTTTCCGTTCCAAGTGTACCAACCCGCGTTCGCAAGAGACACAAAATGTGTTAGGCTAATACAAATGGCGAATCGGCCGCAGCTATCAATTATAAAACGGAATTGGTTCGGTTTCGTACGCAACGAGCTCCTTTGTCTAATAATGTATTGCAGCAATAATTTAATTCCTGAATAGATAAGGTATCGGTATTGTTTCGGTGGATTAATGGGGGTAAAAACCTCAATGGAGTTCACTCGTACCTGTGTTTGGAATCGAGGGGAGTTGATGGTATGGAGAAGTCAGATCTAACTCTTGTTTGAGAGCAACTTTTGCAGAAATTGGCTCTGACAATTTTCTGGCTACTTTTTCTAGCTACTTTCTACCACTTATTTTTCAGGGAATCGAACCGAAGACCAATTGTCAAAAATGTATGAAATTACGTACCTATTACGTCAAATCGATTTAATTCCTCATTTCACTTTTTGACAATTCGGTTTTTGATTCGGTTCCCTGACGGACAAGCGAATAACTCTACAGGAAGGCACAGGCCTTTAATGTGCAAGCTGCATTAATTAAAATTCGAAATTTATGATACGTAGTGTAGGGCGTCTTTGGGCGAGATGGAGCGATGATATCCGGAGGGTCGCTGGGAGCGGTTGGAGGAAAAAGATGGAGGACCGACTTGAGTGGCGTGCCATGGGGGAGGCCAATGTCCAACAGTGGACGAACATAGGCTGATTATGACGCTGATGATGATACAGTTAATTACTAAAAAAGCTTGGAATAACATTCAGGCGTCTTTTCAGTGGATAAGCACTGGACGCTCTCTAGATCCTGCCTGATTGATTGACTTACTGATTATAAAATATTATTTATTTTATCGCACAGCTCAAATTGGTTTTAGATTTTATGGCGTAGACCTCCACTCAGAAAGAAATTCAAGAGAATAGTAATAATTGGGGTTTAAATACTCCAACATAACAGATTACCCTACTTACACTGTCAGAGTCAAATCACAATTCTGTTGCTAACCTAAGCAAAGAAAAGCGAGCCCAGAGTATAAGCTAGTAAAAAGTAGTTTTAACGATTTAATATTCAAAATAGAGCACTTAAAGTGCTTTAACGCTGTTAAATAACCATTAAAACGTAACCATTCCCACTCGAGCGTCCAAATCACATTAGCGTTTGCAAATCTAAGTTTCGCAAAGATCACTTAAGACCCTTGGGAAGTTCTGGCGGGCGCCACCTGGCGGCGTGTTATTAAACCAACAGTATATACTACTAGAGACGCTGTGTTAAACGAAAATTGTGTTCCATTTAAAAACAAAGTTCGCAAAGTTCCCGTTACTAGTTCGCCGTTTGTTTTACAACTTACGGCCAGCGAAAGGCCTATATTATAAATCAATAGCAGATGATGTGCAAACATTACTGTGCTCCGGTAGGAGGGCACTGTAGCTAGTGAAATTACTGGGCTAAAGAGTCTTTACATCCTATGACTCTTGAGTAAGAAGCGTTGGTGCAGTGCTCCTAGAATTTCACATCATTGTGAAATTCTAAGTAGCACTATACTGATTATGGGCAGCGTTATCTCTTAACATCAGGAGAGCGTCTTGCTCGTCTTCTACTTCACCACATAAAAAAAAAGTTGACTTCAATTCCAACAAAAAATACTCTAACCACCACCCTCGTAAAGTGTCAAATTTTTGAGTTATTAAGCGTCGAAGTTGAAGTATACATACGACGCTTCTTACAAAAATCTTCAAAGCCTCTTTTTTTCTTTTCAACTTTTATTTGTCGTTTAACTCTAATGAATTATATTCGACCACATTCAAATGACTGAGTGGATTGCGGCGGCCTCAATTAAACAGAACACAGAAATTAGATATGTGGTGTCTTCTCTAGGTTTTAGTAGTACCATAGGGCTCTATGGTTATTAAACGAATTCTATTACAGTATAGCACTGTCATTAGCGGGAACTTAAGCAGATTTCTTGAGTTTCATTTGATGTACTTCGTATTTTAAGGTTGGTTGAACTGTGGGTTCTATACCAGGTGTTAGGTATTAGTTAAGTTGTACATAAAGACCTACCTATTAATATTAAGTTAAAAGAGGTGGTCATCATCATCATCTCTCCGAAACTGTTTACGGCCGTAATGGAAGACACCTTCAAGCTCCTGGAATGGCAAAAACTTGGCATCAATATCAACGGCGAATACATCACTCACCTTCGATTTGCCGACGACATCGTAGTCATGGCAAAGTCGATGGAGGAACTCAGCATGATGCTCGATGACCTCAACCGAGCTTCCCAACGGGTGGGCTTAAAAATGAACATGGACAAGACGAAGCTTATGTCAAATGCCAATGTTGTGCCCATCCCAGTATCTGTTGGAGGCTCGGTACTCGAAGTTGTGGACTCATATATCTATCTAGGACAAGTAGTCCAATTAGGTAGGTCCAACTTCGAGAAAGAGGTTAACCGCCGAATCCAACTCGGTTGGGCAGCGTTCGGGAAACTACGCAACGTCTTTTCGTCCGACATACCTCAGTGCCTCAAGACGAAAGTCTTTAATCAATGTGTGTTACCGGTGATGACTTACGGCACCGAAACGTGGTCCTTCACTATGTGGCCTCATCTCGGAGCTCAAAGTCGCACAGCGAGCTATGGAAAGGGCTATGCTCGGGGTTTCTCTACGTGATCGAATCAGGAATGAAGAGATCCGTAGGCGAACTAAAGTCACCGACATAGCCCAGCGGATTAGCAAGCTGAAGTGGCAATGGGCAGGCCACATAGCGCGGAGAGCGGATGGCCGATGGGGTCGAAGAGTGCTCGAGTGGAGACCACGGATTAGCAAACGCAACGTAGGACGTCCACCCACAAAGTGGACAGACGACCTTATAAAGGTCGCCGAAAGACGCTGGATGCAGGTCGCTTCCAACCGGTACATATGGAAGTCCAAAGGGGAGGCCTATGTTCAGCAGTGGACGTCTTACGGCTGAGATGATGATGATGATGATGATGAAAAGAGGTGGTCGCCAAGTAAGAAGAAGTAATGAGTGCAGATGTACGAATCTCAGCCCAGCACCAATGACTTTAATGAGTTATGTGCGATTTTATTTTATTTATTTTATTATTCAGCACAACGCTAGGACTAACTTAATGCTAAAGTAGCATTTTCTACCAGTTGACCTGTTCCTGGAGAAAATTCACATGGATAATGGAGGAGTGTAGACAATACACAATTCCAAATTTCCAATCCAATCCGATCCAAGCCGATTTTAACAATTTCCAATCGCTAGAATATACTGGTGGTAAGCTTCAGCCGTGGCGAGTTACCCCACATTGGACAACATTGTATTGCCATCATTCCAGACCGTGTTCCAGCCATTGACGACTGACAAATTCCTAAATCTATGATTCCAACATATTTCAAAATTCATCATATTATCCTGCGAGCTATACAGTCACGCAAAGAAGAACCGTTTTCAAAAATTCATTTTGAAAGCGCGGAAAATGCATAATGTTTAACAAAGTCCATTTGGAAGTTGCAATATCGATCGGAGCGACACCTGCCGGTTTCAGACAATGCCCTAAGTTTTTATTGGCCACTGGCTTTACGCGCGACTTTACTCGGATTTTACTTTCTTTGTGTCTGGGGAAAATTGGAAAGCGCTATTTTACTAGAAGACTGTTATTTTTAAAGAAAATCCTACGAGTAGTATCATTTGTGTACACACGTGTGCGCGCGTGTGTGTGTGTGCGTGTGTATATGTATGTGTGTGTGTGTGTCCTCTACATATCCCTAAGCGGCTGAACCAAATTGGCACTGAACTGAAATAATTTGGCATTTAGCGTAGATAAAAAAATATTAATAATATGTTATTTTCCATTAGGTTAAACCATTCGGCATAGCTAGTACTGAGAAATAAAAAACGTGTTTTTGATTTTACTACTTTGACGTGGATGATGTGAGATGTGTGATTTTACTTATGAAAAGTAAAATCACATACACGGCGATATTTAATTTTATTTTTTAGACTTGACTTGGAGCGCTCTCACTAAAGAAAATCGCTAGCTAGCTAGGATACACAACACAACACAACACGAAAAAAAAAACTTTATTAGATTGTTACTAACAGACAAGCGAATTCCTATTATGCTTATAAAGAGTAAAATGGGAAACTTTTAACATGTATCCATGAAAAAGTTCGGTAGTGCTGTTAAGATGGCTCGGGTTATGAGCTTCTTTCAAACCATAGCTAAGGGTAGGTACAACATATTATTATGAAACAATGTATGTATTTATAAGAAAAAACAGATACCTAGAAATTGAATTCATCCTCGTCATTATCAGCGCATGTTCCTCCACTGCTGGACATAGGCCTCCCCCATGGCACGCCACTCAACTCGGTCCTCCGTCTTTCTTCTCCACCCACACCCAGCGACCCTCCGGATATCATCGCGCCTTCTCGCCCATGGGCGTTTACCGAGACGTGGTCTCGGTAAACGCCCATGGGCGAGAACTCGTCTACCCTAACGGTTATCGGTTCTACGGCAAATGTGACCAGCCCATTGCCACTTCAGTTTGCTAATCCTTTCTGCTATGTCGGTAACTCATCAGATATGAGGTGATACGACAGAGAACTAGTCTCTGTCGGATCACCTCATTTCTGATGCAATCCTTCAGAGAGACACCGAGCATAGCCCGCAGAAATATAAATAGAATAATAGTAGAAATTGAATTACTCCATCTTATTAAAGTCGTCTTATAATAATATCAAGTTTTCTTAGGTATAACACAACAATTAGATCTCGCTTACCATCTGACGATATTGTGGTCAAAGGTTTACCTATACCTAATAAAAAAAAAACCTATGAACACCTTCATAAAATCTTAAAAGTGAGAAAATCCTTAACATATTTTAAGTAATTATATCTACCTCTAATATTTAAAACAAAACCTAACGAAAAAGCTGAAGCTGTACACAGACTGACGTAAATTAAATCACTGATGCTGAAGGCCTACATTAAGCGAAGAGGTTTTGACTTAAAACTTGGAAGACGTGACGTCATAATTTAGTAGACGCCTCCGTCAGTGCCAGCTGATAGATCCCTGATGACGGTTCATGTTGATGTGGGAAGAAATGGATGTGGTAAAAAATGTATCTTATAACAACGACAAAGGCAAAGACAAAGGCAATCGGTTTTCATGTTGAGCTGGTACGTTTTGCGGCAAAACTATGTGATTACTTTTCATCTATTCCTAGCTTATACTCGCAACTTTGCCCGCGTGTCAAAATCCTTTCTTAGCGGTGGCCTACGTCATAAAACCTATCAGTATTCCAAATTTCAACCGAATCCGTTCTATGGCTTGGGCATTGCTTTGATAGATCAGTCAGTCAATCAGTCACTCTTTCTTTTTATATATTTACATAGTCAATGTTTTTCTGAATGTAATGTGTGCAAATAAATTTATTTCTCTCTTTCTTCCATGTGCACTTAAAGTATGAGCACAGTTTTTATGGTAAAAATAATTTCATTGTTTGAATGATCTGCATGTTTTTATAGAAATAGAAGTCATCTGCTTTTATCCATTTTAAAACTTCAAAATTTGAGCATTGTGAATTGTGACACGAAATTAGTTAATTTATAAAATATAACGAACATTATTCATTACACCTAGATTTTAGACGTTCGATACAGGTATAAGAAACACACAACTCAAAACCATACGCCGTGTTGAAAACATGCCTGCTTACTGCTTAGTCCGATGTATAACTCGTATAAAGTCTGAATAAACGACTTGGAAACAACGTTGCATCTTTGAACGATATGGCCTGCTTTACAAACTCACTTATTTTACAAGTTATTTCAACATAAAATACTAGCTTTTTGTTGCCATGTCCAAAAATTTTTCCTACATC
Organism: Hemithea aestivaria; assembly: GCA_947507615.1. Taxonomy (NCBI): domain Eukaryota; kingdom Metazoa; phylum Arthropoda; class Insecta; order Lepidoptera; family Geometridae; genus Hemithea; species Hemithea aestivaria. The sequence goes on from OX382344.1 coordinate 12,841,141, forward strand.
ACGTCTAACCCATCGAGCGACAATCAAGTTTTTAGCTGGCCGTCGCAGCCTCCGCCATTACCGCGCGTTAATTTGTCACCCACTGACGCTTATTTACTGGCATTTTATAATGCCCCTTTCATTTTAAAGGCTTTCACGCAAATACTACTATAGCATAAGGGCAGACACCACACGAGAGTCAGGCTCACTCGGTAAATAATGAATTTCTTTTAAAGGTTTTCAATGTGATATCCCACCTTGTTTACTACGCTACCTTAATCAATATTTTGTCGCGATTGGCTCCTATTGCAATGCTTATATGACTGGGAAAATTATTTTTTGGGTTCAGGGCTCAGAAGACTCCATCTGATGGCTGTGATGATGATCATTGATCATCTGCTCATGTCATTTATTGATATCACTCTTCATCGGGCGAGCTCAATATCTGTTATATAATATACTAGCTGCGCCTAGCGGTTTCAGCCGCGGTACTTTAGCCTATGTGTTATTCCAGGGTCTAAGATTTCTCTATGCCAAATTTATTCTCTATACAAAATTAAAATTAGTGTGATAATAAAACAAATAAACGACATTCCCTACAAAAATTAGTTCAGTTATTTAGTCGGGGAAACGTATTCTTTAGTTCATACTACGCGGCGTTGGAATGCAGTGTCCGATTTTATTACTATAGCTTGCGCTTTCATGATGCCTTTTATGGAACCCTTCGAACGAAGAGCTTTGAGTTTTGGTTTATTTTGTTCTAAAATGAGGGACGCTTAGCCTCATTGTCAATGAATTTGTTAAATGGGTATATTGGGTGATTTTGTGAGACTTTTTTCGTATATTAAGTGAAATAATATTATGAATTAGGACTTTAATAAGTACGTTTATTTCTCTGAAACTTTAATAACCAACTATGTACAATCAGTAAATTAATAGGCATTACAAAAAGGCACGCTAATTGTAGAGGTATACTGGTTCTGGGTGACTCTCTTGCACTAGGTATGTGACGAAAATTGCAATATACTTTTCGAAAATGTTTCTCGTTAAAGTAATCAGAAAATGTGTCTTGATACTTTCCAAAAAGGGGCTTACAAAAACCTATGTATTATCTGTTTTGTTGACTTTGTTTTTATTTATTGTGACAGCAAACCGTAAATACTTTTAAAAACATATAAAGCAAGCTTTTTTTATCATATTAGTCTCAGCTATAGGTAAATAAATTATGTGTTATTAAATTTAACAAATACGCTGAAAGCTGACAGGTCTTTAGAATGTTAATGCCATACAAGACAATAATTTGCTGTATTGTTCGAGTCTGAACAAACACAGATTATCATCCCCCACTTTATGTCACCCTTGGGAGTGAGTCTCAGGAGAATGTTACTTGCAATTTGTGACTTCACTCTTTCTAATGGAATTTAAATTTATTGTAGTAACGAATATATTTGGCTTTATTTAGTTTAACTTAAAAGAAAACTAATTTAGGGGTTTTTTTATTTGATAGTATTATCTTACTAATAATATAAACGTGAAAGTTTGTAAGAATGGATGTCAGGATGTCCGGATGTGTGTTTGTTACTCTTTCACGTCTAAACGGGTGGACTGATTGAGCCGATATTTGGTATAGAGATAGCTTAGACCCTGGAATAACACATAGGCTATATAACAGCGGGTTAAACCGCTGGTCACAGCTAGTTATTAATGTAATTTTTGTTAAATTTGAAAGAATTGGATTTGAAACGCCTTTTTAAAAGAGAATAGAATAGAAAACTGTTTATTGAAACACCACAGAAGAAGAAGAAGACAGGAAAAAGAGATAGTTAAGGAAAACTGTGACTCAAAAATCACGTAAAGCTAACTAATAGATATCTACATACAGATGTACCTACACCATTATTAACGTTTGTTAGGAAAAGAAAACAACTTTAAACTAAATAGACCAATTGAAAATTTAAAGCACTCGTATCAAAATAAAATAATTAGTTACATTTTGAATTCTTACTTGGTAATGGATAAAAGGTATTTTGAGTGTCTTCACTGTGTTTTTATAAAATACACGTTTATTTAATAAAAATACAGTGAATGCGTATACTATAATTATATATGTATGTAGGTATAGGTATTAGCTATGCTACCTTCAATCATAGATATGTATTGTAACAAAGTTCCAAGTAGCTGTACTTATCGTAGAAATGTCCTCTGGTTTATTTTAGCAATTTCCTCTGCTGCACCTGCGCTCCTTTGTCACAATAAGCCGCTTACAGTCTATTATTTAAGGATTTATATTTCGCATTTTATATCGCGGAAATGCATCAAAGAGTTTCCAATTTTGTGTTATTGATTGTACGTTGCTGTTGGTGACATTTTGTTTTGTTTCAATTTTATGGAACGTAAATTATTACACTTCACTTTTTGTCCTCCGACTAGTATTCTTTTATCTGTGTCCGAAGGGATTGAGTTATTGGTAAAAAAAACAGAAACATTCTTCAATTCAACGAAGAGTTAAGTAATAATAATAAATGTCTCATTGATATTTTTAATCCCTTTGCTAAATTCTACCCCTTTGTTTAAGGGATTATTTAAGGGATGATTTCCGAGATATTATATAAAATTTTCACAACTTATACGCTGTATACAAAATTCCATCCAAATCGATTTGGCAGTCATTGATTCTCCATACAAACTTTCCCCCTCTTTTCACCCCCTTAAAGGATGATCTTCGGGGATCAAAACTATTCTTAATCCTATGTGTAATATAATATTATGTCCCTCTTGATACCGCTTATGTCTTCACCCTTTCTAGACTCTAAACAAGGTCTCGAAAGACCTCATTTTTCAAAAGATCAAAATAAACACAAAGACAATAAAATACTGGCAAAATATCTCAACGTATTTTCCAATGCAAAAGACAAATAACTTATACGCTCACGAAACGTGGCGACCAATTTGCGCCCCTTTTGTCGTTCAAACGCTGAATGTAAAGTGTGTTTGGTTTACTTTATGTATGTATGCTTTATAATATTGAGGGGCTTTGGAACGTAACTGGATATGTCCATTTTTTATTTATTTAGTTTTTTTTATTCTGCGGGTAAAGATTAAAGTTAATAGGTACCATCTCCGCTGCCCAGTACAATCTCCGCATTAGCTTGTCATTCAAAAGGTACAAAATCCTACACAACATTACGGTGTACTTGTCATTCAGAAGATAAGTAAAATCACCCTGAATATATTATTATCATAGCCGAGTAATGAAGAATATAATCAAAAAGAAGAAATAATATAATAAAAAAATAAAGACCCACCTTAGCCGTCAAACTGAAGTGAATCGCGCTCTGTGCTATGAACGAACACCTCTCTAGGTATTCAGTGGGCATATCCGAAACCATCTTCGACGGGCGAGTTCCACATGTCATTGTCCTGCGCCCTCCAGCGCACAAAACGACGCATTTAAAAGCATTTTTCCTGAGTCAGAAAAGAGTTGATTATTACATTTCAACTGCAATGTGCTTATTCATCTTATTCCATTAAAATTATTATGTCCGAGTTTTCGGTCTAATAGAAAAAGTGAAAAATCAACTTGCATATCTTTGTCCTAAAGCTCTTCAATACAGTATACAAGTTTTCATGTGAATTGGAGAATGGTTTGTTGATTCAGCGTATGTCAGCTTTATAATAATTAGCTTAATGTTTGTACGGGTAATCTGTAATAGGATGAGGGGTGTTCTTTTTGTTTATACGAGAAAATGTTACTGTGTTGCCAGATTCTATAGATATAGGTACTTATTTTATTTTATAGAGTTACTGTTAATCTTTTAGTGACAAAAAATTACTGGTAAAATAAAAACGCATTTCCGAATGCGGTTACTAAAATATGAAAATACGAGTATGAACTTTTACTTAAAATTAGAAGTTGCATTTTGATTTCTTAACGAAATGGCAGAGTTTTTCAAGAAAATTTCAAGCTTTGACATAAATTCGATCATCTTCCTGAAACTTGTTAGTCTATAAGGTATAGAGGTACATACATATATTATATTGTTGTAGGCCTATGGAAAATTGCATTTGTTGGCAGTGTACTATTGCCTGAAATAAATAAGTTTATTTGAGGTATATAATTATTATAACCTTAGTCATTTTGATCACACATCGTAATCTCCAACGTCACATACACAACACACACGTATATAAAGCTACCTATATATATATATATATATATATATATATATATATATATATATATATATATATATATATATATATATATATATATATATATATATATATATATAGTTATAATACAGCCGTCTGTCTGTATCGAGCGAGCATACAAATGTGAGAATTATGTTAACTACTGCAGACCTGCAGGCTGGAAGGGGATGATCGAGGGGGTTTCACTTTAACTATAAATGTTAGAAGATTGAATATTTCTAGGGTATTTTAAACTAGCTGACACTCATGGCATTCAGAAATAAAACCAACATTTAAATTAACTACCTGCACCTAGTGGTTTTGCTATGTGCAATTTTGGGGCTTAGGGTCTAATCATCTACATATTATATATACCAAATTTCAGCCCAATCGTTTCAACCATTTTGTGCAAAAAGATAACAAACTCACACATCCACACTTTTTTTTTTTACTTTTTCATAATATAAATAAATATTAGTTGGATAGTATTAAATTCTACAATAAACAAACTTCAAAGTGCCATCCCTATACATTAAATAGTTAGGGATAGGGTTGTCAGCTAACGGATTAAGTTTGGACTTGATGAAATTTGTGTTCAACCTCCTTCCATGCAATCATATAGAAATTATATTTTTTAATTAGGTATCTATGTTAGGTTTTGAGAACTTTAACAATCTCCTAAACTACCAAAGGTACAAACATCAAAGTGCCATCCCTACACATTAAATAGCCCTAGCTAGGGTTGTCAGCTAACGGATTAGAGCCGCGAACAGTGAACAGGGCTTCAAAGAAGGTCGTTAGGAACACGCTAACGTGCTTTTTGAACACCTTGTATAATGGTTGGGATGCACATAAAGTTTGGACTTGGTGAAATTTGAGAAAATAATAATAGCACTGTAATGATTATGGGAAGCGTTATCTCTTAACGTGAGGAGAGCGTCTTGCTCGTCTTCTACTTCATTACATAAAAAATAATAATAATATTGTGACCATGCATTTAACAGGACTAATAAAATTTTACAACAATAAAATATTAGGTTAGGAATTTTGATACTACCTCTTTATTCGCGCCAAAACAATAACTGAACTGAGGGTTTTATCCACACAATGCATAAGATGTCCGTAAGAAAGGAATTGGGTGATAATAAGACCGCTGATAGGTAATCAGTTTTTGTAATTATTATACTAAATAAGGTTTCTTTTTCTATTGTAAGATTCTGGAATACTGTCTTAAGTCTGCGAATTAATCTTTAGTCAAATATCAAGAAGCTATAAAATATTTAGCCAAATCGGTCTATAGAAACCCGTGAAGACTCAACTTTTAAAAATTTTTAGATGAGCAATGAGCACCATTGTGGTTGCTTTTGTAAAACGACAAAATATTTGCTAACTTTGAATGGCGGTTTTCGGTCGGTGGTTGGTTCGGTCTAAGTTCGAACATTTCGTAGTCAAGAACCAAATAGTGTAGGCTAGAGAGTTCACAAAGGACCGCATTTCCGAATTGATTCGCCTCAAAGATGGAGCACGCAAATCGCTGAAAGAGGGATTGCTCTCTGCCGTTTCGTAGGCGTTCTTTGATATTTGATACTTCGGTACTTACTAGTAGCGAGGGTGGATTTAAACTGAATAAAAGAATAAATTCTAAAGTGAGGAACGTAGTAGATTATAAAATGATTTTTGGACTGGTCCTTGTTCTAGTGTCTGCATTATATGCAAGTTACGGTTTTAGGCGAGCGGATTTTGATTTAGTTTTTTTTGTTTGAAAGTAGAATTAGGGGGATTATTTTTTTCTTCTACCTTACCTTAATATGAGTATCAAATGAAAGGGCTTAACTTGTAAAATATAACACAGTATGATAAATTTAAAATCCAAGATGGCTACCACCACAAATGACGGGACGGGACGGGTGAAACACAAAAGAAAATGTATAAAAACAACTTAAAAACTATAATATAAAAGTGTTTCAATTGGCGGTCTTATCGCTAATAGCGATCTCTTTCAGACAACCGCGCAGGGAGAGGAGAACAGTTGATATTCACATAGGTGAAAAGTCCTCTAATTTTAAATTTTTCTTGTATTTATAACTATATCTTATAATCTGGTATGCAATAAACTATTCTATTCTATTATAAAAGTATTTTTTTTAAATGAAAACCCTAACAACTAACTATAAAGTTAGAACACCCCAGCAATTTTTACCCCTCTCCGACAATACACCCTGCACTCACAGGAGGCCAGGCGCGGATCCAGGGGGGGGGTCAAGGGGGTCATGACCCCCCCCAAAATCCTAGTCGGAAAAAAAATCCGATCATATCAACTGGTTTGACTCTACTTTCACAGTCACAGTTAGAATTAGGAATTTTTCTCTTAGCTGCAAGCTTTACGTACAAGTTCATAAAACTGTTTCGCTGTTTTAATTATTTTTTACCTTTTTTTTCGGTCCTCGCCTACAAATTATCCGTAGGTTCTCGTTGCAAACTGCACAGTATCTTTCATATTTGGGATTAGTTAGATTAAATTAACTGCTGCAAGCTGCTCGCATGTATAATAGTATTTTTTTTGGCTCGCAGCGAGCTGCTCCCGCTCTATATTTATAATATTAATATTTAATTTTTATACTGCTCAGAGCGAGCAAAACTCGGATCATTCGTCCTGAAAGATTCAAAATTTTCTCGAGCTGTTCGCGCATCATTCGTGCTGAAAATTTCTAATTTTTCTCGACGCTCGCAGCGAGCTGCTCGCGCTCTATAAATAAAAATATTTAGTTTCCTTGCCACTCGGAGCAAGCTAAACGCAAATCATTCGTGCTGAAAAATTCAAAACTTTCTCGGCGCTAGCAGCGAGCTGCTCGCGCTTTTAAAAATAAGAATATTTAGTTTCCTTGCCCCTCGGAGCAAGCTTAATGCACGTCATACGTGCTGAAAATTTTAATTTTTTTCTCGGCGCTCGCAGCGAGCTGTTTACGCTCTATAAAAAAGAATATTTAGTTTCCTCACCACTCGGAGTAAGCTAAACGCACATCATTCGTGCTGAAAAATTCAAAATTTTCTCGGCGCTCGCAGCAAGCTGCTCGCGCTTTTATAAATAAGAATATTTAGTTTCCTTGCCACTCGGAGCAAGCTAAACGCACATCATTCGTGCTGAAAAATTCAAAATGTTCTCGGCGCTCGCAGCGAGCTGCTTGCGCTTTTATAAATAAGAATATTTAGTTTCCTTACCACTCGGAGCAAGCTAAACGCACATCATTCGTGCTGAAAAATTCAAAATTTTCTCGGCGCTCGCAGCGAACTGCTCGCGCTTTTATAAAAAGAATATTTAGTTTCCTTACCACTCGGAGCAAGCTAAACGCACATCATTCGTGCTGAAAAATTCAAAATTTTCTCAGCGCTCGCAGGGAGCTGATCGCGCTTTTATAAATAAGAATATTTAGTTTCCTTGCCACTCGGAGCAAGCTAAACGCACATCATTCGTGCTGAAAAATTCAAAATTTTCTCAGCGCTCGCAGGGAGCTGATCGCGCTTTTATAAATAAGAATATTTAGTTTCCTTACCACTCGGAGCAAGCTAAACGCACATCATTCGTGCAGAAAATTTCAAAATTTTCTCGGCGCTCGCAGCGAGCTGCTCGCGCTTTTATAAATAAGAATATTTAGTTTCTTTGCCTCTCAGAGCAAGCTAAACGCACATCATTCGTGCTAAAAAATTCAAAATTTTCTCAGCGCTCGCAGCGAGCTGCTCGCGCTATTAAAAATAAAAATATTTAGTTTCCTTGCCTCTCGGAGCAAGCTAAACGCACGTCATACGTGCTGAAAAGTTCAAAATTTTCTCGGCGCTCGCAGCGAGCAGCTCGCGCTTTTATAAGTAAGAATATTTAGTTTCCTTGCTACTCGGAGCAAGAAAAACGCGCATCGTTTATACTGAAAAATGTAAGATTTTTAGACTATGCTGAAACGAGTCTCCAAAAAATTCTAGCCGATGACCCCCCCCAAAATTATGGTCTGGATCCGCGCCTGCAGGAGGCGCTGCGTTTACTTGAATTAAAACTACCTATAAAACTTATTGTTCTTGCGTGTTACCACTACCATCGGTTTATTTATATGGAGAGTGATAAAATAAATAATTGGGGTTTATACTCCAACAGAACAGGTTACCCTACATACACTGTCAAAGTCAAATCACGATTTATAGGTTGTGTGGCTAACCTATATGTTGTAGTTTCAGGTCGCAGAGGTTACTACAGGGCCTGCAACATGATCTAACGACTGCCTCCTACACATATCTTATAGGAAACAGCCGGGACCCACAGTTTTACGTGCCTTCCGAAACGCGATAGCGTCCAGGCGAAAATTTTTGTCACACTGAGATTTGAACCCAGGACCTCCAGCTTACAAACCGGACCAACGACCACGGGGCCACGGACGCTACAACATACACACAACGAGACAAAAAGGAGTGTTTATTAATATTTAGCAGGAAAATTCTGGATGCGGAATGACAAAAAAATTGCACAAAAAGATTAAAAAAACATATTATGCACTGTTTGTTAAGTAATTAACTATCTCTATTTATATCTTATTGACTTCTTTTTTTAAGTCTTTTGAAAATATAGTCTCTATAAAATAGTTTTATAGGTAGGTACTATTTTCATTCCTCTTTATATATGTGAAAGAAATCATTAATTTATTTCAAAAATCAGAGTAAAAGCAATCGTCGACTTCGTGTTTTCAACCAGCATAATTTCGAAATCTATGCCTTAAGATTCCGAGAACCAACAGTTCGGGCTAAGGTTTATATTAACCAACGACAAAAGTGGTGTTATTACGCAGCGTGTTCTTGTCTGTGCTAGTTCTAGGTTTTATTATTGTGAGGAGTTGGTTCTATTTTGAAGGGGACGCAATTTTATTAACGTCTGAACCATTTTATATGAATATAACACTAAAATATCTAATTGCGCTCGTTTTGTGTCCACGAATAAGTACGATATTTGACTTACTAAAATTATAATACGTAATCATAATCGCCAGTACGCTACAGTGTTTCGGAAGGCACGCATATAACTGTGGATCCCGGCTGTTTGCTTTATGATATTTAGGAGACAGTAATCAGGTCATGTTGCAGGCCCTGTAGTAATCTCGGCGACCTGAAACTGCAACATATACCTAGACTATGGCCATGCAATCTATAAATTGTGATTTGACTCTAACAGTTTAATTAGGGTCACCTTTTCTATTGGAGTTTAAACCCCAATTATATATTTTATTATTAACAGTCAAAAATTTAAAAAAGCTAAAGCTTTCCATATGCACCTGCGCCAAGAAGTTTTACCCGCTGTACTTATAGCCTATATGTTTTATTCCAGTCTTAAGCTGTCTCTATAAATACCATTTCAGCTCAATCGGTCCGCCCGTTTAGGTGTGAAAGAGTAACAAAGATACATCCAGACATCCATACATTCCTACAAATTTTCACGTTTGTAATATTTTTACCGGGGGTAGACTTCCTTTGCAGGAGGGTACCCCAGGTGGGTACCCCAACAGTGCCAGTTATTCTACCGCCTGAGCAGTAGTGTGCAAACATTACTATGCTTCTGTAGGAGGGCACTGTAGCTAGTGAAATTACTGGGCTAAAGAGTATTAACATCTTATGACTCTTGAGTAAGAAGTGTTGATGCAGTGCACTTAGAATTGCACATCATTGTGAAATTCTGGGTAGCACTGTACTGATTATATGGGCAGCGTTATCTCTTAACATCAGGAGAGCGTCTTGCTCGTCTTCTTCTCCACATAAAAAAAATATTAGTAGGATTTTACCTACTATTACATAGCTTGCACTAACACCAAACTTGCACCGAAGCACAATAAACATATTAAAGCTCACAAACAACGGGCAATATGGGCATTCTCGCTGGAATTTCAGATGCTCCCATAAACAGTTGACTCGAAACTTGTTGCCCTCAGGGGCTCGGCAACTGGGCAAATGCACCGACTTTATTGCCCTGTGATATACTTTTGTGCCTTTTGGTATAGTTATATAGTTTTCCAAGTGCCGTTTTTTGTTGTTATTGTTATGGAGAACACTCGAGATAGTTTTAAAAATCGCCTGTATAATAAGCAAGATCATGATGAGGTATGCTCAGTTTGTTTCTGCTTCTCAGCTGCACCAATCATTTATGTTCTCATATTGTTTCGTTTTAAGAAAATCTTGGACTAAAAGTGCTAAACGAAACGCCTAGAAACACTGAAACAATGTAAAAGCTAAGCATGTTATGTGTTGCAGACTTCGATTAGATATCCAACTGGATACGTCACTGTCAGGCGACCTCTATTGTCAAATAATGTACGCCATCCGGGCATAAACCTAGCTGTAACAATACCGGTTATCCCTGTGAATGTAATGTACTTGTGTAAATATATTTTATGCCAGTGTTTTTTATAATTCGTTATAGGTTTTTTTTTTTTTTAATGCTGGGGGAAACGCCTACCGCGCTATCCCCCCTATCGGGGAAGAAAGGGGGGGAGTGTGGGGCTCGCACCCACTAAAACCCCCAGCAACGTGCCCTCTTGCTGTGTATGACGGTAATGGAGCACCAGGAGGCATAACATTCCATTACCGTCAAACAGTTGGATCGAACTCGATCTCCTCTGTGATGGGGGTGTAAAGGGCCCCCATAGACGTCTCGTTGTCGGTGTGCCGACACGTTGACACACCAACAGGGCTGTGCAATCTGGGCAACGGTCCCCCACCGTGGCCCAGAGCCCAATAGTTCATGTCTGTGCTGCAGGAGGATCTAGACGGCCGTAAGCCCTCCTCCTGCGCCCAGGTCTTCGTCTTCTAATATCAAGAGTGGAAACGGCTTCTCGTTCCCGCTCTGCTTCTTCTTTTGCTCGCATTACTTCCTCGCAAAAGCTCTGCACCACTGACCAATTTTCCTCCCTCTCCACCATCTTCGCGACAATAGATGTCAGAGAGAGGTTATCCCCCACAATGGCGACCAAACTTTGTCGCTCCCTCGACCAGGCACTACACTCCAGCAGAGTGTGCTCCGCCCTCTCCTCGAGGCAATCGTCACAGTGGTGACATTCAGGGATATATCCCCCCTGGCTTCACTGAAGATCACCACCCTCTGGATACAGTTTTGTCCAGGGGTGGTAACTAGCACGGCCGAAGCCTATCACCAGTATAGCGAATAGAAAGTTATCGTTATTATTAGTGTGGTATCATTATAATAATGATACCACATTAATTCATTTGAAATTAGACTTTTTACATAGAAATAAGTTACGGCTTCTATTCCCGTAGTTAAATGTGCTAAGGTTACAAGCCAACATTTGTTCTCGTACATTGCGGTCGCACCTGCTCTACTTTCAACAAATAAACCTAATAGAAAACACTGGAAAATATACCGACAATGTTTTGTTGCACAAAAGGTTGCTACTAATAATATTATATACATAGATATTATATCGATTTATGATAGACATAGAAATACCTGTGTTGAACAACACAGTAAAAATGTTCATAAACATTTTTTGTTCATAAATACATTAATTAATTAATAGTTATTTAACACGTATTTTCTTCTCTATAAATTTGATAATAACCGTTTGAGATACAGCGCAATAAAGTTACTTGGTGAGAGTTTATGACGTCACTGGCTGAACTCGGTTGGAACATTTTGTACTGGGTTCTGGACTGGGAAAGACTGGCTGATATAATATCAATGCACTGCTTAAACCACTGATCGATTGGAGTTGAAATTTGAAACACAGATAGGTTTTATAACGTAGACCACATAAATAAACCACCAGCAGAGGTTAGTTTCCTTAAATATCTATTTCTATATGAAATAGAAAAATATCCCAGCAAACATTCCAAACAAACAGGAACAAAGCGAAGGAAACAAGGCAATAATTGAGAGAAGAACAAAGCACTCGCAATAAGCGATATACTTAAAAACTACTTTACAAGTCCCCTGAATTACTCCCCAAGTTTCAGGCATTCCTTGTGTTTAAGGGCGGGTCTACATCGATGGGAACTCGGGAATTTCGAAAAGAATTTAGAATGTTAAAGTTGCTAGAGTTAAATGTTCTGTTAGGAAAATTAATAACAAACTTTGTAGGATAAATTCTTTATAATTGTTTTTTTTAATATTGGATTTTATTGTGAAATATTATATTTTTTAGTAAAATTTATTCAGGGAAAATGCAATTTTTGTCCCTCAATAGAATAGAAAATGAACCCATTAAACTTTTAGTTTTACATTTTTTAATGCATAGAAATAAAAAGATAAGTAAGACGCGCTCCTAACGATAAGAGATAACACTGGCCATAATTAGAAGAGTGCTATCCAGGATTTTACAATAATGTAAAAATTTAGGTGCGTTCTAGGCACCAAAACTTTGTACTTTTACGAGTCATAAGATGTTAGGACTTATCAGCCAGTAGTGAACGACGTTCTTAAAATTTAGTTCAATACAGGTGCAAATAAAAACTGAACAATGATGTTAAGCGATAACACTAGTTACGAAGTTCTCGTCATCCTATGACTGATTTAAATAGGTTACATTGAGTTTTTTGTTGCTAAATGTCTACTAACCTTTAGAGTAAAATGCAAATGATCGCCGACACACGCGCCGGAGTTTATAAAGTGATGTGTTGTAAATTAACAGAACAATGTACCAACATCGTTCCCTTTAAGGAAACTTTATGTACATATAATATATACCTATCTATGTAAATATATAATATATAGCCGCTGTGTGCTTGACAAGTTTAGAGATAGCTCTAAAAATCATAGCCTCATCTTAAACTCAAAATGCACTTGTTTATAGTAAAAACGAACTTTTGCAAGTTACGTTTTACATAATATTTATATTGTATTTTTAAGACTACCGTCCATTTGGAAAATATCTCTATGAAAAGAAAAGGCAGGAACTTAAGAATAAGGAATTTTATGATACGTGTTGGCTGAGAAGCCACCTAGGTATTTGTTATTTTTTGTTCAACAATTTACCTATTTCGTTATTTTTAAGAGGTTCTTTAATTATACACATAAAATTAATAATAATAATTTACATTTACCTAATGATAAGTAGACATAAAAAGTACAAGAAAGTTGACAATCTTTGCGCACAAACTTGAGAATCTCTGTCAATTTATGGCTTATTATTATTTTATTGTACACAAACGTTTTATTACCGCAAGAGTAATAAAATTGTTGTTCACATTCGTCCATGTTTTATTTCAATTAAAGAGAAAGCCTTTTAAGCAAAAATCAATACCTTTTAAGCAAATGGCTGAAATTGCGCTTCATTTGCGAACAAACAATATTCATAACGATTTTAGACGTAATATAATTAAGGAAAAACAATCTCTTAGCAGCATTTAATTGGTACTCGTATTATGGAACTCTAACTTTGATTACACCCGAATAAGAGAATCCGGTAGTTTCCACGATGAGTGCATGTTATTTTTTTTAACTTTTATTTTTGTTTCTAGTCTGGGTGGCTTTCTGTACCTATTATAAGTATGTATTTACAAAAGTAAAGTATATATAAGTATTATATCCGTTATCCTAACCACCATAACACAAGCATTAAGTTGCTAAGCTTGGGGTTAGGTGGTGCTTTGTGAAATGTCCTGAAATATTTATTTTTATTTTATTTATTAACCTTAAAATGTATGTTGTGTATGTTTATCGGGTGCAAATCTTTCAATAAAATATTATTCTATATTTATTTAGTTTCCACTTATCTAGTATTACTTTTTCTGTATTAGTAGAAGTAAGCAGACGTATAAGGCTCATTCTCATGGAATCGATTCTCATCGTCACCTTCATGGCAATTCTTATTTATTGCTTATTTGTAATGTTTATGTATAGTATTGTATAGAACTGGATAACACGAGTAAACTTTTATATAAATGATTTAAATCGCACGTTTCATTTCGAAGAAAAACAGTTTTGAAATTTTTGAGGCCACGAAAGTGATTCCGTCATTACTTTTTCACAAATTTGTCAAGTAAAATCCTTTTAAAAGACTAAATCTACCAAAAATGTACAATAAAACGACATTCTACGTAACAACAAACCTCACTACAAAAGAAAATATGCGTGATTTGAGATATTACTTTACCTTTCACTTAACTTTTTTATAAGTCAGAAATTTGGTATGTATGTATTAAAACGTTAACATAACATATAAAGTACTTTTTAGATGGTAAAAAGGCCCTTTCAAAAGAAAAAATACAAAAAAATCACCTTCATGGTTAAAAACGCTATGAAGGTGATGCCACGCTGGTGACGAAAATATCTCTTTTTGGTAAAATTCTGGAAAGTTTAGGTATAATGTATAAAATTAAATACTACATCTTTATCTCGCACATTTTGGCGTTTCGAAAAGCTAGCTTTGATTTAAATAACTAAAATACAATTCATAAAAATGTCGTCCATGCAAGTGATCGGTACACCCATTATTAAATTAAAACTTAGCAATTTTATTTTTTCCCACGGCTCGATAAGTCCTAGATCCTACTTCTACAATTGCAGAACATGGCCATCATTGAAATGAATCGAACTCTGTATTGGATTGTTGATGTTGTGTTTAACAACAGCCGATAAACTACGCAAATTTAAAGCACCTAAAATCGTGTGACCGCCGCATTATGTCATTTTAAATTCAAAATAATAATGAAAGGCTTTTTTTTGACTGTATACCGTATAGTGTATATATTTGCGAACATTTTGGTATATGTTATATAAAGATACACCGAAATTTGTTAAAGTAGTGCCCAAATGTTTCATTGCAACGGAAAGTGTGACACCATGAGAATACGATAAATGGCCCCGTTTTTGACCTTTTATGTTAAATTTTAGTATATTTTTTTGCGTCTATTATGACAATCTTCATTTGTTTTGTAGCTTAATATGTGTTTTATCCACCTATCCAAAATTCATGTCTCTTTCTTTAACCGTTTAGGAAATATAATCGTGTGACCATCAAATTTGAGCTTAAATGAGAATGAGCCATAAGATGCTTTCCTAATGCTAAGAGATAACGCTGCCCATAATTAGTACAGTGCTCCCTAGGGTGAATACTATTGTATGATTATTTTACGTATAAGTTGGTCGGTGTGACGTATTTCATGTTAAATTAATTATTTGCTGATATTTTAAAATTGTCCTCCACCGATGATAACAAATTTTGAATCATATCTTTTGTAAATCCTTTATAAGTTCAGTAATAAGTAGATTTTACAGCCTCTTCAGCTGTGAAACGGTGACAATATAATATATAACATTTTGCAACATTATATATTATATTGTTACCGTAGATCGAAAATTAACTAAGTCAATTAAGCTTTTGTTTTTATGTTGGCATTGAAATGCCCATTTTTAGGGTTCCGTAGTCAACAAGGAACCCTTATAGTTTCGCTTTGTCCGTCCGTCCGTCCGTCTGTCTGTCCGCGGCATTGCGGAGAAACTATAAGTCCTAGAAAAGTGTAATTTTGTATACAGGTAAGTAATAATAAGGGTAAGAGAACGGTGACAAAAAATAATTTTTAATTAATTAATTTAGGCTACCTCCCGTACACGTAAGATGGGGATGATTTTTTTTTTCTGGCTGATACCATCGTGTGGGGTATCGTTGAATAGGTATTTTAAAATGAAGGACGGTTTGCTAAGAAACTTTTTCGATTTCATGTTCTGTTTGAAAGATATTCAAGTTTAAAAAAAAATTGAGCGTCCCCCCCCCCCCCCTCTAAAATCTGAACTACTAGCTTTAAAATTCTGAAAAAAATCAGAGGTATGCTTTCAACCATGAACTTTCCAGGAAAACTATAGCGGTTAAGATAAAATTATTAGTTTCGGTAAAATCAGCAAAATAAGAATACCTAAAGCTAACCTAGCCTATAGTTTATTAATGCATAACTAGATGGCGCTAGTAGTAAAATTAGATCGCGCAAGCGAATTGTTCATGGTTGTATTGTTTACAAGTTATAGCTATCACAAATAAATCACCATATTACAGTGTTACTTAGCTCATAATTTCTAACTTAAGTTTTTTTATTATAATTTGATATAGCATGGTCAAGGCTACTTGTGTGAATGATCCGGATATATTTTTTTTAATTTGCGGAGAATATTATGCTCAAAGAATTCCGTTTGAATGTGACAACGTTCATAATTTAGGCTTACAAAAATTACTTTGGATACTCCCTGGAAATTAACGACAAGCCTTGGATTCCCCAAAAGTTATGCAAAACGTGTGTTGAGTATCTACGTTTGTGGACAAATTAGAAAATAAATAGATTTTGGTACGAAACCGCTATAATGTGGAAAGGACTCGAGAACCATCACGATGACTTATTTTTGCTTAGTGTAAACATAAAACTATTGTTTTGATTTTATTAAAAATTAAGTATGCGGAACATAACTGGCTCATAATGTGTTCATTTAAAAATGGTTTACTTTGTTTTAGGCCAATGGTGGTTATATTTTTTTTTTGTAAAGTAAGAATTATTTGGACTTTTCTCAACACGTCCAAAAACTAATGCGTCACTTTCAAAGGCTCGAATGTGACATAACCATCAAGTTACACTCTCTCCACGACCACCTAGACTATATTCATGACAATCTTGGGGTACTAAGTGAAGAATTGGGCAAGCAATTCCACCCGAACTTTTGTTCGATGAAGTAACGCTATCAAGGCTTCTGGAACGCACATATGATGGCTGAATATTGTTAGAGCATTTAGAATAGCCCTTAGAATAAGAATAGCATTTAGAATAGCTCTGCCTTCAGTTTCAGCAAGAAAATCAAATAACATAAAGAGTTTTTCAACTTAAACTTAAATTAATTAGGATCATCTCTACATTGACCACCCACAAGGTGGACAGACGACCTTATAAAGGTCGCCGGAAGACGCTGGATGCAGGTCGCTTCCAACCGGTACATATGGAAGTCCAAAGGGGAGGCCTATGTTCAGCAGTGGACGTCTTACGGCTGAGATGATGATGATGATGATCTCTACATTTATAGCGTTTTATTACGAAAACAACATAATATGTGTCATATCTTTTTAACTAGAGCTGGTACAGAAATTTCAGTCACAAATTTGAAATCGTCGTCAAAAATCATCCAAAATGCTGTTGTGCAGTGTATTCAATCTACTAGAACTACGGAACCCTACATTGTGCGTGGCCCGACTCGCGCTTGGCCTATTTATTTTCTCTGACTTTGTCACTATTTTCTAGGTATCCTTGTGTTTTTAGTTATACAATGTGAAATATCATCTATTTTGAATATTGATGGTAAAAATTTCATGAAAATTACTAAGATAACTTGGTTTGTTTAAGTTTTTTAAAATTTATATTACAAAAAAAACTACTATAATATAATATCAATAACTATAGCATACAAACTTAACATAAGAGTGATTCCCATGTTTCAAGTTAGAACAAAGTGATAAGTGCCGTTTGAGATATTGCCGCAAGTCGCAAGTTTGCAGGGCGCTCCGAGTATTGTTGAGTTTGCTTCCGACAAACTTTGCTGTTTGCTAATTTACTACACTGCGAGGTATTTATAGAATTTGATGGAGAGGCTTTAAATTATATATCCCGACAATGTTAATTTTACATACATACATAGGTATAGGCCCCAGATTTTTAGTGGGTATCCCCGCCGCGCCCATCTTCGGCAGGGGAGTCTCACATACCGCCCCGCGCCCCCCGGCGTGGGGTGATGATGCGTAACGCATTTTTCCTGGGTGAAAAAAAAGGCAGACTATTTATAGTGTTTCGGTGTACCCGCTGCCCCGGCATTATGGCGTCCCGCAGGAGCACCCCCAGGTTTTTAGTGGGTATCCCCGCCGCACACATCTTTGGCGGGGGAGTCTCACATACCGTCCCACATTCCCTCCACTTAGTACCAGACCACCTGACATACTTCTTTCGCTTCCTTGTTAATTTTAAATTACATAATAATTAAATAAATTGATAATTATTGTGTATTATAACCAAATGCACTATACACAAACAAATGTATCATATATTAATGGACTGCCTATAATAACGCGCTTGTTATATATTAAATATAGTTATATAAATAAACGAATAAATATAATTCTACTAGTAAAATAAATATGCGAAAGTGTTTTCACGCGTAACTTTAACCTTAAATAACTAAAATAAAAGCAAAAAAAATATATTTACACGTGAAACCATTAAAATAAATATAATGACAAGATTTTAAATAGCGAGATAAAATTAATTTAAACGTGCTTCACAAAACAACTGGTTAGAGAATTTCAAAGGAAACGTGAATATAATTTTGCCTTGCATTTTTTATAGAAACTACTGTCATCCCTGTATATTGTTTAGGATGTTTTTTAACATAGTCGCGTAATCCTCTAACACATAACTAGACAAATAAAAAATAAATAGGCCAAGCGCGAGTCGGGCCACGCACAATGTAGGGTTCCGTAGTTCTAGTAGATTGAATACACTGCACAACAGCATTTTGGATGATTTTTGACGACGATTTCAAATTTGTGACTGAAATTTCTGTACCAGCTCTAGTTAAAAAGATATGGCACATATTATGTTGTTTTCGTAATAAAACGCTATAAATGTAGAGATCATCATCATCATCATCTCAGCCGTAAGACGTCCACTGCTGAACATAGGCCTCCCCTTTGGACTTCCATATGTACCGGTTGGAAGCGACCTGCATCCAGCGTCTTCCGGCGACCTTTATAAGGTCGTCTGTCCACCTTGTGGGTGGTCAATGTAGAGATGATCCTAATTAATTTAAGTTTAAGTTGAAAAACTCTTTATGTTATTTGATTTTTTTGCTGAAACTGAAGGCAGAGCTATTCTAAATGCTATTCTTATTCTAAGGGCTATTCTAAATGCTCTAACAATATTCAGCCATCATATGTGCGTTCCAGAAGCCTTGATAGCGTTACTTCATCGAACAAAAGTTCGGGTGGAATTGCTTGCCCAATTCTTCACTTAGTACCCCAAGATTGTCATGAATATAGTCTAGGTGGTCGTGGAGAGAGTGTAACTTGATGGTTATGTCACATTCGAGCCTTTGAAAGTGACGCATTAGTTTTTGGACGTGTTGAGAAAAGTCCAAATAATTCTTACTTTACAAAAAAAAATATAACCACCATTGGCCTAAAACAAAGTAAACCATTTTTAAATGAACACATTATGAGCCAGTTATGTTCCGCATACTTAATTTTTAATAAAATCAAAACAATAGTGTTATGTTTACACTAAGCAAAAATAAGTCATCGTGATGGTTCTCGAGTCCTTTCCACATTATAGCGGTTTCGTACCAAAATCTATTTATTTTCTAATTTGTCCACAAACGTAGATACTCAACACACGTTTTGCATAACTTTTGGGGAATCCAAGGCTTGTCGTTAATTTCCAGGGAGTATCCAAAGTAATTTTTGTAAGCCTAAATTATGAACGTTGTCACATTCAAACGGAATTCTTTGAGCATAATATTCTCCGCAAATTAAAAAAAATATATCCGGATCATTCACACAAGTAGCCTTGACCATGCTATATCAAATTATAATAAAAAAACTTAAGTTAGAAATTATGAGCTAAGTAACACTGTAATATGGTGATTTATTTGTGATAGCTATAACTTGTAAACAATACAACCATGAACAATTCGCTTGCGCGATCTAATTTTACTACTAGCGCCATCTAGTTATGCATTAATAAACTATAGGCTAGGTTAGCTTTAGGTATTCTTATTTTGCTGATTTTACCGAAACTAATAATTTTATCTTAACCGCTATAGTTTTCCTGGAAAGTTCATGGTTGAAAGCATACCTCTGATTTTTTTCAGAATTTTAAAGCTAGTAGTTCAGATTTTAGAGGGGGGGGGGGGGGACGCTCAATTTTTTTTTAAACTTGAATATCTTTCAAACAGAACATGAAATCGAAAAAGTTTCTTAGCAAACCGTCCTTCATTTTAAAATACCTATTCAACGATACCCCACACGATGGTATCAGCCAGAAAAAAAAAATCATCCCCATCTTACGTGTACGGGAGGTAGCCTAAATTAATTAATTAAAAATTATTTTTTGTCACCGTTCTCTTACCCTTATTATTACTTACCTGTATACAAAATTACACTTTTCTAGGACTTATAGTTTCTCCGCAATGCCGCGGACAGACAGACGGACGGACGGACGGACAAAGCGAAACTATAAGGGTTCCTTGTTGACTACGGAACCCTAAAAACGTCTTTTAAGTAAATTACAAAAAAAAACTAAAGCACTCTATTCTTAGAACATTTTGTTTTTGTCGGTTAGTGATAGTCACCAGTCCGCAATAGCCAATAGGCCTTTTGTACCTAGATATTGAAAAGAGTGCTTTTCACGAAAGGAATCCCACGCCAAATGATGAAACCAAATTAAATTTTAATCGATAATTACAGACATTCCTCATGTCCATCATCATATCATTCTTCATGTCCTCATAGTATGATTATTTTTATTTCTTGGATTAAATAAGCAATTTATTAAGAAATTATATATTATTTGTGTGTATGTTTGGTGTTAAATATGTGTGTTGTGTTGTACGAATATGTGTGTGTGTATGAGGAGTCAAAATCAATAGAAAATATTATAACATTAAGCCGCGCAATGCTAGCGCCCCATCTAGGACTTCATTTGCGAAAATAACTCTACAAAGTCCTACATAAAGTAGAAAGAAATATTGAAGACTTTTTTACAATTTAGCTTTGAAATTCCAATTGGCATTGGGTATCAGTCAATGGGTTGCCATAAAATCTGGATTCTCCTAAATGCGGAACCGATATTAAAATAGTATTTTTACCAAGAATCGAAGAGGTGAGATTAGCATATTTATTGCCCACCTCACACCTCCCTCGCTTTTTGTTGCCAGTACGCTTTGCGATTTTCCCAAAAATTACTGGCTATATTTTGTTGACTTTGTGTTATGGGTTAAGGCCAAGAAAAATACACCTTCTGGCCTAGATTTGAGACAACGATATTATTTGATCAAAGATTTTTTTTCGAATTATAAAAGAAGAATTTTGAATCAGGCGATATTTTTATTAAAGAAATCTTATTACATTGATAAGTTTTGGGCAAATTTGCTCGCTGAAAATTATATTATATCTAACGCTGTATCAAAATACATTTATTCATTTTTGATGTTAGTGAAATATTTCATATCCTATAAATAGGTATTCCTTTTTTTTTTCAGGGACAAGAAAAAAACATAATACTTGCTTCCATTGGCTTCTATATTTAATAATAATTATCAGGCGACAAACTGCTGATCTATAAACAAAAACAATTGTAGTATGGTATTTTTTTTAAACAACGATTGAAGAATACGAGCAAGACGCTCTCCTGATGGTAAGAGATAACGCTACCCATAATATTTAGTACAGTGCTACCCTAGTGCATTGCGCCAAAGCTTCTTACTTGAGAGTCATAAGATGTTAAGACTTTTCAGCCCAGTAATTTCACTAATTACGGTGCCCTCCTACCGAGCACAGTAATGTTTGCACATCACTGCTCAGGCGGTAGAATAACTGGCACTGTTGGGGTATCCACCTAGTCGACCTCCTGCAAAGGAAGTCTACCCCCGGTATATGATATTTTAATATATTTTTATCCCGCAAAACAGTGCCTAAAAAAAGTGGCAGTACCAATAATGGCAACCCAAACCTCTGAGGTGACAACCCCCGGGCGGGTTTAATACGATTTGACTCCACTCCGTTATTAACAGGCCAATTTGCCCGGAGTTGTTTGCGATGCTCGCGCTAATCGCTCCGGCAGATTACTTCCATGGTTATTGTGAACCACTTTCATACTGCAGTACCTGTAGTTATCTCGGCGACCTAAGGACCTATGGCTTTCGTGTGTAAATCACTATTAAACGACAAAAACAAATAAATTTTATTAGAGTCATATGGGTTTAATTTTTTGTTAAAAAGCTCTATGTTACAATTTTTAGTGCCATTCTTGCAATCAGCGCCTGATAAAAAATCATCCCCTGTTATTCTGCCTTTATGGTTGGATTTTTTTTTTCAAATTTATATGGGACCACTCTTATATCCTTTCCAATAAAAAAAGAATTTTCAAAATAGGACGACTCTGTAAAAAGTTATGCGTGGTATATATAAAACATAAAAAAATATATATATACACGACTTGTAAACCTCTTCCGGTTTTTTTCGTCGGTTGAAAAGGCATTTTTCAACTATGTTACGTATACCATTTGAGCGCTATATAACTCTAAGAACATTTAATTTTTGTCGGTTAATAGTGATATACACCAGTGCATAATAACCAATAGGCCTGCCAAAACTACAACATACAGACCACCACTACCATCACCACTAATAATTTTTACCACTGATAATTTTATGTTAGGCTCTGTGAAGTACGCGCGAGTCCATTAATATTAAACGTTTTATTAATGATCTAACCATAATATAAACATTGATTTTCATAACAATATTTTATAATTAAAATATTCGAAAGTTTCATTTAAATAATGCAAAAAAAATTAAACTGGAAAAGGTTTAACAACCAAATTAACAATTGAAATAGTTAAAGGCTTATTCCATATGCGTAGGTCACAAATCCCATCGTTATATTAACGGTCCACTTGAGCGACCCATATTTAAAACTTTGGCCATATCAAAAGTTACTTCAAATTTGGGGGCACCTAAAAACTGAGTTGTCAAATTAGGAGATAGTTACATGAGGCGATTATTTAGTGGCAAATGAAAACTTTATTGCAACAAGTTGCTTACAAAAGTTTTACCAGAGGTAGACAAACTTTGCAGGAGGTCGACTAAATGGGTACTCAAAAGTGCCAATTATTCTACTGCCTGAGCAGTGATGGACAAACATTACTGTGCTTCGGTACGGGGCCACTGAAGCTAGTGAAATTACTACTGGATATAATATATAATGAAAAAAATTGCATACCTTAACCTTAATACTAAGTAGAACGGTAGTCACATTTATATTATATTATAAGAAAAACTAGATTTTTCCGAAAAGTTGAAGACAATTTTTTTTTTTAAGTCTCCTTTATACTTTAGACACATGGAATTTACCAATAAAATAAATGAAAAAATCAAATACCTATCTCATATATCTTAGAATGAAAAAATCTATTCAGGTCTGAAAGGGTTAAAGGAGTCTAAAACATCTTGTAACTCTCGAGTAGGAAGCGTTGGTGCAGTACACAAACAATTTGACATCATTATACCGTCCTAGCTATGACTGTAGTAATCATGGATGGGTACCTAAAGCAACTATTTTAACGTAACGTCTTACCAAGGAGAGCGTTTTTTTTTATACAATGAAGCAAGAAGACTAGCAAGACGCACTCCTGATGGTAAAAGATAACGCTGCCCATAATAATTAGTACAGTGCTACCGAGCGCATTGCGCCAACGCTTCTTACTTACTTGAGAGTCATAAGATGTTAAGACTCTTTTTAGCCCAGTAATTTGACTAGCTACAGTGCCCTCCAACCGAAGCACAGTAATGTTTGCACATCACTGCTCAGGCCGGTCATGCTCGTTTTCTTACTTTTCTTACTTCTTTACAAAAAATACAGGACTTCGATGGCAATTATTAGCGTCAGGCATACGTAAAAATCGTCTCGTTTCTATCTAAAAATAGATTGTTTATAAAATATAGAACATTATTTCAAGCAACAAAATAATCGTTTCATGTAAACGGCGCACAAATGTCCTGGAATCAAGCCATATAATTTCTATTCAGGCAGATTGGATAACGACTCTTGAATCGGGGTGTCAACTTACCCGGAATAGCCCGGTTTAGATAATAATACTATACTCGGCATGCCACCAGGATTCTATTGTGAAATTTTAAGAAACTCTAGGGTGCTTTTCACGAAAGAAGTCCCACGTCAAATATTGGAACTAAATTAAATTTCATCGATGATTACTGTACTTCATGTCTTTATAAGATTATTTCTTTTTGTAGGATTAAATCACATAGTTAATAAATAAAACTATAAACTAAATCTAAAACAGGCCCCCGCGGCATCGTGCCCAAAACGTTGGCAGCATTACCTCTCTGGATGGCAATAGGTACTGATGCGCTGTCCGAGGTACGAGTAGCTGCCAGCCTTTTGGTCACCGGTCGCTTCCAGGATTAAGAGCGTATTTATCGAGTGACGCTCTCTCACTCACACTATTTGACAAATTTTGAAATATAAATTTATAGAATTAATTTATTGAAAATTCCCTGAGGGAATTTTTTTTTCAAAAATTCTTTTCATGCTGTTGTTTTATATATCAAACTGGAAACACTTTTAAAATTGTGCAATAATATTGTGGAGGGCTGTTCTTAAGGAGTTTTCAATAAATTAATTCTATGAATTTATATTTAAAAATTTGACAAATAGTGCGAGTGAGAGAGCGTCACTCGATATATACGCTCTTAAATAAATATTTAATTGACAAAAATCTATATGAAATGATGAGGAGTCGAAACCTAACGTTTTTTAGACATGGCCGCCGTGGTCATACAAATCTTGTAATGTGAAAACCAAAAAAATGAACTTTTAAAACTTTGTGGACTTCTCTACTACGTATACTACAACTATTCACATTATAATAATATTCTTATCTATAATAATGAATACGTTACAAACAGACAAACGTTTCGACAAAGCATCTACTAATAGTAAGAACATTATCATAAATCGTCGCTCGTAGATCTGGCCGAGGCATAATGGCTGATGAAATTAGAACACGACTGCTTTATTGCTGCAAAAACTGGTCAATAACTGGCTTTCACAGTTTTAACTCTAATAGGCCAACCCCACTTGGAGCAAATGTCCGCGATAAGTTTCAAGTTATTTCATATGTGGAACACATAATATTATAATAACAACTAGCTTACCCGGCAAACGTTGTTTTGCCATATAAATAATTTCCTAGTAATTTCTAGTGTAGACAAAAAATAGCTTACTTATTGGAAGTATGTATGTATTTTAGAATGTGTATATTGTATGTATGTAAGAATGTGGTATATGCGTGAAATAAGCATTATTTTATGGAAAAATTTTTCAAACAAAAGTAAAAAATTAAATTTTATGAAAACATTGTCTCTTATAATTTTTTCATACAACCAATATTTCCATTGACATTTCAAAATAAAGATTCATAATGATTGATTTTTTGAAAACTATGAAAATCTTAATTGTTCAATTACATTTTTTTAATAAAATTAAATTAAAATTACATTTTTATAAGATACCTGAGATAGATTTTTACCGGGGGTAGACTTCCTTTGCAGGAGGTCGTCTAGGTGGGTACCCCAACAGTGCCAGTTATTCTACCGCCTGAGCAGTGATGTGCAAATATCACTGTGCTCCGGTAGGAGGGCACTGTAGCTAGTGAAATTACTGGGCTAAAGAGTCTTAACATCTCATGACTCTTGAGTAAGAAGCGTTGGTGCAGTGCTCCTAGAATTTCACATAATTGTGAAATCCTAGGTAACACTGTACTGATTATGGGCAGCCGTTATCTCTTAACATCAGGAGAGCGTCTTGCTCGTCTTCTACTTCATCGCATAAAAAAAAAAAAAAAAAAAAAGATCAACAACATTTTCGATATAAATAAAAAAAAGTATACTTACAACAAAATCCGTTGTTATTGAAAGCTCGTGTCACGTGTTGAGTACTTTTGAGGTTATAAAATCACTTGATTAACTAATCGTGCAAAATACACTCAAAATTGATAATTTAATTATTATTGATAAAATAGGAATGATTAAAAGTTAATATGAGAGTTACACTGAGATAGCAAAATAATAATTGTCAACGTTACTACTACACTTGATGCATAAACAATAATGATGGCCGACTACTGTGTAGGGAGTGAGAAAGAAAGGAGACCGGCTTCGTTCTCATCCCTACTCCGTGCTGTTTACTGGGTCAGAAGTGACACCTGTAGACATCAAGCGGGGATAACTAATTAAATGACGATTGATCAGTTTTCGACCGGAGAGGAAAAATGGTTAAATTACTAAAATGGCTATTAAAAAATAAGGGTTGATTGTAGAAGGGTGAAAATTGAGGATTGTATGTATTTTTGTATGTTGTATCATAAAAAAATAGAAATTAAAAATTTTGTCTAAAAAATAAAAAAATAAATTTAGGGGTGGACTACCCTTAACATTAAGGGGGATAAAAAATAGATGTTGGTCGATTCTCATAGATACCGGATAAGTACAAAAAATTTCATCAAAATCGGTCAAGCCGTTTCGGAGGAGTATGGCAACGAAAACTGTGACACGAGAATTTTATATATTAGATAATAAAGAGAACTGGAGAACTGGCGGAGACTGTCTTTGAGCCCATTTTGTATAGATGGACTCACAGATGGACTCCAATAAATGTCATCCATTACATTTATATTAAAAGCTCAAAAGGGCCTCTGCGCGTTAGACTTTTTTGTCTCCGTGCACGCCTATAAAAAGGCCCGGGCTTAGCCCGTGTTTAAGAGCGACATATATCTAAGTGTCACTCATTAGCTTATAGAATGGGCGTATAAAGGACCCCTTTCTTATTAGATACAAAAAACTCTTTCGTGTCATTGACATTGCAATAAGGGTTTGACTAGTCAAAATTAGGAGCGACCTGAAACTGCAACATATAAGTTGGCCATACAACCTATAAATTGTGATTTGACTCTGACAGTGTAAGTAGGGTAACCTGTTCTGTTGGAGGATCATCATCATCTCAGCCATAGGACGTCCTCTGTCGAGCATAGACCTCCTCTTTGGACCTCCATACATATCGGTTGGAAGCGACCTGCATCCAGCGTCTTCCGGCGACCTTTATAAACACAGTTCACCTAGTGGGTGGACGTCCTACGCTGCGTTTGCAAGTCCGTGGTCTCCACTCGAGCACCAGGAGGATAAATCCCAATTATTATTATAATTATAATATACAAAATATATCAACAAACGAAAACTTTGTAACAATAATTCAAACAACTCATAAATATTTAAAGCCTTACACAATAACTCTATCCAAGGGTGGTTAAATAAGGGTGGAGAGGGCAATTATTGCGACGCGCTAATTTATTAATAGAGAAACATTGGAAAGCTTTTAACAGGTAGGACCCATTGTTATTGGTAGTTGAAATTGTATTGTATAGAAAATAGTTAAAATTGAAGTCAGGGTGTTAAATAAATAAATAATTGGTTTATATTCCAACAAAACAGGTAACCCTACTTACACTGTCAGAGTTGAATCACAATTTATAGGTTGTGTGGAGATTTCAGGTCTATAATATGTTGCAGTTGCAGGTCGCCAAGATTACTACAAGATTACTAAATTATTAAAGACTAGCGGCGCCTAGCGCTTTTACCCGCTGTACTATAAGCCTATGTGTTATTCCAGGCATTATAATACGTGTTAAAGGGCGAGATCGTGGCAAATGCTAACCCACCTGTAATAAATAAAAAAAATCTGCACGCTGTACGTCTAAAAAATTATCAAAAACGTTACCATGACGGCTAGAATAAATTTCACAAAGCAAATTTCGTCATTCTACGTACAAATGGCAAAATAAAAACAATTTTGCGCTCACTCCTTAATTAAATAATCAAGAATAGACATTATCAAACTAATTTCAACTCAATCAGGCTCATCTCCTTTCACCATTAAATCAAGAGGCGAAAAATTAAACGCGTTCCCAAAACGCCGACGATTCCCCTCCTTCCCCTACAAATGCGATCATTATAGACAACGATACTGTATTATTGGACATAGAGTTTTAGAACATTTAGAGACAAAAAATGTACAAGTCAATTTAACAAAATTAAATTAATCTTCAAACTGACCAGGTCACCTGTATTTATTAGGTTTAGCCAAATATGCATTACTGAATTTATTTTTATTTTATTGATTTATTAATGGTCCATATACATTAAAAAAAAATGTGTGTGCTAAAGGCAAACTATCCGCTACTATCTTCTATCTACTTTGTTCCTCGGTATCCTTAATATAAATTGTAACTGTATTTCACACCATACACATTTGGTAGATAGGAAGTAAAGATTCCTTATTATAATATTGATATCATATTGTACTTACGACATTCTAGCAATAAAATTACTTTTTTCTTGATTTCGTTTCATTTTAGCTATTCTTATCTAGTCTCTTTCGGCCATCTTTCACAGGATCACTCTACTGGGACTCATAAAGTCGTTTGTGGTTAAACTAGGTGGAACACTTTAGCAACATTCATCTACCCTCCTTGGCTATATTATATGTATAATCTATTCTTAGAAATTTATTAATAGTAATGTCACTTGTTAAATAAGCTAGGAGATAAATGATGTATTAGAAGTTTAAAGTGCACCTCTTTAATTTCCGACATTATTAATTACCTGACATCCAATATATTTCAATGAATGGTTATATTGTAGGGGCTGACAAGTGCTTCTATTCTCCTATTGTGTCCCCATCTCCCCTATCCCTAGGGTATATAGGGGTAAAAGGGGCAAGGTGTTGCTGTGACTTGTTTCAATGGGTTTCGGATCGATAGAGAATGTTAATTTGTTTTGCTTTTGTTGACTGTGTAGGACCTCTATTTCCAGAGTTTAAAAAATATTTTTTTATTTTAATTTGAGATTTTTTAATGAAGAATTATGTATGCATTAATCCCCTAATTAGTCTTAAGCAGTCTTAAAAAAAGAAGAAACAGTATACAAATACGTTTTTTTTTGTATTTCGAATCGTTTTGTAATCGAACTTGCCAGAACCGTTTTAAAATTCTTTTTTATTTCAAAAGGCATACTTTTCAAATCGTGGTCCTACTCGTATTTATAAAGTATCTAAATTGGACGAGTGATTTTTATGTTGTAAAATAACGTGTGCGTCTCAGCCTCGGTAGCTTTAATGTTGCTTTAGATGTTTTTCCACTACATTTTCTAGCACAAAACTTATCGAGTTTACCCTCAATGTAGTAATGATCTAGTTAACTAATGAGATACTGTTAAACATTATGTTCAGCAATATCTGATTGGCTCGTCTTTATTTACACGCGTCCAATATGTCTACAATAATCATGCTTGTGGCCAAATTAGGAACTAATATAGAATAGAAAACTCTTTATTGTTCACATAAATACAACAATATAAACTTAGAACTAAGATTACACAGAAAGAAGTGTTACAATTGGCGGTCTTATCGCTAATAGCGATCTCTTCCAGAAACCAAGCAGGGAAAGGAAATACATAAAATAGAGCGACGGTGGTTATAAAGATATATATGGAGACATAAGTAAATATTTTTAATCATAGCTATATAAATATACCAATACATACTATACCAATATGTACTGCTTTACTAAGCCATTGTGATAATATACACCGAGTGGCTCGACGGTGGCTCCCTCGTACTTATTTAATAGTATAGTAGTCAATACATAGCTTGTTTGTTAGTGACGTATGCTGAGTATAGATACCACTAAAATTAATTGAATTAATTATTATGTTATTGTCTTATGTGGATGTCTGTGTGAGGCTCTTTAGCCCAGTAATTTAGTGAAATTACTGACTGATTGTAACAGTTTTATATTATCGTTTTAAGTTTTTGTACATTTTCTTTTGAGTTTCAACTACCGGTTATCTTCATATACACAGAAAAATCCAAGGCATTACATGTAATAAATAATTACGTGAACCCACAGGTACAATCCATGCATCAATCTTTAGACAATTTATCGTCCAATCCGCGCCCTTCGCGGACGGATTGTGTCGCCGACTGTACCTGCGAGAGTTATAGAGGTGTGTTTGACTGATTTATCGCCGGTTTTTCATTTGAATGTCTGAGATAGGTGATTTTGGGGACCTTGAGGAATTAAAGCCAGATTTACTGGCTGTTGCAAATCTGGAAGGAAATAATATATTTATCCAAATATATAGAATATAGGTATGAAAATATTCTACTTACTCGACATTGGGATGAATATTCCAAAATACCCAATATAACTAATGAAATTAACATTACTAAAACAGATAATTAAATACCTAGTTAAATTTAGACGACGAGAGGGGTTTTTACAAGGTTTTATTTACTTTCACCTGACTGTTGTCTGTCTGTCTGTAATAAAATCTTGCAAGTTTAATTTGACCCACTTTCCGGTATCCGATTGAGCTGAAAATTTGCATGCGCATAAATCGGATGACAATGCAATATTATTATGACACCGAGCTGATCTGATGATGAAGCTACAAGGTGGCCATAGGAACTCCGTAATTAAACGACGCAACCCCATCGAGTTTGGGCTCATTTGATTCGTCTTGACGAGTACTTTGGTGCTACATGGTAATAATAATAAAAGCTTGTTCTTAAAAAGTTTTTTCAAAGTTTCACTTGTTTATGGTTGAGTAGTCGTTTTAAACATACTCATGTATGTTCAATCAGTGTGAATATTTGTCTACGAGCGTAGATGTTGCTACGGCGTAGCACATCTCGTAGCCGACCTTGGCTACATTAAGGTCGCCCAAACTGAGTCTTGGTCTACGAAACAAGAAGATGCCACTGACTATATAGCTCAGTTATGTGTCTTCAAAATTTAAACGCAAATTTTAGGCGCTTTGCAGAAGGAGCAACTATTGCAGCAATTGGGACTGGCAACTTCCTCGCAATCAGGCAACTAGCTGTTTCAATATCTCTGTCCACCGCCAAACTTCAGTTGGTGCAGCTTGCCAATTCGAGGCCTTTTCGATATGGCTTTTGTATTATCACACTAACATTATAAAGGCGAAAGTTTGTGTATGTTTGTTACTTTTTTACGTCTAAACGGGTTAACCGATTGAGCTGACATTTCGTATAGAGATAGCTTAGATCCTGGAATAACATATACGCTCAGTAGCTTATAATTTATATACAACGGGTATAACCGCTGGGCGCAGCTAGTAAGGTAAGTATAATTTGGAACAACTCGCTGGAAAAGTTGCTTGTGCCTGTTTTTTTTTTTATGTGATGAAGTAGAAGACGAGCAAGACGCTCTCCTGATGTTAAGAGATAACGGCTGCCCATAATCAGTACAGTGTTACCTAGGATTTCACAATTATGTGAAATTCTAGGAGCACTGCACCAACGCTTCTTACTCAAGAGTCATGAGATGTTAAGACTCTTTAGCCCAGTAATTTCACTAGCTACAGTGCCCTCCTACCGGAGCACTGTTGTTGGAAAAGTTGTTCTGTTAGCAAAACGTCAACAAATTTTAAAAAATGTTGCAATAATTTTATATATTTTAAAATAATTATAACAGTAACAAACAAAGCAGTAATTTAAGTTAATTGCCAAGATGATGGTAATTCATTAAACACGTCTCTGTTGAGAACTTTGAACGGAAGATTAGCAATGTTGCGAAACGTTTGGTACAAGCTTAAAAGGTTTTTAATTATTTAATGACTTATGAAACTTAAAGTTGTGAAATTTAAGTTCGATTTCAATACACGATGGCGAAACGCAAGTATCAATTTTTATTTTCGTAGTACACTAAAAACTATTAAGCCAACGTCACACACCTAGGTCGCGCGGGATGACAATGGCGATATTTTGTGTTATTTGTACCTTACTTACACTATAAGAGTCTAATCAAAATAATGTATACATTACAATACAATACTCTTTTTCTCTTTATTGAGACTAAAAGTTAACAGAAAAGACTTAAAACTAAAGTAAATATTATTAAGGTGTACAAAAGACGGCCTCAGGTTATGCAGCTATGTAACAATATTATTTTGTAGTTTCAGGTCGCCAAGATTATAATACAAGGCCTACAACATCTAACAACATAATAATATCTTATTGGAAACAGACGGGGAATCCACAGTTAAACATACCTTCCAAAACATGGTAGCGTCTAGATAAAAATCTTGCCAAACACTGAGATTTCAAACCGGAATACAAAAATAAAAGAAATAATAAGAAGAAACTTGCAGCTTTGGTGCAGAGGTTGGCCATCGCTATTCAGCATGGAAATGCCGTGAGCGTAATGGGCACCTTTGCACCGGGAACGATCAGGGGCGGGTTATTTAGTAAATAATATTTGACATGTTTGCTTTGTATTGAAATTTTAATAATGTGATTAAAATATAATTCTCTAATGAAAAGAAAATAAATATATTTTTTGATAAGAATAATTGGGTTTGCCAACGAGCCATGGAGCGCAGCATCCTTGGAATCAAAAGGACCGACAGGGTGCGTAACACCGTCATAAGATCTAAGACGGGAGTTACAGACGTCTGTTTTAAATCAGCAAAACTAAAATGGGATTGGGCGGGTCATGTTAGTCGTATGCACCC
This sequence comes from Hemithea aestivaria, assembly GCA_947507615.1. Lineage (NCBI taxonomy): Eukaryota > Metazoa > Arthropoda > Insecta > Lepidoptera > Geometridae > Hemithea > Hemithea aestivaria. The sequence continues at coordinate 12,873,702 of OX382344.1, forward strand.
TGACCGCTGGGCAAGGATCTCTACAGAGTGGGCACCACAAGACAGAAGGCGTCGTCGAGGCCGACCTAGAAAAAGGTGGCGAGACGATCTAGACGCGCACCAGACTGACTGGCCAGAGGTGGCGCAGGATAGAGATGCGTGGAAGGATTTAGGGGAGGTCTTTGCCCAGCAGTGGGACAGTATTGACTAGAAAAAAAAATAAGAAGAATAAATAAGCTCGAAATACGTATATGACTTGGAACACACATAATCGCGCACCTTATGTTGATACGATGCAAACTTCGGTGGCGGTGTCGCGGCGAATTATCAGCGGAGTGTCTCAGCTTATTACTAAATATTATAACAGTATTCTAATACTATTATTATCATTTAGGGTGTTTTACTTACATCGATGATTTAGTTGGCAGGTGGATCTGTGATAATAAATCAATATCTTCAGCAAAATATTTGCGTATTTTGGCTACAATTTCATTAAAACTTCAGGTCTAAGATATTTATTTTCTCCTAATTAATTTACACATTCACTAACTATAAAAATACTTTTTATAATAGTGTAAATACTAAGACACCATTCCTACACTTAGATTATAATTTTTTGAATTTTGTCATAGTTAGTTTTTCTGTTTTTGTGTACAATAAAAAGTTATCATTAATTCATTCATTAACCATATTGTACCTATACATTCATGAACCACTTTTCTTGAACTGAAAAAATAATTATTTCCTAAGATATTACACTGTTATCCATAAACCAAACGAACTTAACACAAATACAGCGACAGTCCAAAGTTTGAGACTCCAGCTGTCATAATATTACCATCGAAGTTCAGTGCAGTGTTGCTGAACTGAGTGATCCTGACACAATGACAATAACTTTGGAATATTCAAGGGATAAGTGAATGAGGTACTTTTCTAGGGATATTTTCTTTTATTATTCATCGTTGACCGCATCAGCACTTTCCATCAGGTAAGATGTAGTTAAACGTATAAGGTCTATTTAGTATAAGTTTGTAGTATATAACGAAGAGGTGTTGGGTGAAAAGGCCTAATTTATTTAATGTACTTTATAAAATAAAAATACTAGCTAATATAAAATATAAATAAAAGCTCTTTATTGATACCACTTAAAAAAGTAAATTTTACAACGTTAGCTAATAGTACTAATTGACGGTCTTATATCTCAGAGCGATCTCTTCCAAACAAACGTGCAAGGAGAGAAATTATACAATACTGGAACGATGGAACTTAATTTACTTGTTTATTAGATTTTAATTACCTTAAACCCCGAAAAGTCAGTCTGTTATATTATCAACAATTCAAACCGCTGTACTCGTACTAGTAGAAACTTATTACCGGGGGTAGACTTCCTTTGCAGGAGGTCGACTAGGTGGATACCCCAACAGTGCCAGTTATTCTACCGCCTGAGCAGTGATGTGCAAACATTACTGTGCTTCGGTAAAAGGGCACTGTAGCTAGTGAAATTACTGGGCTGAGGAGTCTTAACATCTTATGACTCTAAGAAGCGTTGGCGCAGTGCACCCAGAATTGTACCTTTGTAAAATACTGAGTAGCACTGTACTAATAATGGGCAGCGTTATCTCTTACCATCAGGAGAGCGTCTTGCTCGTCTTCTTACTTCGTTGTATAAAAAAAAAAAAAAAACTAAACATTGAAATAGTAAAGGAAAGTTATACAAAAAGTGATACATGTTTTATTGTAACAATGCGACTTGCGCTTGTTCCGGTAAAAGCGTCCACTTTAGGTTATTGCTCTCGTAAATATTATATGCCAAGTCAGGACCAGGTACTGTTCGTGGTAACTTTCAGAACGGACGGGAAAGATTTACTTCAAAACTAGCTGTGCTCAGCGGTTTTACTCGCCGTAAAGTACCCTATGTATTATTTTAGGATCAAAGCTATGCGTATGTGTGTTTACGTTAGCTCTTATGTCTTGACAGCTAAAGCGCATAAGCTGAAATATGATATACAGATAGTCCAGACCACAGAGTACCTTTTACAATAAGTCCAGATGCTTTTAAGACTTAGTAAAATGAGTCACGCATTGTCACCCCTATATGGCAGTGGGGATACTCACTAAAGCCTGAGACTGTTCCTGTGAAGCGCCTTGATGCCGGATCTACAAGCACGCTAAAGCTCTCATCAACGGGGATAGTAGAGACTAGGAAAATTTATATACGCATAATCACCCTGCGCTGGGTGATGCAGGGCGGTATGTGGTCCCCACATACCGCCGAAGTTTCGAAGATAGGCGCTGCGGGGATACCCTTACAAATCTGGGGCTGTTCCTGCGGGACGCTATAATGCTAGGGCAGTGGGTATATAGAATAGCTTAGAACCTGAAATAACAAATCGGCTCTGCAGCGGATAAAGCCACTTGATTCAGCTGGTACTTCTACCTACTAATATTATACATGCGAAAGTTTGTAAGAATGTATGTTTGTTACTCCGATTGAGCTGAAATTAGGTAGGTATAGAGATAGCTTAGATTCCAGACTCCAGAATGACATATACCTAGTCAGGTCATAAATTCTGTCACATGTTTAATATAAAATTATTGGAACAAGTTTATTTATTATGTAACCATTTATATACCAAAATGAACTTAACAAAACATAGATTCTTATGACAATAAAGTTTATTCAAAATGACCTCCGTGATTTTGAATACAGGCCTTCAATCTGCGCGGCCAGTCGTCTATCGCAGCACGAACGAGGTCCATGTCAATATCGGCTGCTGCCTTAATCAAGGATGTCTTGAGTGACTCCAAATTGGGATGAGGCTTTGAGCACGCCTTTTCCTCCAAGTGTTGCCATATCTTGTAATCTAACGGACTCAAATCTGGACTGGAGGAGGGCCAGTCTTCGTGCCGGATGAAGTCGATTTCACGCGCCGCCAGCCAGTCTTGTGTGCTCTTCGCTCTATGAGCTGGCGCCGAATCTTGTTGGAATACCCAGTGCCTGTTATTGAACATGGTATGAGAAACAGGTTCCACAAGGTTCGTCAGGACTGTATTTTGATACACAACTGCATTCGTTTTTACACCTTTCTCACAAAAATGTACCTCTGTTAAGCCCCAATAAGAAACTCCCAACCATACCATGAGCGAGGATGGAAAATGACCTCGTTGGACACGCGGAATACGGTTGCTCGCTTCTTCACTACTGTGTGCGTACACCTTATCATTTTGTTTGTTGTAGCTCTCTTCTACGGTAAAAATTTTTTCATCCGAAAAAAGAATTTCTCGATATTTTTTTCTCGCGTACCGCTTCAACAAAGCGCGGCATCTCTTCAGTCTCAGGTCCATTAGACGAGCATTTAAACGATGTCCTGTTTTTCTTCGATATGCCCGAAGCCCTAAGTCTTCATTTAACACCTTCACCAACCCTTTTCACCGTGGTTCTGCTTAACCCCATCTGAAGGGCCAACAGTTTCTGCTTACGTTTGGGATTTCTTTGAATTCGCGCCTTCACAGCTTTTATCACTGCTGGAGTCCTAATAGACCGAGGGCGACCACTTCTTGACCTGTCATCTACACTAGAGTCTTCATTGTATCGTTTGATGGTACGATAAACGAATCTTTTGGTTATATTCAAATTTTTCAGTATGTCAAAAATTTGAATTGGCGCGTAACCGCAACGATGCAACGCAATAACTGCAACACGGTCTTCTTTAAGCGTCCACTCCATATTTAAAAATGAGTAAAATTCTAAAAAGTATACATTTTTATTTTCATGAACAATTCGAAATTCGAATTCAATAAACTTTTTTGTGGCCAGCATTCTAAAAGAAAAGTTTTTACTGTGTGACAATACTTATGACCTGACTAGGTATAGACACTGGAGTAAATCCACTGGAGGAAACTAGTCATATCACAAAGGGAAATCAAGATCGATCAAAAAACCTCTATCAATAGCCTATGTAGATAAGCTACCGAACATAATTTCACGGCGACTTACCTAGTTAACGATAATGCGATGAGATCCGAGATATCCCTTCTGAAATACCTAACTATATGTGTAGGTTTATATTTCATAACATATTTGGTGGGTTTACATAGAGAGAGTGATTTGATCAAGTATATGTGTTTAATTAAGAAAAAAAGCTTATGGTCTTCCTGATGATAGTTTCGACAATAATATTTTTTTTAAAGAAAAAAGTCACGAAATAGTATTAAATTAATGTTTGTCACAATATTTTTCTAATTATTTACATTTTAACAAAATTTGAGTCTTTTTCTGTTGACATAATATTATTTATCTACCAGCTGCGCCCACCGGTTTTACCCGGAGTACTTATGTAGCGTATGTGTTATTCCAGGGTCTAAGCTATCTCTATACAAAATTTCAGCTCAATCGGTCCACCCGTTTAGCCGTGAAAGAGTAACAAACATCCAGACATCCCGACATCCAGACATCCATTCTTACAAACTTTCACGTTTATAATATTAGTAAGAATTTTTTTATACAAAGTAGTAAGAAGACGAGCAAGATAAAAACTCTTGGTAAGCTTAATGGTAAGAGATAACGCTACCCATTATTTTTTATGTATTTTAATGCAGCCAAAATAAATTTCGAAGTTACCGGTATACAATATTACTTGATTCATTTACTGGAACGTAGTAAACTGATAAAAAATGCTTTTTTTCTTCATCCAGTGGAATGATAGTCGGATAATCCGCGTCCTGTCTAATTTACTGGAAAATTGTATTCCAATGCAGCTGGAATAGTTTTTATTGGATGATATTGCTGTGGTATTAAAATATAATTAGGCTAGATTCTATATTGCAAAACCTCTCGTTTTAGAAAGGCTCTTATTTGCGTATTTTGTTTATGTTTTAGGATTCTTTTTATTCTACGTATTCCAAACAGTGGGAATCCAATCACAAAAATCAACATGGCCACAGGCGTAGAACCCAATGTAGAGATGACCTTCATTTTTGCTTTAAGAATTGGCCTCAAACATGATATACCCTGAAGAAGGAGAAAAAGAAATAGAAATTATATAAACTACCAACAAATAGATATAAGTCATCTTCAAATTTAAATTCATCATAGAGAATTCGAAGAGAAATCTAAAACCTTTGACCCAGGAAAAATGCATTACGCATAGTGGGCACGGGGCGGTATGTGGGACTAAGAAGATACCCACTAAAAAACCTGAGTGTGTTCCTGCGGGACGCCATAATGCCGGGGCAGCGGGTACGCCGAAGCACTGAACTTGAGAACCGAATTTATGTGGTAAAAAATACACCCAAAATCCCCAAGTAATTACAACTACACGTCCATTTCCCCTAATTATCCGTAACCTAATTAATTTCCTTGGCAACAAAAATGAGAAGTTTCATAGAGAGTAAGAAATTAATTAACAATAATTATGATTAATGGATCCGTCGATGCTTCCGATGTAATTAACTTTTAGATGGAACTCTGGATGCGACATATTTATGTAGACTTAGAATTTATTATACGACTACCGAAGCACAGTTCATGTTTACATATCACTGTTCAGGCGGTTGAAAGTTGGCACCGCTGGGGTCCCTACCTAGTCGACATCCAACTTTAAAAGAGAGCCATTTACAAATGCAAATCGTTTATTCATAGATTTCAGGTACAAAGAGGTCTTAATTTAAAGCATTGTCCAACCGAAACCTGTCTTTTACAGACATATGAATACATTCTTATAATTATAATTGTTACATAAAATAAAAAAAATTAGTCATTACTAAACATGCTACAAAACTAAACATAACATGCACACACATAATCACATGCTACTGAACATAATCTTTTTTATTAATCTAGAGAGCAAGCCTAGCAATTTATTATATTTTATATTAAAGAAAATCATTTATACTGTAAAAACATTTTAAGGAATTGAAAGGACATTTCTGCACACTTAAGTCATGTTTACAATTTAGGTTACATTATATGCCCTTGTTCCATCGAAGGTGCGGCATAATCACAGCTGATTTCTGTAACTGTTTTTTGAATGTACGTCACGCGTAGCGGTTGAATATTAATGGTACGCCTGAGTGTAAACTAAAATCAATTATTCGTGCATTTTAATGTGGCCCATTATCGGCGAATTGGCTTTAACCGACCGATATTACCATTTGATTTATGATACTGAGGTTAGTTTGGAGTGACGTTAAACTAGAAATAATTAGTTTTACTCGTATTTTAGTTGCTGAAGTAATTTTCAATTAATATTGAAGTTTAATGGGCAATAAATTTACGATCTCTAAAAATACATTGAAACACGTACCTAATATGTTAATTATTTCGTTTTTGTTAATAAAAAGTAACTAATGATTTACAGAAACTAAATAATTAAAATGAATGAATTGATTTTGTGCTCTTTAGGCCTGATTGGAGTTACTTATTGTAACACTTCTTTCTATGTAATCTTAGTTCTAAGCTTATATTATTGTATTTGTGTGTACAATAAAGAGTTTTCTATTCTACAAAAAAAAAGTAAACAATAAAATCTTTTGATTTTAGTACAACTCAGTAGGCGAAAATGTAACCCATTTTGGTGACTTTAAAAAAGCAAGATAGGTTATTATGATTATTTTATTGTGGAAAGGACTTATCCCCCTTCCAGGTTCAGTCTGCTACCATCTACGGCCGCATCGTCGCATAACATCACACGAAATATTGGGGTTAGGCCTCCATATTGTTATGCTTTAAAATATGATGAGAGAAAAATTTGGGCAGTGCGTAAAAAATGGTAATGTTTAGGCTGAGAAACATTAAGCCACTTTAAATTTATAACTGGAAATTTTATGCGAGCCAACATGGACCCGGCTAACTTATTATGAACTATTTTTACCTGCTGTACTTTAGCCTATGTTATTTCAGGGTCTAAGCTATCTCCATACCGAATTTCAGCTCAATCGGTCAACCTGCTTAGTTGTGAAAGAGTAAAAAAAATACATCCAGACAACCATACATTATCTTACAAAACGTTCACGTTTATAACAATAGTAGGATGTTAGGATTCGTTCATAGAGATGGTTCCTTAAAGTCCAAGACGCGACATGCAAACAAGTCGTCGAATATCTCATCTTACTGCAGGCTCTGGGGAAATAACGCCAGGTGTTTAATGTTTACTCGTTCACAGATGTACTGGAAATGTACGGCTAGGGCTTCTTACAGGTAAACTAACTGCGTTCAGGTTACAGAATTGGTTACTATACTTCACTGTCAGAGTAAAATCACAGGTATTATTATTATTTGCGTGTCAATCTTAACTACACTGTCAGAGTAAAATCACAGATATTATTACTATTGTACATATAAATAGTTTCCCGGTCCTTCGGAAGGCGTGCGTGGGGCCGAAGCCAATAGGTACTTAGAGACTTAAAAATAGGGCAACATAATAATTATGTTGCACCAGTTACACTTGCATGATCTGCAAACATGGCTTAATGACAGCCTTCTACATAATATCTTACAGGTAACAGCAGGGCCCGGTATTTAAAAAAAAAAAAAAACATTGCCTATTATAAGGATTAACACGCACTACACACAAAAACCTAGTTATTTTGAAATAGGTCTCCAGGTACAATCTAGTTAGAAAAACATGAAAAAGGCTAAAACATCATCGCCCACGACGCAAATCAAATCAACGCAAGTGATTCCTGGGCCCAAACTAGTTTAGTTCTAACAGTAACTCTAAACCTTAAATTAAAATAAAGAGGGAAGATACGGTACGCGCTATTATTGCTATTTACAAAATTGTAATTTAAAAAACCTTTTATAACAAGTTTTTACGATCTAGCATCATAAAGTACTCGTCAAGACGAATCAAATGAGCCCAAACTTGACGGGTTTGCGTCTTTTAATTATGAAGTTCCTATGGCCACCTTCCAGCTCCATCATCAGATCAGCTCAATGTTATAATAATATTGCATTGTCATCCAATTTATACATAGGTATATGCAAAATTTTAGCTCAATCGGAAACTGGAAAGTGAGTCAAATTAAACTTGCAAGATTTGATTACAGACAGACAGACAGACAGACAACAGATTGGTGAAAGTAAATAAAAGCTTGTAACATGAGCCTGCTGGGTTAGAAATTGTCGGTTGCCCCGACTCGCGCCGATGTAAAATTGTGTGCATGAACCTAAATTGTAGTGTTGTTGGATTGTGTAGTCAATAGGGGAGACAAGAGCCTTGAAAAGCTGATCGTAGTTGGGAACACGTAAGGCAAACTAGCCCGTGGACGTTCTCAAATCAGATGAAGTGATCAAATGAAAGTCCCCGACCAAGTTTTGCTCGATCATCAGCGAAGCAATGGACAAGCACTGGTGGATGCTTGTCGGACGTGTCACAACACCAACGTCCATAACCAGTGATGACCAAATCGTTAGCCATGAGGGAACAACTCAAGTGAGAGAACCTAATTGTAGCGGTCCATTTTTGAGACGCCTGTACCGTGCCTTCTCATTTATATAAATGTGAGCTCTAAACATACAATCTCTTACACGTCTTCATTCAACCCCAAAAGGTAGAGGCGGTCACAAAGAACGTTTCGCGCCTCCAAAAGAAATGGAATTTTAGAGACGTTCAGTAAAATGGATTGTGGAGGTGAAATAAATAAAATTTTTGGATGTGGTATACAAACCAATCTTGCTTATTAAGGTAAGTATGACTTAATAACCGATTAAAGCTCACTCGCTGAAATAATAGTCATAATAAGTCCATTCTTAGTGGATGATTTATAATAATTATCAATGAATCCACGAGCGCTCTTAATTTGTAAGCAAATAGTTCAAAGAAAATAGTTCAATTATTCATTCTACTAAACAAATACAAAACTGCTTCAATGTATTTTTCTATTTTAATTTTGTATATATTAAAAGCTTTTCTAGGGGTACGCAGTTCCCTCGCTACGTCGAACATAAAAGCGGCACGACCGTAGGTACCATTCTTTTCTCAGGCCGTCCTTATAATTTATTTTCATATTCTTATAATATCCGAACACCGAAAGGTGGGCACGGCGAGTCCTGGAGAGGAGGCCGTGGGCGAACCCCAGACCACGAGGGCGCCCACTAAAACGGTGGGTCGATGACATCCGGGGACATGCGGGACGTGACTGGATTGCCAAAGTGGCAGACAGAGCGGCTTGGCGATTATTGGGAGAGGCCTATGTACAGAAATGCACAACAAGAGACAAAAGAACAAGTAGAAGATTCTTAATAAAAATATGCCACATCCAAATCTCAAAAATACAATCTAAATCCCAGTCAGTCACTTCAGCCAAGAAATTCTTTACAAAATGAGAATAGCAGGAAACAGTCTCGTCGAGACAGAGTTGTCTTGAGTCTTGAATTCATTTACATTTTGCGGTAAAAAAAATAATAAAAACAGCTTATTTTTACTGGGAATTGGAAGCGATGTAAGAAATTCATAGAGAAACCTTGGTAAAGGACCTACTTACCTGATTGCTTGTCTTTTAACTTCTTTTTTAAGTCGTAGAAATGTTGGTAGGGTTTTTATTTATTTTATTATTCTATTCTATTCAGTACAACGTTAGAAGTAACTTTTTTTTAATAAAGAATAAGGCTGCGTTTGACCTCAGTCTCACCTGTTGGTAAGTGATAACGCGGTCGAAGATGTTGCACACAGACCTAGTAAATACCTATCCCACCAAAAACATTCTGTAAAAAACTAGCCAAGTCTCGATGGAGCTGCTTGTTTATCTCTAAAAAATAATGAAATCTAGACAAAGTCGTGCCAAGTCTAAGATTTCTTACTGCGATTTCTTTATTATTATAGTTAATGTTGTGTGACTTGGCCGTTGAAGGGTAGACAAGGGTATTATACCAGGTGCTCCATGACACCATTGCACCAATCTGTCCGCTAACCATTCATGATAGAAAATTGCCACTTGGAAAACGTTGATTGAATAACCAGTCAATTGTAGGCTTGATAAAGCTGCGTATTTCAATAATACTTATGTTTAGGCGATCCAAGTGTCATGGAGCATCTGGTTTTGTCCCCTTGTGTACCCTTCAACGGCCAAGTCACACAACATTAACTATAATAATAAAGAAATCGCAGTAAGAAATCTTAGACTTGGCACGACTTTGTCTAGATTTCATTATTTTTTAGAGATAAACAAGCAGCTCCATCGAGACTTGGCTAGTTTTTTACAGAATGTTTTTGGTGGGATTTCACTTCTTTTTGTAGAAACGCTATATTATAAGGTTACTATAAGGCCGACAGACAGACAGGTGAAAGTAAATAAAAGCTTTACACAATTTTAACCATTGACTGCAAATGTAACTTTGTAATCCTATACATTTATATGAGATTACAAAGTTATTTATGCAGATGAATTATCTCGAAAACGAGACCGAAATTGCATGTTTTTTTAGTTTTCCTATGGCTTATACAATAAATTCTAAGTATGTACCAAATTTCAGCTCTCTGAGTTTATGGGAAGTACTAGTTCTATTTTGATGATCATGAGTGAGTGAGTGAGTGAGTGAGTGAGTGAGTGTCGAAAATGCGAAACTTTGCTTTCGCTTAACTTCAGAACTTAATGACCTACAGACTTGAAATTTTGGATTTTAAGTATGTAATTATAGCTTACTGGATGACGAAAATTTCTGTGTTCTGATCTTATCCAGAGGTTCTCAAATAGGGGCCTGAAAATGCGGCGAAATGGTTCCTGTAAAGGATGGTACGGCAGTGCTTGCTTCGCGCTCGACTTGGCGGGGGCACTACCGTGCCCCCAGATTAACCCTCCATTTAAATACTCTTAAGTTGTAAATCAATGCTAAAGTAGCATTTTCTACTAGTTGTCCTGTAACTGGAGAGAATCTAGGATGCACACAACAACAAATATATTGAGAAGTGTAAACAATCTCATGGACAATAATTATGAAAAACTTAACATAAATAGTTACTTCCAGTCTGGAGATCCCGTCTGGATCGGTTACCATGACCTAATCAGACATTCCGCCTCGATTTGCCGTTGGAAACATCGTAGCAGCAGTTCACAAAACTCTACGTTTGAGTACCACAGCATCCACGTTTTGACCTCAAAAACACCTTCCTTTTTTCCGCAGTCAAAGTGTTAACACAAAACCTATTTAAACTCTTTACAAGCCAATATAAACATGTCAAAAGGTCATTCACCCCATATTTTCGAACTACAGCCCTATAGAGAGATGTAACCAGATTTTTCCCCTAAAAATTTACTCCGCAGTTAACTTTACTCACTCCGATTGCAATAAAAGGGGCTCGGCAAATTGCAAGCGAGTTAAAATATTCAAAAAGCAAATGACGTCCGTAAACCAACAAGAATGAGGCCCTTGTGCTAGTAACAGAGAGAACAGAACCTTTAGACGCGTACCTACTCCTTCTGTCGTATAAGTTTAATTCGTTATAGCTATCGCCTTTGAGTACAATCTGGCGTGATTATAAGCGACGATGCTAGCGAAGATAGTAGACTATATCTTGAAGGTGGGATGAGTAACTTTCAGTCTTCGTGGAATATCGTGCTGGAACACAGTAGCAATGACCGCTGAGCAACACGGATTTGACCAGCGCAGCAGGTGGTAACTAACCAAGGCCGTAGTATTTTCTATCAGTAATACAAGCGGAAAAAATAGCGTATTATTACTAATTATAGTCATTGTTCCTTCGATTAGTACAACATCTGTAATAGAGGCCTACCACTACATAAATACACCTATTAGATCGGCTTACCGTCCATTAAATTATAGATGTAAAAACAAAATAATTTCCAACAATTCTAGTCTTTAAGTTCTATACTCACTGGTTCAGAGCTATAGAGAACCCTAAAAATAACATTAAATATTTACTGCCCCCCGGTTTCGCACAAAATGTTACCATAATTGGGGCAGTAAAAAATTAACAACTTCGATTTAATATCAGAGAGTTCTTTTTAATTTTTTTTTGTTTTACACACAATTGATATTGTTATACTCATGTTTTACATTAAAATTCATTTTACAACCTTTTATTCACCTTGCAATGTTACATACATGTACAGTATATTAATGTACATATGTCCGGCACAATAATTGCTACTCAATTTTAAGGCAATTTCACTGAACGGATTTACGCTGTTGTTTTCGGCTGAATTACTAGCATTTTTTATGTAAAGAAGTAAGAAGATGAGCAAGATGCTCCCCTGATGGTAAGAGATATTACTGCCTATAATAATAGTACAGTGCTACTCATGATTTTACAGAGGTAAAATTTTAGGCGCTCAGCGCCAACACTTCTTACTGAAGAATCATAAGATATTAAGACTCTTCACCCCAGTAATTACTAGTATTATTACCCTAGAATTTTTTTAGTCAATAACCCCTTTTATTTTTATAATAGATACCTATTCGTATTTCAAAAATCGCTTTGGTAAATTGATAAAAGCTTTTGAATTATGAAAGGACGGACTCTAGATAGGTATTTCGCCAATTCCATTGTTATTCTAAATAGCCATTCAGTAACGGTTTAAACAATTTTCGAAATAAATCAACTCGCGAACTAAATTCCTTCCATTTTCAATTCATAAATTCAAAGGAGGTTGAATAGTCTCTTTTTTATTTTTAACAAACGGTTGCTCTCAAAATCTCCGTCATGATTGATAACGTGTTTGCAAGAGTGATTGGCTGATTTGATTTTCGAAAAGGCGTTCCATTTTTAAATTGAGTGGCAGAACTGGCTGGAATGAACAACTTGATTTGTGAATTGGCCTCATTATGTTCAAGAAAGAGATTTTTCAATGAAGATAAATCTTACAAATGTTATAAACGTGAAAGTTTGTAAGAATGTCTGGATGTATGTTTGTTACTCTTTTACGCCTGTACGGGTGGACCGATTGAGCTGAAATTCGGTATAGAGATAGACACATAGGCTACAGTACAGCGGGTAAAATTGCTGGGCGCAGCAAGTTAGATATAAGCTATTTTTGTATTACTCAGAGTGTAACTAAAAAACTTGTACGTATAACACGTTGCAGCGACAATTTTTTTTAGTGCTTTTAAGGCTCTTTGAAGACAGAGCAACTAGCACTGGCAACTTTCTGGCAACTAGCTGTTTAACATATCTAGATGCAATAGCTATATCGAAAAGGCCTTAAATTAGCAACCTGCACTAATCAAATTTCGGCAGAACTTACTATCTATTCAGCCCATGTCCAATATCCACCCACTGTTGGGTATAGGCCTCTAATAGTTGCGCTTAACCTTCCGATCCTGTGCGTCCCATCCAGCTCCCACCGTCATACCCATTTGATATCGAATATCGTTTGACCATCGGGCTGGTGCTCTGCCTCGTGATCTTTGGCTGGCAGTCATACATTTATGAAAATGCTAGTTGCTAGAAGAAAGGAAAAAAATGGAAGGAAGGGAAGAATGTGCGTGCTCTAAAGGTTGAAAACTGGCCGAAAGTGGCACTGGACAGAACCAACTGGAGGCTCTTATTGTCGGAGGCCAAAAACCCACTTAAGCTTCTCGCGCCAACCTACGAGTAAGTAATTGTTAAAAAGTTGCGAAATGTTGCCAGTACCAACTTCTTCACTAGTTGCTCAGACTTCAAAGCGTCTCTATAAAGCTTGTTTCTGTATTTTCTTTGCTCACGTGTCATAAGATACATACAAAATAAGACCCATCAAAGCCCGAACATGCCGACAAATCGTTCCGAGAGGTTCCAAAGCATCGAGTTAAGTAAACGACGGGCGTGCGTTAAAAGCATTAAACTTTTGTTGCGTACCCTCAGACGCGCAGTCTAATTGGGCGTGAATTGCGTGAGGTGGCTGGATGATTGTAAAATTGGATGTGGTATTATCATTTTAATATATTAATGTATCTGGTTAATTAACTGCATTGATCCAAGCAAATTCATTGAAAGACCCACATGAAATTATCTTGTGAAAGTCATTAAAAAATGAAAATCCTAATGTCCTAACTTTTTTCTTTAACAATTTTTTTACCTCTGCTTAGGTACTCTTCCACGTGTATTTTTCATCGTGTCTTGGCCCCTCGACTCGGCTCTACTTAACCTTGAAGTGGAAAAATTGCATCTCCTTTTTCGTTCGAGGACACGACTTAAAACATGGTGTGTTTATTTTTTTCCTTTTCTCACTCTCGGTTAGTGTTATTAATCCAATGTCTATACAGCATTTTTCAATCAAGTCTTCAATGTAATTAAAACAACACAGACTAGGCACATTGATATAATATGTATCACACATTCACGCCTATCGATGTTCTCTCTGACATTTACCGTTGGCATCGCATGAACAGACGCAATATTACGAAAGAAAGAACTTGAAACTGGAACTTTACCACATCCATTCTTCCCACCTCCCAAAGAAAAGCCGCCTGTGGAAAATAATAAAAGAGATTTGGCGTAAATAAGTTTGGTTACCTCTACAGCCATCTGTAAGAGTTTCCCACGTTCTTAACATTATCTTCGCTTGAGAGAATCACTTGTGTAAATATATTATCGATTTCTGGAACTGCTGAGTGTTTTTCTCGTGTACCTAGAATTTTGTAATGGAAATTTAGGATTCGTATTTCGTATTTGCTTTTAATGTTTGAATATATGAAAAGATAATCTTGGAAAAATTATAATTGTTGAATGGACCTCTATGTCTATGGCTCTTATTGTCGGAGGCCAAAGCTCACTTTGGGTTCTCGCGCCAATCTAGTATCTAATGGACTAATCTAGTAAGTAATGGACCTCTAGATGAAATTGCGACCCGCAGTTTTATTCCCTGGAAATGTGTTATTCTAGGGTGTTAGCTTACATAAAATGCTAAATTTCAGCTTAATTAGTGAAGGCATTTAGGCACAAAGAAATAATAACCGTCAAACACTGAAAAAAAAAAACGGTATTTTACTGACCTACTAGCACTTATATAAAAGCACATACATTATTAATATGGTCTTGGTCTCAATTAAAAGTATTATTACCTATTCATCTCTCTCTTATCTTATCAGTAACCTACACTAATTTCAGTAGATTTTCATAGTTTTTCACAAAGAAAACCGCTGTTTTCCTCTTTACCTAAGTTTGAAGTACTTAGTAAACATTCCACAACAGCAGCTGCTTTATCGACACTGCACAGCGATTAAGAACCCTGAACAAGGAACGGAACTTTAAGCTGGTTACCGACTGAGAGATAAACTATTTCAGCTAAACTTATTTTACGATAGAATAGAAAACTCTTTATTGTTCACACAAATACAACAATATAAACTTAGAACTAAGGTTACACAGAAAGAAGTGTTAAATTTGGCGGTCTTATCGCTAATAGCAATCTCTTCCAGACAACCAAGCAGGGAAAGGAAATACGTAAAATAGAGCGACAGTGGTTATAATGATACATAAAGAGACATAAGTACATATTATTTTAACGATAGGTAAACCAATCAACTTATTTTAGTTTACCTAACTTATCCAAGATACCATGACTTTCCTTAACATCATAATTTAACTTTAAAAGATTATTTTCATACACTAATGCTTGTTGTTGTTGTTTGCTTGTTGTTGCTTGTTGTTTTTTAGTCCTAAAGAAAGAAAAAAATGCATGAAAAAGTCAAGAGGGTGGCACATAATTTTTGTTCTTTGGTAATTATCTAGTGTTCTAGAATGAACGTTTTCTTAAAAGGTTTTCCTAAGGTCAATTCGTTTACAGCTTTTCAAACTATTTAAAAAAGGAAGAAGTTAAAATAATAATATGTCATGTGGTTTAAAGACCTTTTTTTATCGAAAAAAAAAGCCTTTGAAATCTTTAGCTTAGCTCTGACTCTACCACCAGTTTAATTCTTACCTAAACCGAGAATCGAATAAATAACCTGAATCGCGACTTAACGCACCTGAAGTTAACTTTAACTTCAGTCCGACTTTGAGATATTTACGAGCAGAGCGTAATTAAATTCTAGAACAGTTTTCTGGTCGGAGGCAAATGGGTATTTCTTGTGTTTCTCTTGCATAGGTAGGTAATTTGAATATTGCGAAATAGTGGAGCGAATTTATAATTCGTTCTGCTGATTTTTGACTCATCGAAGCAATTTTTTTGCTACGAAATAGTTTATTCGTAAATTAAATTTATTTCACCAAATCCATTACCTACCTGTTTCGTCTTAGGTAAAAACTACCATCTTCCTGACTTTGAGCCCATTTTTAAAAGAAATTATAAAAATGATGCTTCAGATTCTCACATGATCATTATTCGTCTATTCTTGACCCTGCATTCGACCATTCGTATAGATTTCAGGAAAAAAAATCTATCTGGTTGATAGCAATAGATAAAAATGTTCTTTTAGATACGTATTAATCATTTTCAGAGTTAACTTTTCAATTTGTAAACACTTTTTTTTTATTTATAACAAATAATAATATTATAGTTTATAGTCCTATTACAAATATTTGAATGATTTTAATTGTTGATATTTGTTTTTTAATATTTTTTTATTTTAATTTTATATCTGCTTAAATCTCATATAATTTTTATTGTGTATTTACTTTATTTAATTTAATTTGTTATTTTCTTTTTATTTGTGTTTTTTAATTTCACATGCAATGTAATATTGTTTTTGAATAAATGAATTGAATTGAATCATAAACGCGAAAGTTTGTAAGAATGTAGGTAAGCATGTTTGTTACTCTTTCACGACTAAACAGGTGGACCGATTGAGCTGAAATTTGGTACACAAATAGCTTAGACCTTGAAATGAGATATAGGCTACAGTACAGCGTGCAAAACTGCTGGGTGCAGCTAGTAAAAAATAAAATGAAACCATGGTGATATTTCTCAGTATATCGCGCACGAACTAGGCTGACAGGTTATTAGATCTCGTATAGATGGCGTTATAAAATGGTCCTGACTCCTTACTAGCCGTCGACTTCTCAAGCGGTGATGGCACACCAATTTAGATTTGGTGGAAACACACGGAACTGTGTTGCTGATAAAGATTTTAAGCGGTAGTAGATTTATTTTGTGCGAGAACCTTTCATGATCGTTTTTGTAGTGGTAGGCCTCTTTTTGAGGGACTGATGTTAAATGCTAAGGCTCTGCCGATTCCCAGTCCTCTGTCACAAAGACCATGAGTGCCGCCGAGAAGTTTTAGTAGGTAGGTATACCGTGCAGTCGTCCTGCAAGGGGAGTCCTACGTAGCCCTCCCATACCCCCATAGGGAGGGTAAAACATCTGATAATATGGGCAATCTTGATGCTTGCCACCGGGAATTTGATATGTTAGCCTTGTTGCTCATTTTCATTAAAAAAGGAGACATTTATTCCGCCTTTTAGGCGTAGTCTGCTACCATCTATGCTTAACATCATCATCATCAACTTGACATCACGCGAGATCGTGGTCAAAGGCTAAACTATTTCACATGTAAATAAAAATGAATTGCAATTCTGTTAGTCGCGCTAAAACTCGAGAACAGCTGAACCGACTTGGCTAATTTTAGTCTTGAAATATGCGTGGAAGTCCAGGGAAGGTTTAAACGGTGAGAAAACAAGGAAAATATACGAGGAAGATAGGTGGTATGAAGTTCGCCTGGTCAACTAGTAATGAATAAAAAGAAACTATGCGCAGCTTTAACGTCCAACCAATCGTCCCGTACATCTCCAATGCTGTTTGATTTGACAAATTGCATCCTTTGTCGGCGCAGTGCCGTCGATAACCCCGCACTATTTGTACTACGGACCCGCTAAACGGTTTGATTCTTCCCGACAACTTGACGGAACCCTGTTTTTGTTGGTTTTCGGCAGGAGACGTTTTATCGAGTGTTGACGCACAATGGATGAGGAATCGAGTTCTTATAAGTTATTCATACGTACGTACTCTATCTAGAAGTACCTACGATGTGTGTTATTTTGTTTACTTATAAACATTTATTTCCAATAATAATACACGGTTTTGTCCATTGGGTGGTAACTAGTCACAACCGAAGCTTACCACCAGTATAACAAGTGCAAAAACAGCATAAAATATAACTTAATATTTTAATAGTGTCAGGTGCGGGGCTAAAATTTTGAACTCGGTGATCTAGAATTACATCTGCAGCACATAACCTTTTGGTTACACCACCACCGCTTCCAAAATCACCATAACTTGATGAACAAAAATTATTTTTATTGTCAACATCCTTGTAGCGTTCGTGGCCGTTGGGTTAAAATCTCAGTGTGGCAAAGATTTTCGCCTGGACGCTACCGTGTTTCGGAAGGCACGTAAACTGTGGGTCCCGGCTGTTTCCTATAAGATATGTAGGAAGCAGTCGTTAGGTCATGTTGCAGGCCCTGTAGTAATCTCGGCGACCTGAAACTGCAAGATAAATAAATAAATAAATAAAAATGTTTATTTCTTCCACAAGATCTTAAGGACTAATGTTTACAATAAATAGATATATGAAGGTTAGCCACACAACCTATAAATTGTGATTTAACTCTGACAGTGTACGTAACCTGTTCTGTTAGAATATAAAAACACCAAATTTCTTAATATTATTATCCTTTTTCGATATTGATCACAGCTATAATAAATATAAGTAACAAGGCCGTCAGTACAGCGTCAAGTATCAAGTATTGCAAATATAACGTGATAGCGCAAACCGTTCCGTTATTTCCCCGAGGATTTGCTCAAGATTTATCGCGTCAAAGAATTCTGCGTCAATCGGAACGATAAAGAACTTTTATTTATATAAAATGCTGCAGATACAAAATAAATAATTGTTTATGGAGCCATGTTAAATTTATTTATTTATAGGTAAACCAACAGCTTAAAAATAAAACTTAATAAACACTACAACAAAATAAAAAAAATATTAATAGCTTTTGTTAACTAACGTTACACAAAAGATAACGTGCGCCTTTCGAGCGCACGGGTCATTTATAATGACAAAACTGTGATAATTATTTAGCTATGATTAAAAATATGTACCTACTTATGTCTCCTTATATGTCTTTATAACCACCGTCGCTCTATTTTATGTATTTCCTTTCCCTGCTTGGTTGTCTGGAAGAGATCGCTATTAGCGATAAGACCGCCAATTGTAACACTTATTTCTGTGTTATCTTAGTTCTAAGTTTATTTTGTTGTTGTATTTGTGTGAACAATAAAGAGTTTTCTATTTTATTCTATAATTAACGAGCTGCAACGATTGTCTATCAGGAGTGCTAACTAGTGACATTGTTGGCGCGGGAATACAAGAAAATACGTGCGTCAGCAAAAAAATACAGCCATAATATATCTGTTTCGTGAGTGCCTCTGAGGCGCACGTTATCTTTCTAGGGTTAAAAAAACTTTGGTAGCACTGTACTAAATATGGGCAGCTTTATCTCTTACCATCAAAAGAGCATCTTGCTCGTCTGCTTACTTCTTTGTATAAAAAAATACATTTTTGAAGCGAAACTTCTTCGGCGTTGGAAAAAATTTACGCGTAAGGTTACGCGTCACGGTTACGCGTCACATTTTTCAGTTACGCGTCATCTTTTGTTTCTTGCCCCTACCACGGTTGGTTCAGACGAAGAGTACTTTCACTTTCTCCAATGAACATGAATTTAAAAAATTTATAAATTTAAATTTAATTTAATTAAAGAAGTTTCACTTCTTACGTGTGTAAACTAGTACACGCACAAATTTTTTTTATGTAATAGGTGACAAACAAGTAGACGGCCCACCTGATGGTGAGTGGCTACCGTCGCCTATGGATACCTGCAATACCAGGGGTACCGCTGGTACGTTGCCTACCTTTCAAGACTCTATTCATTTGCCTTTTGAAGAGTCCCAAAGCTCATGGGAAATACCGCGGGCGAAAGCACACAAAAATGCTCCAATATGGGAAAATTCACTAACCTAGGTGCCTTATCAAAGCCTTGTCTGTTATTCGCCTCTGTAGGCCTCTCCCTGTCATCAGCATCATAAATTACATAGTTATTAATTCGGCTCGTCTCAATTACGACGAAAGGCCTAACATCAAGCAGCCTATTAAGAAAAGGCTAGTTTAATTGAGGGAAATACCGCGCTAGGCAATAGGATGTTCATTATTGTTTAAATTTTAATATACATATTTAGTGTTAATAAAAACATAGGCTTTAGTATAGCGGGTAAAACCGCTGGGCGGTTGTGTTATTCCAAGGTCTAATCTATGTACCAAATTTTAGCTCAATCGGTCCACCCGTTTAGGCGTGAAAGAGTAACAAACATCCAGATTTTTCATTCTTACAAACTTCACGTTTATAATATAACTAGTTTACGCTCGCGGCTGGCCTCTCTTAGCGGAACTCTACGTCATTAAACCTATCAGTGTTCCAAATTTCAACTCAAACCGTTCAGCGGTTTAGGCTTTGCGTTGATAGGTCAGTCTTTCCTTTTATATATTTAGATGTAAGATGTCCAGTGAGGATTTGTTGAGCTGCGTTTTCGTAGTCTCTTGCCCTCTACAAAATAACTTGGCTTCAGATCGCTTCTTCATACGCGATGTCTACCCTTCTTTCCATAGCTTCATCTATATGTAGACTTGGTAATTTGTTGATGCCACCCTGCCCTTGACAGCACTAATTAATTGATAGCCGAACTTGGCCTTTTCTTCCAATTAGGCTTAATTGATCACTTTATTAGCACTAAGTCTTGTTTTACGATCACCTGTGGATTTATCTGTGCGTTAATATTAATCAGAGAAAAACAAAGTCAGTGTAGAGACTGAAACTTCGATTTTTCGTGGCTTTATTTTTATTTTATTTATAAAATAAATAATTGGGGTTTATACTCCAATAGGATAGGTTACTTTTTTTTCCTGGGAAATGCTTTACGCATACCACCCTGAGCAGTTGTAACGCTAGTCACAGGGTATGTGGGACTCCCCGCTGGAGGAACCGGCGAATATACCCACTAAAACCCCGGGGTCCTTCCAGCCGCTATTCAGCGGGGACGAAGACGGTACGCTCTCGCACTCTTCTCCGTCAACAGAATAGGGTACCCTACAAAATGATGTGACTAAGTATATAGTAATTATACTAATTTCAAGATTCTTAATCTACCTACGTATGACCATAATACGTCGTAATTCTCAATAGTTTTCTGCTGGCGTAATTTGACATGCTCTTCCAAACGATATAAATCATGTAAAAAGTCATGGTCTTTACAGAAACTAAATAAGAACAAAATTAGACATTTTATATTAAACTACAAATACTACACTACTTAATACTTTTTTATCTTTATCTTTATTAAGGACTAGCTATGCCCAGATGTTCTAGCCGCTCTAGAGGCTAAAATATTATTTTTGTTATTCCCGGGATTAACTACCTATAGACTCAATTTCATCTTAATCTGTTAACCGTTTAGGTGTAAAGATGTTATAAACACACACACTCACATCGATACTAGCATTTATAATATTAGTAGTATGATTCATTGCAATAGTATTGCATCTCTTCCGAGGTTTATTGTGTGTACTTTTAAACTGAAAGGCATAATCTACTATAGAAACACTACACACAAGTACAGTCAACTACAAAGAGATGTATCCATGTTAGGCTTACAAAATGAAGTAAATTTTCATTTGCCACAATGAACTACCCTTGGTTCGTGACATTTCTAGTAGCAATCAAACTTTATATTATCATCGACTCGTTTAATATGCAACAATGATATATCCCACTACTTTTCCTTAGATGATACATAATAATAGCATTTAAAATGAATCGAATATAGTATAAGATATGGTGGATACTGAAAATGTCACGAAGTAAGGGTAAATAATTTTTGCATACTAAAAGTTCCTTCATTTTGTAAGACTAACATGGATACATCTCTTTGTAGTTGACTGTACAACAAATTTAAGTTTAATGAAGGTGAACTAAATTAATATAGCTCTCAATTAATAATGCAGATGGCGCTATGGTCGCTCCACCTGCGTCGATAACTTTGACGCATGTTGGGTTCTGTTTCTCGACGGAATAGGGGATTCCCGGTGATGATGAAGCATTTGATGCTTATAATACATATTTTCAGATCTCAATTAATAATGGAGATAACGCTGCGTTGGTCGCTCCACTTCCGTCGATTACTTTACTGAATAGTGGTACTATATGAAAATACGCACTAATCTACGAACTTAGAAGGATTTTTTAATTCAAGTAAAGAATTCCGCAGAAAATAGATTAGCTGATCAAAAACTAAAAATACTATTTCTAATATTATAATTATTTGGTCATAATATATTCAAATTAATTCTATTATAATGCCGACTAAAAAATACACAACCACATAGGCACATTGAATTTTAGAATAGCTCAAAATATTATTTGAAGGTTGAAGGTGGTGGGCGCAGGGGGTTGTGTGATGCAGTTGTGGATTACTGAGTTGTTAGAGTGTAGTTATGAGTAGCAATTCCACTCGCGATACTTGTAAGGCTCCTGTGCCTAATTACACATCCACTGGAAAAAACCGTGACACCAAATCATCGGTCATTTCGACTTTAAAACTACCTCTTGCGTAGCACACTGTAATATTGACGTAAGAGTAGCAGCTCCCGTCCCACTGTCAAGAGTAAATTACTCTTGACAGTGGGACGGTGACGTTTGTAAGAGCACAATGATATTGGGAGTAGCTGAAAATTGTACCTATGCAAAAACAGTAAGTGCAAGAGTAGCGTCTTAATAGATGTCAGTTTACTCTTGACTGTGGGACCTACCTACTCTCGTGTCGATGTCGTGATGTGCTACGCGGACTGGTGTAGTAGACGTCTATAGACGACAGCAATGACCCACTATCAGTGGCAGTAGAATGACATATGGGATCCCGCAGAAATGTCAAGAGTAAAACTGTCATCCCATACAGTAGTAGTTTTGTGAATGTATGGGATGACAGTTGACTTGGCAGCAAGACAAGTCTACGCGTTGCCTGTGCTTGGCCGGCTGTAGAAACTTTGATTGTGTCAGTGACGTTAATGAAAAAAGTTCTCATTGGCATCGAATACACAAACCCTACCGTAAGTAGAGCAGTAACAGAAAGTGCGGGTAGTTTGGAACAGGCAAACTTGTATAATTGGCGACCAGTCCGCGCCTTATTGAATTTAATAACACACGCTTGTTATTAATAAAGTCCAACTATAGAGAACTCAAATTGGTTTTGTGTTTACTACTGTTCGGTATTAGTTTCGGGTGCGATTTGGCTTGATTGTGTGATTAAAGCTAGATTATGCGTCTGGACCCTTCGTTTTTAATACATACACACACAAGCTTTTAAACCTTTAAAGTATTTTTAGGATTGCGTACCGAAAGGGTAAAAACGGGGCTCTATTAGGTACTAATAATACTCAACTGTCTGTCCGTTTGTCTGTCCGTCCCACCATACTTCTATCTATCAAGCTAAGAGTATCTTATGAACTGTGATAGTTTGAAAATCGTTTTTTTTTTAATCATTATTGAAAAGCCTATGGCCACTTTTTTTTAATTTAACCCCTTAGCCACCATCGCTTCAAAACGTATTCGAATTAAGAACCATCTTCTCAGATAAAAGTGCAGTTAAATAGAACACAATTACCGCAGCCATTTTTATATTTTCTCGAGAGGTTAGGACAAAGGTGTGTTCTCTCTTTACGACTGGCAGTAAACATGGTAAACTGGGGAGATAAGCAAACTCTTTGTGCTGGACTTTTTATTGGGGGTAAGTGAAAATAATGGCGGATAATTCCGCTTGTTTATTGGCTGATTTTAAATGCAGAATTTAATGTATACTGTTCTTATATATTACTAGCTTATGCTCGCGGCTTTGTTCGCCTAGAGAAACCCTTAGCGGTAGTTTTTTTATACTAGAATAGGCCGACGTTTGACCACATCCCACCTGATGGAAAAACCAAATATTGCCGACGTATAATATTATATGTCTAGAAAAGTATTATAGGTAACTCGAAAACGCTCGAAAAACACAGATGACGGGAATGTGTTCCAAATGCGACCAGTTCTCATAACAAAAAACCGTGTGTATATTAAAAAACCTTTCTTTGTTCCAAATTCCAACCCAACCATTCAGATGTATACTTTCCTTTTAAAAAGTTAGATATTTATGATTAAATTGGAAATTTAACAAAAAAAATTGATAAAAAAAAACCACGACTATTTAAAAAAACTTTTGATTAAAAAAAAACTTGTATTTGTTAGAGTGTGTTCCAACGTTTAGTAGATTATATTCCCATACCTTCGATAGAAATAAAATCTTTTTTTCTAAAGTATTACGTAGTTAGGTATAAATTATGTACTCGTACTTAACGAGTAGAATCAATTTATCACAGTAATATTATTATACATGTAAAAGTATGGATGTGTTTTTTGCATCTTCGCGCTAAAATGCTGAAGCAATTGAGCTGTAATTTGGTAAATATGTAGCTCAGGCCTTGGAATAACTCACCCTATGTGTGTGTGAAATCACAGAAAACAGCTAGTATATAAATATGAATGATGTGTAATGTGCTATTTTCCTCCTTAATGGCAAAGGGGCATTACCTTCATTGTCGACCTATGACTTATTTGAAGTACATAATATTAATATTATAATAATCTGGATATGTCAATAATATTATTATTATGCGATTATGTTACAAAATCTACAGCTTAATTGGTTGAGCGGATAAGGATTTCCATACAAACATTTTTTTTGGGAATAATTCCTGTTTCTGTGGGAATTACGTAAAATCTCTTATCGGTCGCCTACGCTATCTAAAAAAAGAAATCGCTGTCCAAATTTCAGCTCAATCTGTCCAGCGGTTCGAAAAAGAAACGTAAATTCGAAGTACCTTACATGTCAATGGGCGCAGCCCCACCGTGGTTTGGCCCATAATGTGGTACACCGCATAATATTATTATGTACTATAATATGGTAAGCATAGTCTTTGACAAATTATCAAAAATCCAAACAAGTTTGTGACCTAGTGGAATGCTACCCTTACATAAGATATGCACTGTCTGTTGTTGCAAGCCATAATTTTTATCGTATGAATCATCGCATCGCATCGTTTGTCTTCGCACTTTGCATAATAATGAGAACATCAATTAACATGAAAAATTACGTCATAATGTTTTCCTGTCGATGGGGAAAGGGGAATTTTATTTTACCTCTGTATTATGCGTGTATTGTAATCAAATAACTATAAAATCAATTGATTTCTGGTTCACTGAACATAACAAGTTGTAACGAGACTCGCATTGAACGTGTCTAAATAATAAATAAATAATAAACGATGAAGTGTGTAATATTGGCGTTGGTTTTAGTGGTCGCTTTAGTGGAGGGTCAGGGATTTCCTACCAGTAAGTTATTTATTTTCTTGTTGTTTATGACTTGTTTTTTTTTTTAATAATTGACTTAAAAAGGGAAGGGAAAGATGCTGTAAAGGATTTACCCCCTTTAGAACTTCAAAATTTAATTGTCCATTGTTATACTTAATTTGTGTTTGTTTTACAGTTTTCTGTACATAATATATATCGGAGTATATTTAAGTATGCTCTAAGATTTCTTCATGCGATAAGACCACCTCACCAGTGGTTGACTTTTATATTTTTGTGTCTATTAGGTATCTATTTATTAAATATCTTGTAACTTGGTGTGCAATAATTGAGTTATGGTATTGTATGCAAATTTTAAATGATTAATGCGTTTGCATGTACGAGTATGTATGTATATTGTAAATTTTATTATCTCCAAAAACTCCAACCATTCATGTTTTAAATTAAACGAGCATGAATTCGATATTTTTTATCAAATTCACCTGTTTACAAATTAAATGTAATGCGTATGAGTATGAAAGATTTGCCTCAAGTACAAAATTACATAAGTAATAAATAATTTCTTCTTTCCAGAAAAATGCCCACCAGGCGAACATTCAGTCCTCTACTGCCCTCGTAAAGCGGAACCCACGTGTGTCAACCCTACCATCCACGAGCCAGATCACCCCGGCGCGTGTGACATCCCTGATTGCTTCTGCAACGCGCCTACTGTCAGAAACATAAAGACTGGCAAATGTGTGAAACTTAACCAGTGTTGGGCTTCTGCCTAATGGCAATTTTTAACTAGATAAGAAAGAAGAAAGAAAGAAAGAAAAAACATTTATTGCCAATCATAACATAGACCATAACAGTTTAAGTGAAGTTACATTTTTTTTTTTTTTGAGAAAAAAAAATTAATAATCATAATACAAAACAAAACAATTTACAGAAATGCACAGGGATATTGGCAAAAGGGACAGCCTCAGCGTGTAACTAACTACGTAACGTAGAGTTAGCGTAGTTGCTGGTTTTCAGGTTGCCCCCTTGCTCGAACTAAGATGGTTCGTCGAGTAGTTAGTCATAGCGGGTGTACACAAAATCGTTTTCTGAGCTCATGTTTGTAAATAAACGGCATAAACTCACTTGTATTTACTTCGGATAAATAAATTACATGTCTAAATAATGTTTTATAAGATACTGGTTCAATAAACAGTTTTACCTTTTATAAAGTATTTTATTTTCAAGCTAAGGATTCAATGGGATTAGTAAACAGTGAAGTACTTAGTAACAAATACGTATTATAATTTATAATGCATACTTCCATATTTATAATACGAGCAGCCCAGCGGATTCACCAGCTGAAACTATCCTTTATGTTATTGTATGGTCTTAGACTATTACAAATTAAACTTTCAAAATTCAGCTAAACCAATTATTCAGTGGTTTAGTAAGAACTCACGTGTGTCAACCCTACCATCCACGAGCCAGATCACCCCGGCGCGTGTGACATCCCTGACTGCTTCTGCAACGCGCCTACTGTCAGAAACCTAAAGACTGACAAATGTGTGAAACTTGACAAATGTTGGGCGTCTGGCTAAGGGCAATTACTGGCAATTTTTACTAGATAAATAAATTAAATAATATCTTAATAATGATTTTTATTGGCTGCTGCATCGATTAACAGTTTTACATTATGTTGAAAAATACATTATTTCAAAGTGGAAGCTACCTACAAATCAAAACTCAGCTCAATTGGATTAGTATTTAAAACATGAGATGTAGCCACAGACACTTGTAAACACACTCTTCCTCATTTATAATACAAGTTGTGCCTAGCGTAATATAAGAATATCCCTTATGTTATTCCATGGTCTGAGATCATACCAAATTTCAATATCCGTTGCTTAGTTTTAAAGATACAAATAAAAACATACAAATGGACAGACAGACGCAGGAAGCCACTTTATTTTACTCTATGTAGTGATGAATAGGGTTGGGATAGAGATGGTGATTCTCACGCTCTACGACTCTATGCATAATGAATATTGAGAAAATTTGTCTATTATTTCACCATCATGAGTTACAATGGAATTATTACATATTACAATAATAAATATCTCAAGAATACAAAGACTCTGGGAAAATAAATCCATTATAAAATAAATCAATTGCATAGAGTGCGTTTGAAATGATATTATCCACGAAAGAGAGTGGACGTTATGAAGTGTATTTTGTTATTACTTCTCTTCATGATAGCACTGGTGTTTGGCAAGCAGATTGTATCAAGTAAGAGTTAATAATATTATTATTAAGTTTAAAATATTACTTAATGCCAAGTAATTGTATATTATATACCTTACTTAAGCGTGTCTTATCTTATATTTATATTTTTTTTGTCTTTATCTGTAACAGTAGATTAAAATGTAGTTATAAGTAAATCTCAAAATGGCCCTGCGCATTGTATTTATGTTTCCGTGTACCCCAACAGTGCCACTTATTTTACCGCCTGAGTAGTGATCTGCAAACATTGCTGTGCTTCGGTAGGAGGGCACTGTAGCTAGTGAAATTACTGGGTTGAAGAGTCTTAACATCTTATGACTCTCAAGTAAAAAGCGTTGGCGCAGTGCTCCCTGAATTTTACCTTAAAATACTGAGTACTGTTGACTGGGATGATGACTAGGAGCACTATATTAATTATGAGCAGCGTTATCTCTTACCATCAGGAGAGCGTCTTTCTCGTCTTCTTACTTCTTCGTATAAAAAAGTCTATCAAAAGGCAAGGTTTAGCCCATGTTTGAGATTGCCAGTGAATGATGAAACGTATTTCTTTACAGAAATATGCCCATACGGCGAACATGTAGTACAATTCTGCAGCGACCAGGAGCCCACTTGTGAAGATCCATTGGCGATAGTCCATCCTTTCTGCAAAAGCCGGAAATACCCAGGATGTCATTGTAATCATCCGAATGTTAGGAACAAACAGAATGGAGATTGCGTCGATTTCAAAGACTGTTACTTATTATTATCATGACCATACCTCGAGGTAGAAGTACAATAATTTAAAAAAAATACGCTACTGGCCCCACCATACGTTTATGTAAATACAAATAACTGAATGTAGAGTGCTTTTCACGAAAGGAGTCCTTTTTGCGGGCCGTTTAAAAGTAAAAATATCTGTAACATTTTAACTCTTCTTAATTTCTCATATTTAATTTCTTAATGACATAGGTATTTATTTTATGTAACAAATAAAAATTATTTAGGATATGAAGTCCAGTAATAATTAATCGATAAAATTAATTTTTATTCTGCTTAATTCCGCGGGACCTCTTTCGTGAAAGGGACTCTAGTTCCATTTTTGAACGTTCACGTTTTGATTAGAGACGAAAAGTGACATCTTTCATGGTGTACACAAAACAAAATACTGTCGTGGAAAAATTAAACAACTTTTCGGATTTTGGAAAGCAATAACCAAACTAAACAAAAATCCTAAAAAATATTCCTTACAATAAATTATAAAAATGAAAATTATACTCGTAATGATAGAGGTTAAATGTATTGATAATTTATTATTAATGTAAATATAAATAGTTTTGTTATT
Organism: Hemithea aestivaria; assembly: GCA_947507615.1. NCBI lineage: Eukaryota > Metazoa > Arthropoda > Insecta > Lepidoptera > Geometridae > Hemithea > Hemithea aestivaria. The sequence continues at coordinate 12,902,583 of OX382344.1, forward strand.
TCATCGCTTAAATATTATTTTTTATGTTTTATTTAGTTTTTATATTTAAGTTATTTGGCATTACAATTTTTTGGAGACGATGAGGGCAGGGTATCGCTACCCTTTGCCCTGCAGTGGGATCCAGTAGGCTCGTAATAGTAATAATAATGAGGGGTTGATGATCTGGAGTTTTCTTTGCGTACCTACCCTTGCAACGGGAACGGTTACAGAATATAGTACAAGGTTACTTTACAAAACTAAACCAGAAATGTTCACACTGAAAAATCTCCCAGCGATTGTCAATTGATAAGCGCACAAATGCCCGGGCTACACGAGGCTAGTTTTTCAAGCTAGGATAGCAAGCTAGTGTTAGTAAGCTAGCAAGCTAGTACTTCTGGCTTCGTGTAGACAAAACTATCTTCATTTGTAAGCCAGCAAGCTAGTAAGCTAGTTTACAAGCCAGGACAGTTTTTAATAGGATGGAGTTCTATTTTCAGGCTAGTATAGCGTCCCCCCACCACTGATTTTACTATCCTGGATTGTTTACTAGCTTCATGTGACCGGTGAAGCTAGTTTGCAGTTGGCTAGTAAACAGGACCACGCGTTTGGTTTTTAAGTACTCGCTTAAAAAAATCTAGCCTCATGTAAACAGAAAAACTAGCTTGCTATCCTAGCTTGACAAACTAGCCTCGTGTAGCCCGGGCAAAAGAGAGAGAGAGTATATTATTATTATAATACACTTGCTACTTATGTATACAGGGCTATTTTAAAAACACCTGCAAGATCAGGATCAGTTGAAGGTATTTTTAAAAATAACCCTGTATAATACATATTATTTTATACTAGCTGCGCCCAGCGGTTTTACCCGCTGTACACTACACTGTACTGTGTAAGCTACAGCCTATGTGTTATTCCAGGGCTTAAGCTATCTCCATACCAAATTTCAGCTCAATCGGTCCACCCGTTTAGGCATGAAGAAGTACCAAACATACACGTGTGTGTACACTTTCGCCTTTATGATATAAGTATAATGAATTATAATCCACTAATGCGTAATAATTTCTGACTTCCAAATCGTTTTGTCACCATAATAAGTATTATTTCCTAATACTTTCTGCCTTGCCTTGCTACCAAAATATTGATAATGTTTTGCTGCAGCCTTATCTAACCTCGTTATTGTAGTATTGTTATCATAACTTTCTTATAACAATCAATGTGTAGTAGTAAATTTAAAACTAGTGGATGTCAGCGGTTTGCCTTGGTATTTTATATTTTTTCCTGCGCATAGTAATATTTAAAACACTAGAAATGTGGCTAGAAACTGCAATAATATGATAGGTAAGCAACACAGGTTGTGTTGCTATATTGTATGATAATAATAAGTAATCAACCTTTAGAAACGTTAATTAATTATTATATTTATGTATTATATACAGACAGTGCTTAAATCGTCTGCAATAGACGCAAAGGCCTATGATGATGATGTGTATTATAGGTTCCTGGGTAGCACTGTACTGATATTATATTATACTAGCTTATGCTCGCGGTTTTGTCCGCGTGGCAAAATCCTTTCTTAGCGGAGGTCTACGCCATAAAACCTATCTGTATTCCAAATTTCAACCGAATCCGTTCAGTGGTTTGGGCTGTGCGTTAATAGATCAGTCAGCCAATCAGTCACTCTTTCCTTTAGATGGGCATCTTTGCATCAGGAGAGCATCTAGCTCTCCTACTTTTGTGTATAAAAAAAATTACTCTGATAATATTGTTGATCCTGGCAATCCATTGCAGACCTTAATGTAGTTTATAATTTAGTTTAAAGTCTATTCTGTAATAAAGAGTACTTTATTATATTTTAAGTAAGATATCCTGCTCTGACCGAGTATAAGTAATAAGTAAACCCTAAAAATATTTTTTAGACCAGGAAATTAATGAAAGATTATGTTAGTTAGTCAGTCAAAGGCACATATCAATAATATTGACAAAAGGATAGTCTACACAGACTGGTCAGAGAAAATACAATGGCTTTAAAATGTAAATAAAGTCAAATATAAAACTCAGTGCCCAAACATTATTAGTTTTAGTAGCTGTCACGATATTGGCTGGAGATCGTTTTAAAACCAATTCATGTATTGGTTCAAGATGAAAATATTCGTCCTATTTATATTTGTCATGATAACTATAGTGTTGGTGAATGGTAGAAAGCATAAAGGAGGAAGAAAAATAGCTTATGGACGACGGCGATATAATTCGCGTAAGTGAATTGAATGACCAAGGGCCTATAGTCTATTATAGAATGTAGGGCCTACTTGGTCATTAAATGGAGATGGTCCATATAATAGGAACCATCTCCATAACCGGTATCGTGAAGATTTGTAAACAAGTCATGATGATAGCAAGGGTGTCCAGCGGGAAATTTTCATGTTTAACGTTGATTTAAAAAACAAGTAAAGAAGTTTTAAATTTTTTTAATATAACAAAATGTAGTGTGATAATGCGGATTTTACTTTTTAAAAACAATATCGTCTAAATGACGCCCGTTCCTGGTGAGACCTTCTTGCAGCCGGACCCGTACATTTGCAAATACGCGGGAGCAAAGCTTTGGTGCAAAAGCGGCAATTTCTTTTGGGCTTTTTGGGCTATGTAAGCGTTTTTGGTGGCGTTCTCTTGGATTGTTAGGACACCAGTAACGCATGTTCTGTTTGTTGACATAGCCATCAACATGAAAATGTGCTTCGTCACTAAACAATATGTGTCCAAGAGTCCGTGCTGTTCGGAAAGGTTCGAGCATTGTTCTTGCGTAGGTTTCTCGCAAAAGATAGTCATTTTCGTGGAGAGCCTGCACAATTTGCATTTTGTATGGATGTAATTTTAACTTCTTTTTAAAAATAACGTACACTGTAGATTTTTTAATTCCCGTGGAGGCTGCAATGTTCCTTATTGATTTACGCGGATTCCGCATAATTTCATGTCAAACTTGAGACACATGTTCTGGCGTCGCTGCTGACGTTGATGGTCCTGGAGCAACTCTGTTGACCATTGTCCCTTCTTGTCTAAGCCTCTGCACCCACGACCAGATAAGTTGCGTACTTGGCCCATCACTGACTCGTAGGATATTAAAATGAGTGCAAAAAGAGCGACTCGCACAATCAGTGATTCGTCGCTCTTCAGATATTGTTCGACTGCGAACGCACGGTGTGCCCCCGACCAGTGACTCATGGTGATCGACAAATCCGCACGCCCGGCGCATCGAACGGTACCCCACCCATTAACCTTACCCCGCTAGTATTTGAGCAGTAACAATTTAAAGTGGAAAATTTTCCGCTGGACACTACCTATAATATTATTCTAATAAAAAGGTAATACTTAAAAAAATATTAAGTTCCATAATTTTCATCAAAAAGCGAATCAGGTGCGTGATGGTAAGTAAGCATAATAATTTGTATACATCTTACTAATATTATAAACGTGAAAGTTTGTAAGAATGGATGTCTGGATGTATGTTTGTTACTCTTTCACGCCTAAACGGGTGGACCGTTTGAGCTGAAATTTGGTATAGAGATAGCTTAAACCCTGGAATAACACATAGGCTACATAAGTACTGCGGGTAAAACCGCTGGGCGCAGCTAGTTAGTCATATTTCCAACGAGTGCTTTGAAGTAGCAAATTGCGGTACTGCACTGCATTTTGTCGTCACTGCCAAAATCACTGCTATTATTATTAAAAGTACCACATTTGTTCTGTTTTTTACTCTTACTACACATAACTTCTATTGTGAACGAATAAACTGGCAAAATTGCGAAGTACCTACCACAGAGATCGCCTGGGAATAGGAACTTCCCCAGACGACCTCTGCGATAAACTCCACTACGACTTATTTTTAATAAGGATCTGTTTACAGGTGGATGTCCCCGGAATACACGCAGCGTGAGGTATTTCAACCAGTTCGAGAGAACTTGCGAGAACACAGCCTGGGGCGGTAGTAGAGCGACCCACTGCAAGTACAGGCATTACTGTTGCATCTGCGACTGGAACTACGTACGGGACAAACGCACTGGCAGATGTGTACTCCCTGGCACTTGTGGACGTGCATGAATAAGTTATTATATCAATTTTAATATAAGTTGAGAAAGGATTTAGTTTTACACCACAAAATTTTACACTTCTAATTATTAGATTTACATTACCGATGTGTACAACCTGTCGCTTGTGGACGTGTATAAATAAGTTACTATACTAAATATTATTTTATTTATCATCAACCTTGTATCATAATGACAAAAATATTTTGACACTTACGCCCAAGACATCGATTCTTACAAACTCTCACGTTTATAATAAATATACATATAACAGTACCTACCCATTATTTCGAATGTATCAATTCCCTGTTTTTTCAGGTCGTTTAAAGGTCCTCTTAACACCTATCATGTAAACCGAACCTTAATTTCCCGTATCCTATGGGAAATTACAGATTCGCCCAATTATAAGCGGCGCGTATAAATTCTAACGCGTGGAAATATTTTTCAATTACGCGTAACTGTTGCCTATTCGATTTTAATTTGGGTTATCAGTCATCGCCATCTCATGGGAGCATAGATTTTGTTAACGTGGGTTTGTTGGTACGATATTACACTACCTACACTTTTTTTTTAAATTTATTATGGGTTTATACCCTTTGACCTTTTTCTTTTGGGTTTGAATTGAGGAAGCGAAAGAGGTGATCCAGGATCGCAAATAGAAGGAAATAGTCTGTGCCTTTTTTTTTTTTCTCGACGTGATTATAATATTAATAATACTAGCTGTGCCTATATGTTATTCCAGGTTCTAACCTATCTCTAAACCAAATTTCAGCTCAATCGGTCCACCTATTTAGGCGTCAAAGAGTAACATACATCCAGACATCGCGTTTATAATATTAGTAAGATATTTTATGTATGTAACCTTTGACTGAAACCTCGCGTGATGTTAAGCGACGATGTGGCCGTAGATGGCAGCAGACTAAAACTAGAAGGCGGGATAAATTCTTCCCTGGCTCATAATGACCGCTGGGCGACACGGTTTCTCCAATTGATGGTAACTAGCCACAACCGAGGCCTACCACCAGTAGGTTTAAACAAAAGCAACCTTAATAAATAATTTTGCACTCAATTAGATTTTCCAGCGTGAACACTATTTAAAGCAAGAAAAATAACGTCAAGGTTGTCTGCCATCTCACTTACCTCAAACAAATTATTATGAACAAAATACTATCGTCAGTCTACGTATTCAGTATATGAGTGAGATGGGAAACAACCGCGACGTAATTTTTCTTGCTGCAGTTAGGTTGACCTTGCAAACTTTATAATATACCTTCTTGACTTACCGTAACCTATTTCCGTAACTTTTTTAAAATTTGATTATAAGGTATTTTAAACCGGATTTTTAACAAAGAGAAGAGTCTCACATAAAAAAGAGCCTTTATTTAGCCAAGTGAAACGTGGACCTGAGACAAAGCTTGTTGTACGTAAACCAATTCGGGTCCGGAAGGTGAAGTGAGAAACACACTTACTCCGAGGTTTCAACTATACTGGATGGACATTTTCGGGAAAGTTTATTTATGTGTTGACTAGCTAAAGCTTGCGGGTTGGCTCGTGTGGAGATATAATATTTTTTTATATTAGAGAAAGACAAACAAGCAAACGGCCCGCCTGATGGTGAGCGGATACCGTCGCCTATGGACGTCTGCAACACCAGTGGTATTAGAGACGCGTTGTCGGCCCATTAACACCTTCTTTATCCTCCTCTTGAAGAGCCCCATATTGAAGGAAGTGGGAAATACGTCGCTTGGAAGGCTATTCTACAACCTGCAAGTGTGTGGGAGAAACGATCTCGTAAAGCGAGTTGTCCGAGACTCCCATACGTTAACACGTTAATATCCTTTGCGGATGTATACTGTAGCGTCCGTGGCCCAGTGGTCATACGTCCGGCTTGTAAGCCGGAGGTCCTGGGTTCAAATCTCAGTGTGGCAAAGATTTTCGCCTGGACGCTACCGTGTTTCGGAATGCACGTAAAACTGTGGGTCCCGGCTGTTTCCTATAAGATATGTAGGAGGCAGTCGTTAGGTCATGTTGCAGGCCCTGTAGTAATCTCGGCGACCTGAAACTGCAACATATAGGTTCGCCACACAACCTATAAATTGTGATTTGACTCTGACAGTGTAAGTAGGGAAACCTGTTCTGTTGGAGTATAAACCCCAATTATTATTATTATTTATTATTATAATGACTAATAACAAGTTCTTTATCACAAAGACAATGCAGGAGTGTCACTGAGGCGTTATAGTGGGTATACCTGTGCAGTAAACGTCCGACCCAAAGTCCCACATAACTCTCCCGTCCCCTGAAGGGATAGTCTACCGAATTCCAAAGTGATTGTGTTTTCAATATTATAATTTGTTTATAATACTAAATAGGCCTATGTGACCACATCCCGCATTTTAGGTCACCGACAATGAATTACTTAACATTATAAAGGTCTATTCACTCTTGTCTTGAAGATCCCAAGTTGTATCGCTCGAGAAAAGTGTTCTAAATGACTCTACATTTTCCCCCAAGTGGGGTCTTTAAAAAGAAAAAAAAAATATTTCTCCAAGCCTATCGTCTTGCTACTCTTACGATGTCTTCATACGGATGCAGTCCCATAACTCTGGAAGTTGTATCTCATAGCGAGTAAAACACAAATAATATCCGCCGGCAGACAGCAGTGAGGGCGAATAACATATTTTATGCACAGCTCTACATGGAAACCTACTAAACCCAATGTACTTCGCATAAACAGTCGGTGGGGCCATTCATACGTTACGACACGATTTAGAGTTATATTTTTCATCGAAGAATAAAAGAAGACGACATTTTCGCATCGTAAGTAACGAAAGTTGTATAATATTTTGTATGGAACACAAAATTTAAGAGTTTATTCGTATATGTACGACTACCTCGCCCCACGCTCGCACGATATAACAAATTTTGAAATTATAATATAGGGCATAGATAAAAAAGGCATATGTCGAATTGACGTTTCTGACATGGACCGCTTCAATAAAGCCCATGGGCCTAATTTAAGAGCGGAAAATATTTGTGCCTGGCAATTTTACTTCGGGGCGACTCAGCGCGGCAACCGACACTTTAGAAGGGCGTTTTGAGGGTATATTCTAAGGAGAGGGTATATTCGTAGAATTCACTTTTTGAAAATGTCTCTTGATTTAGATAATATTCCTTTATTATATTATATTTTTATTCAATGAAAAAACGGACAAGTAACTAATACATAATATCGCTTTTTAAAGTATACTTTTTACAATTGCTTTGTTCTCAAAAGTCGTGTGATATAAATAAACTCCAGCTCGCACTTGTCTGCCGGACACCGGGAACTCCTCATAGGATATCTTATGGTAGTACATTTCGCGAGTGCCTTCTCGATCTACGCCTAAAGTTATTCTTGTTTATATTCTTTGAAAGAATCTCTTCGTTTCTATTTTTATACCCATAATTTTGTATAGGGATAACTAAATCATAGATTGACTAGCGGGCTCTTTCCTAGATTTAGACACTAGGTATTAAGGAATGTGGTGTAGTTGCACGTAATAAATAACTACAAGAGCCTAAAAACGTAATATCTTCTTCTAAATATATAAAAAGAAAACGTGACTGACTGACTGAACTATCAACGTAGAGCCTAAACCGCTGAACGGATTCGGGTAACATTTCGAACTCAGATAAGTTGTATGACGTAGACCTCCGTTAAGAAAGGATTTCCCCACGCGGGCAAAGCCGTGAGCGTAAGATAGTAAAATATATAAGTCTCTCACTGGACAAAACCGTGTCGCAGAGCGGTCAAATCGTGTTCCGGTATGATGTTCAGGCAAGCCAGGGAGGGATTCATCCCGCCTTCTAGGTTTAGTCTACTATCATCTACAGCCGCACTGTCAATTAACATCACCCAAAATCGTGGTCAAGTTAACCTATAGCCTATAATAAAAATAAAATAAATAAATAATAGCTAATAAAAAAGGCGTATGTATCTCATGATTACAAAACATCTTTTTTTGTCAGAACATCTTCATCTACTAGTATTGCAAAAATCTATAGATGCGGACATCCAGATGTCTGCAATACCAGTGGTAACCGCTTACCAAAAGGTAGGTCATCTGTTTGTGTGTACCTAACATAAAAAAATCCTCAAAAATAACTCAAGCAAAGTTCTTAACTCTTTTTATCAACAAAGGGATTATCTCTACAAGTACGTGGCTACACCTAATTAGATCAAAACAAACCAATTATTGCATTCCAGCTTACATAATAACGCTTATCACTTATCAGGAGTTGAAGAAAAATACACCGATAAAGGAAATGAATTGAAATTGATTTAGAAATGATTTTATAGTCCATCAAGATGTTACGTTTAGTTTTAATAACATTGTTAGTGATATGTGTAAATGGAAAGGAGGAGAAAGAAGATCTTAGAAAGGTGCATTTGAAAGGATTGGGAAATGTTTTGGGGATGAAATTTTGGGATGGCGAGTTTTATGAGTTTTTTGGTATACCGTACGCTACTGTGCCTAAAGGAAAAGATAGATTTAAGGTAAGATCTGACTTAATCTAAATATTTTCATTATTGTACCTTTTCAATTCAATTAATATAATTTGTGTATCATGTGAAATAATTGAATTTAGAATGAGCAGCAAAATCTAAAAGAAATCATTAAATCCTATACGATTGTCACTAGAATTCAGCAGATTACAGTTTTGCTTATGTTTTAAGTAGTTAAAGTGTTAATAACATTTTCCCTTTGAATTTAACAAATTTTAGGTATACATGTACAAAAAAGGCATTAATTTTTATTAGAATAACCCAATTAGTATATAAACTATTCAAAATCTTACTTAACTACATGTTAATTTAATAGAAATGGTTAAGATTAGTTTGGTCAGCAGGTGTGTTGTTAATTATAAAATACTTAAATGAAAACTTTCATATTCCAGGCACCACTTCCTCCACAACCATGGAATGAAGACATGAAAGCCAACAGAGCCATCCTCATGTGCCAACAAGTCTACTTCTCCGATAACCCAGAAGAAAAGGACGACATCATCTATGGAGAAGAAAACTGCTTAGTCGCCAGTCTCATGGTACCTAAGATATCAAGCGAAACTAACCTTGTACCTATCATAGTTTTCTTACACAGTGGCGCCTACTTCGGAGGCAGTGGAAATATGGCAAAATACCACCATCTAGCCAGACAAGATGTCATAGTTGCTAATATAAACTACAGATTGGGCGCTATTGGATTCGCTTGCCTCGGCACTGAAGAAATACCCGGCAATGCAGCTGTAAAAGACATTATTGCCGGACTCAAATTCATTAAAAAGCATGCAAAGAGCTTCGGAGGTGATCCTGATAATATAACACTTGCTGGTTTCAGTATTGGTGCTTCATTAGCTGAACTAGTAGCTCTATCCAAGGAAGGTAAGGGACTGATCAGTAAGCTAGCTCTTGATAGTGGGTCAGCACTCAATCCTTATGCTATAAACAGAAACCCAATAGAAACTGCTACAAATATAGCTATTTCAATTGGCTATGAAGATACAGGAGACATTCAAGATTTAACTGAATTCTATTTAGACGCTGATCTTGAAGATATGTTAGCTGCTAGCAGGAATGTCTTCCTTAAAAATAGTACCTTTGGTTTCACACCTTGTATTGAAAACCCTGCAATTCCTGGAGCTGTAATTACTGAATCCCCATTAGACACAATTAAAAGGGGAGATTACGGAGACTTTGCTCTGTTGACTGGATATGGCAGTATGGAAGGCATAAGTCGTCTAAGTCAATTTGAGGAATGGAGTAAAGAAATGAACCAAAACTTGGCTGACTTTCTGCCAGCTGATTTAGTATTTTCAAACGATAAAGACAAAGAAGACTTTTTGAAAGAAATTAAGAAGCACTACTTTAACAATAAGCCAATTACTGGAGAAATTGATAGCGTGCGTGGTTTTATCGATTATTTCTCTGATGCCATGTTCAAAACCGCAATATTAAAGTCAGCTAAACTTCACGCCAAGAATTTGAAGAGACCCATTTTCCTATACGAATTTAGCTATGTAGGTAAACTAGGCACTAAACATACATACATGGACAGAATTCGAGGAGCCAGCCATAGGGATGCTTCAGCCTATATTCTAGACTTCTACGATTGGACTAGAAATTACACTGACATGGACAGAAGAGATATGATGACAGCAATGTGGGCTGATTTCCTGAAGTTTGAGTAAGTATAAAGTTTACGTTCTTTTCTTCAGATATCAGATAAACATTACAATAATATGGTACTTACAATATTCTGGCACTTAAAAATTCACGCATAATGGTGCAAATGATAACGATGTAAATAATTTTATTCGTTAGATTTTTTATGATCTTGGTGGCTAAGTTGGCTAACTTATTATACATATTATATTATGTTTAACATCCCCTAAATTCACTAAAGTGACACTGAAATTATTTCTTAAGATTTATTAATTAAGTTATGTTTATTTAAATAAGTTTTTTTTTTTTTTTCAGAAATCCAACAGCCTACGAAAGTTCTCTGCTAAAAACGAAGTGGCTTACATACAAGGATGATGACCGGAACTATTTAGACATGGGCGACGAGTTAGTAATGAAGAAAAATCCCTTCAATAAAGGGTATGAACTTTGGGAGAAAGCTTATGAGAAAAACTACTGGTCACCTACACCTGTGAACCCCGATGCTGTAAAGCCTAAACCTAAAGCAAAACCAGCAAAGACGCCAGTTAAAGAAGTTCCTACAACACCTAAGCCAACTGAAGAACCAGCTAAGAGTGCTGAAGGTGTAAAGAATGATCCACCAAAGCCTACTAAAACAGAATCCAAAGCTCCTAATGCAGCGAAAGAAGAAGTAAAAGTAGAAGCTGTAAAAACAGCTAAGCCTGATGCAGACAGTAAGAGTGAGAAAAAGGCATAAATAGTTTTTTCTATGTTATATTTACGAAAGTACTTTAAAAGTTGAATCATCATCATCAGCCTATGTTCGTTCACTGCTGGACATAGGCCTCCGCCATGGCCTCCATAAATTGAATGGTAGCTCTCAATCTCGTTTCCTTAGATTTGGAATTTGATAAGATTTTCTATAAGGATGAGTAATTTTTATTTATAAAATGTAAATAAAAAACTTTTGGTTAAGGTTTTGAGATTTTTATTACCTTTGATATGTGTACATTCCTATAATATAAGGGTAAATCCTGAGATCGGGTGTATTTAAGTGATTCCCGTGTCAGATTTTAAATCAAAGTTTTATTGAATTTTACATGTAAAACATCATATTTCCCATAATTATAAGCACATCCGTCAAATAGGCATCATTATAACTTGTTTTGTTCAGAAGATATTTAAATTTAAATTTTTGGTGCCACGGGAATCAATAAAATGTGGCATGGGAATCAAAATTAAAACTATTTTGTTTCAATTCTATGTTATTATTTAAATATTGACCTCTATATACTAATAATATAAAATAGAAATGATTAAAAACGGTAATCCAAACAAATATACACCAAACATAAAGTATTAAAAAGGTTTATATTGGCTTTCTATATAATAATCATGTAAACTAAATAAAATCAATGTATTGCTGTCTTAAACAATGTAAAAATATTGAATAAATAGTCCTAAAATATGAGATTAAGTTCACAGTCACAGTCACTGACAGGATTCACTCCAGAAGCTGTCATCAGATTGTACATACATTTATCATTAGTTAGGTTAATCTGGACTGAAGTTGCAGTCAGCCCATAGTTTCGTTTTATTTTTTCATCATACATCATCTCAGCCATAAGACGTCTACTGTTGAACATTAACCTCCCATTTAGACCTCCATATATAAAACCGGTGTTGGAAGCGACCTGCTTCAAGCGTCTTTCAGCGACCTTAATAAGGTCGTCTGCCACACTTGTGGGTAGACGTTCTACGCTGCGTTTGCTTGTACGTGGTAGCAACTCGAACACTTTTCGACCTCATCAGCCATTCGCCACTTTAGCTTCCTGATCCGCGGAGATATGTCAGTGACTTTGGTTCGTCTTCGGATTTCCTCATTCCTGATTCGATCACGTAGAGAAACCCCGAGTATAGCCCTCTCCATAGCTCGCTGAGCGACTTATTTTAATGTGGGGATATAATGGTACCGCATAAACCAGAGCGGCTGTCTACTATAGTACAATATAAAAAAAATCTGATGTATACAATATAAAAAAAACATCTGAAATAATGAAATATACAAATATAAACTGTCTAAATCACTTCCATACCTGCGGCTTCGCTGTAGTTGGGTAAAAAGTGAAAGAATGCGCAAGAAAACTCAGGGGAAAATTGATCACCGTGGTAAAACGCCATGAGAATCAATACCATGGAAATCAAAATTGTATAGTTTTTTGTCAATATTTTTAAATACCACAATTAAAGACCAATAATAATAAAATATATGATAAACTATACCCTTTTCCTAACTGCACACCCTAGTCAAAAAACCGTAATGGATAAAAAAATATTTTTAAACATAGAAATGGTAATCAATGATCTAGTGAACCAAAACCACGGTAATCAATTTCTCACCTTCGTAAATCCAGTTTATAACCACGAGAGGAGTAACATTTCTTTACGATGTTTAGAGCGCAATTGAAGTTAGCCAACAGCGTGCGTACAAGCTTCTAAGTCTTGTGGCTTGTGAAATGTGAGTAGTTATGTCGTGCGCCATGGGACATCACTTTTTGTCCGGGGACAAACCTAAATTTATATTTTTTTCTAAAACTACGCTGTGTACGGCCTTCGCGTATTTTTTTGATCGTATAACAGTTCACCCTTTACAGCTTAGATCACAGCAATTAATAAAATTCCGCTTATAAATTGGTGTAAAAAATATATT